>OZ010703.1:245587-814104 GCA_963932265.1 Thymelicus lineola | reverse complement strand
GCTCTGGTTAGTTCTCGGCCCGTCCCGTGGAAAGGAAGACCAGTGTTCATGTACTCTATATTCGCTATTCACAACATATCCAGTGTCAGACTGCAACCCTTCCAATTTACTTAATAGATGACGCTTAATTATGACAAAGTAACGCGGTAATAATGACATGTCAGGATTTATGTACAAAACTTGTAATCTGTAAACTATGTAACCAATTTAAAGTGACTTGCAGTTTTTTTAGGGGTCAGGACGATTTTTTATATTGTAAACCGACACTTAAAGTTAAATGTAGTAAATACAATGTATGTATGTTCTCCTCATATTTTTTTTACTTACTTAAAAAGTTAGATCTGTTTATGTCATCATTTATATAGGCTAGCGCATCGTACAACTGTCGTAACATTACTTGTAATAATATTAATTTAATTAGTGTAAACAATAACTTTATTAACATATTTTGAATGATTTACAGTATGGATATAAGAATACGAACGATACTTCCATAATAGGTAGGATTTTGTTTAAAAGATTTGAATGAAGGATTTAATTGAAGCAATTTTGCAAATGACGCGGCCCGTCTTTACATGCGCTAACCTTTACTTTAGCCCTGTCGTCGGTTGATCAGGTTTCTGTTGTATTATTATAATCTACATAATGTGTTAGGATTTCACTGTCTTTCTTAGGGCTATGTGAATTGTTTTTTTACTTATATTTTCTTAAAAGTACAATTTTTGTTAACACAATTAGTACCTATAAGTTGTACTAATTGCAAATGATCTATTTAGCACTCCGTCCTCGTATTGTCAAATTCAATGTATTTTTATGATGTTTTTAATTTATTTATATTTTGTTGTTGAATCTATTATCAAATATTTAGTCTGTGACGTTACAATTATGATATTTTTGAGAGAAAAACGACGTGTTGATGTCTGAAATTACCTTATATCCGTCCAATAAGCATTTGTTCATTTCTGTTACAATTTAAAATATTTTTACCATAGTTTTTTATGTTTTATTTTATACAATACCAGTCCAATGTAGCACTTGTTAATAAATCAATAAATTATTGAAAATGTTTGTTTCTTATTTTTTATTTTTTAACATTAATTTTATAGATTGTTGACTTTAGTTGTAGCCAGCCTGCGTTTCTTAATTGCTAAGTCAAATAATGTTAATTCAAGCATGATGTTTAAATATCCCTTCCACCTACAATGTAGGTGTCTTCAAGAGAAGGGTGAATAGGTATTTATTAAGCTAGTGCGTTCGCCATCTTGGACTTCATCGCCACTTACCATCAGGTGGGATTATTGTCAAGCACTAACTTATTTCATGTAAAAAAACCTCACAAACTTGGTAAAATCCTGTCTCATCTAATACATGAAAGTTGTAGAAGTAGCAAATATATCTACATTGTTATTGTGGATTTAGTTGGATGCACAGACTTAAAAAATTAACCAGACAGAATGTCAACAAATTCAGTGAGGCACCCATAGTAATACTAACTCCTCTATTCGTACAAGTATCACACGACACATTGACAATAATTGGCCGCCATTACCGCGTCGGATTGGTCGGACCGCACTAAAAATTACGCACACATGGTAACCGGGCGGCGTCACTGTCGATAAGACAAGGTGACGTCCGGGTTTATTTTCACGTGCGTGGTTGGATGGCACAAACACTAAATGGTAATCTTACACGTGCTTCAGACTATAATATTAAGTTTACTGTGATATGAGTACTCGCGTTCGCACTTCAGCCTAACTCTTTTGCTTATTTTACAAGCGTATGATGCGAGTATTTAATATACAATTCCTTTCCAGAGCTGATGAGAGAGTGTTATTTAAAAGCAAGAGTGTCACCAATCAGCCTGCCATTACAATACTATCGGCCGCTGTGTGCGTCGTTGCTCTTGTAAAATCAAGATGACTGATTTAAAACATTATGTATTTATCGAAGTTTTTAGAAATGAAGTAAAGATATTTGTACAATAAAGAAAGATGGCCAGTAAATTGATTCTTATTTTAGTTTCCTGAGTCGCTTTGCAAAGTAATAAAGTAGCTGGAAGGCCAGCTCTTGTCGTCTTCTACGACACTTAGTCTGCCTTGGACAATTACTATGAATATGACGTCATCGGATAAAACTACAATATTTTCCATTTTTATTCCATACAACTAAGCCAGAAATGTCAAAAAGCCAATTTAAGATTTTAAACCGGCTTGAAAAATGTTAACAGTCAACAATAAAACTTCATAATAATTTTGACTATATCACAAATGTCGACGGAACCCCGCTCGGCTGGGTTCCTTGTAATGCATTAAGAATCAGATACTATATAAGTATAATAATTATTTTTATAGTGGCTAGTTTGATAATCATACTAGAGGTCTTATTTTCCTTGTTCCATAGAACTATTTGGGTAATAAAAATTTTAAATCTAAAAATAAATGTCTTGTTTTGTCCGATGGCGTCTAATTTTTTAAGATTGGAACTAAGTCCCCCAATATAGTGTCAAAATATTTTTTCGAATCCTATTTTTTATTATTAGTAGGTCTACTTTTTGTGTTTTAATATTAACTACTGAATATTGGATTGCTAATAAAAGTCATGAATAAATTAAAGACAATATATTTGACTTACAGTTCAAAGTATAATAATACTTTATAAAATGTCTTAAGTTTAAATCATCCAAGCAATTCAACAATGGCACCACGAGGTAACTCTTACATCCAATCTCTGTGGAAAATTTCGTATAATAAGCCATTAAACTGAAACATCGAGATGTAGGCGTGTCCTTTTTTAACGCATTATAAATGTGCTTACGTGCGAAAGAGACGGCTTTATACAAGCTAATTTAGCCGAGATTGAAAGATTCCTACCTTCCTCCCGATGTATCATTTAATAAACTACATAATCTTAACATGTATGTATATTTTTATAAAACACGTAACTCGAAATATTCTCAAAATGTAACTTATTATACTATACGTATGTGATAATATAACAAGTATATCTATCTATCTTAAAATCTATAATTAATTAAATATAATGATTAAGAGTATTCAGATCAAATTAACAATCTATACAATAAATGGTAATTAATCTACTTGTAAGAGTGTCATACATTTTTCCTAAATTAAAAGTAAATTTAAAATAATATCCTTTTTAAAACACAGTAATCCTTGATAATATTTTGTATACACTTCAATAAAATTGTAAAATAACGAATGCACCATATTTAATACAACTTGGGTTCCCATATAATCAGGAATTTCTTGTAAATGGCAATACTTAGTTTTAGAATGGCAACATTTAAACATTAAAACTTAATACATAATGGCATTAACATTACTAACCAGTAACAGTCTTTGTGTTCGATACAATTTAAGCTCCATTTATTTCGTACAAATAGATTTTGTAAAAATATCTATAATACATTCCAAAAAAATAATTTATTTTCAAATATCAATGATATTGTTTTTTTTACATAATTATATAAATTTTATTTTTTTATTTCGTACGCACCTATGTTTAGAACTGATTACAATTTTCAGGAAAAATAATATAATTTATAATTATATATTAAAGTATAATTTATATATTTAAGTTTTAAATTTTTAATACCTACGATAGCGAGAAAATATGAATTCTGAAAAATATTTTGTGAAATTATATTATCAACTATTTTTCACAAAAGATCTGAGCATTAAAATGGTCGTCGGCGTCCACACCGCTCAATTATAAAGTCAACTACATATTTATCGGAGTCAGTTATATCAGACTTAACTATTCCTCGAACAGTTGACGAAGCAATGATGCAAGAACACTAAAAATAAAGGTCTAAAAAGTGCAACTAAAAATGTACGTGTAAAAATGCCGTTTTCATGACAACATTCGGATGACATTTCGTACTCCCAGCGAAAAAAACGCATAAGATTAAAATTGCAATTTTACAGGAGAGCAAAAAAACTGTTATAATATCAGTAAGCAGTCAAAGGAATTTATATTATGATTTCTTGCACAAACCCGTAAAGATTAATATTAAAAATTTGAAAAAAATTGAGCATAAGCAGCTTTTGTCCCTCTTTCCAATCATATTAATAACTAAAATTCCAAGTAACACGACTTATGCTTTTTTCCACTGAGGGAGCGATTTAATTCACATGAACATTAATAAACAACTTTGATCAACTCTGCCCTTATAAGAAAAAAAAAATGCACAGTTCATTGTAACAATCAAACACTTGTATTTCAAATACCTTTTTTTAGATCAAATATATCTTATTTGTTACTTGTACATATTAAACCAAATATTTTTCTATTTATAACGAAAACCAGTTCAGTAGCATTGTAGTGAAACTAAAAAATAAATTGATGACACTGATAGCTACCAAACATAAAAAGAAATCCAAATATTATTTAACCAACTTCAAAAAAGGAAGAGGTTCTCAATTCGACTGTATTTTTTTACGTTTGTTATCTCAGAACTTTCGACTGGTTGAACCGATTTTGATGATTCTTTTTCTGATCAAAAGCTGGTACTAGTCATGTAGTCCCACTTAAATTTGAGCGAGTCATGACTTGTAGTTTTTGAGTTATACCTAATTTTGAAGTCGGTTATTTTTTGTCAAGAATTATTTGTCTTTCCTGATACAGATTAGGGCAATTACACAACAAGTAATACACAACAGGTTCAGTTAAAATGTAATGAAAATTATAATAATAATTATATTGATATGTTTTTAATTAATAGTGAATTATGTATGTTCATTATAAAAGTACGGTTTCCACATTCAAATTATATTCAATTATTGAACTAAGAAGGAACTTAGTAGCTGTTAGTTAGTTGTGGTGTTTTTTTAACTTGAGACATTACTTGAACCAAATTGAGATCTTTCGTAAATACCGACTAATTTTTAGTCCATTTTGTTAAATAGCTTATGCATCTCTGCAAATAGGATTTTAATTTTTATTCCTTTTGGTCGGCGTCGGTCAAAGTTATACACAAATACACAATACAATTTCACATTGTATAAAATACTAAGTGAGTGCGAAAGATCTTCCTTTTAATGAAAGAAAAATCGTTTCCATTCAATTAGAATAAGGTTTTCCTTCCAAAAAAGATAGCAATTCACTAATTCTGCTAGTTTTCAATATTGAAATTTCAATCTCGAAGACTGATTTGCCAGCGCAACATATTTTTAATTGTAAAAGGCGTCCACGATATTAATTTGTATTTTACACCGCTTATTTCACTCAATGGAGGGTAGATACATTTGTATAAAAACCTTGAGTACCCATCATTTAAGTATTATTACTAGCGTATAGAACCGACACCGCGAACACCATGTATATCCCAATGCATTGGCGCCACGTGGTTTCAATCTTCGATGGATTAGTTCCATTCGGGACACATTTTGTTCGAGATGTCTGTTCTATGACATTATACTTCAATGGTACTTTTAACATTTTCATAAACACTTGATTAAATCATCATCACCTAAAGTAGTCATTATCATTCCCTACCGCTTGGTCAATGATCATCGCTATCAGGTATGGAGTGCGAGGGTCCCCTCCTCTTGCGGAGGGTGCCGAGGATCTGCAGCATCTCCTTCACGGCTTCCGGAGGCTCGTCCTTGGGCTTCTTCTCCAGGAAGCTCTGTTCTGGAGATTTCAGCTGGAACTTGCCTCCCTTGATCTGGTCTACTATCGCGTCTATCGCGCCGCCTGGGGATATAAAAAAATGGTTGTCTGTAAAGTCGGTTTACGGACGGTAGTTTAACGTGACAACGTCATGACAAAACATTGGTGCTCGAATATAATATTATCTCTGGAAATTAACTTATAATTAGAAACTTTTATCTTTATACTACAACGCCATCTAGAACTCCTGAACTAAACTATTTTTTCAGCAAGTTCCTTTCTGACTTAATTGTGTATATAGTTAGCTAAATACTGTAAGTAGTATAATATAAAATTTTAACAAAATAAAACCGACTTCAAATGAAGTACATCTTTTCCAATAAAAACAGAATCATCGAAATCGGTTCACCCAGTCGAAAGTTCTGAGGTAACAAACATAAAAAAATATGTCAAATTGAGAACCTCCTCCTTTTTTTGAAGTCGGTTAAAAATAAAACAATTTTCATGTGAGTCATACTCGTAATTAGTATGAAGGATTTTCGCTGATTTTTGACTCAAGTAATTTTTTCTACATGTTGCCGTATTGCTAGCCTAATGAAATTTTCAGGGATTATTCTACATGAATTTTAGTAGTTTTTACGATAGTTTGTAAAAAAAGTTTCATGTGAAATATTTTTTCTACAGCCCCTAAAAGTTTAATTTTGTAAAAGATCAACATTGTTTCAATATTTTTTCGATTTTGATAAGCCCATGATTTACATCGGTTATATGATACAAAAGGCATATTGCGCTAGCTTGAGGAAAAAAATCACGAGCCTAGACCTAACAACAGTTAGGCTGTATTTTCAAGTTTTCTCAAAGAATCCGATTTCTTCAAAAAAATCACTAATCCTCATATCATCTGAACCACTGAATATTGCTGAACATACATGGGGTTAAATTGGTAGGCGTTGAAGTCCCCTACCCCTGGGCCACCGTTGATCCACCACCCCTATTACACCCTGTATACATATAGTTAGGATACCAAGTTAGATTCAAAATTCTAATTTCCATGTATAATTAAGGTTTAGGTATGCTATGATCATCACTTACCATCATTTTTATTGCTCTTCTTCAAAGTTCCTCCCTTGCTTGCCAGCATCTTGGCCATGTCATCTGCACCGCTAGACACGAACACTGGCGGCGGGGGCGGCGGGGGAGGGGGAGGGGGAGGTGGTGGGGCCAGCGAGGTGGCGGGGGGAGCGGGGGGTGCAGGGGCGGGGGGGAGCGGGGGGAACGGGCGCAGGGTCAGCCGGCGGTGATGGCGGGGGGGATGGAGCCGGCTTGGGGGGCTCTGGAATAAAAATTTATTAATTTTAGTATTAGTTCAATTTTCATTTTTACACATTGAAAAGTATACAGGGTGAATTTTGCAAGTGTGCGTGGATGGTCAAATCCGAAACTATGATGAATAGCGAAAAATTTTGAAAGGAGTCTCGGGGCCGATTTTGATGAAAACTAAAACTGCATCATTACATTTTTGAAAAATCAATGTTCCTAGCCAGGAATCGAACCCATTCATTTTGGAAAAAATGCACCTTGTATTACTCGTATTACGTCAAACCGAATACGAATATTCGGCGAATGTTCGATTAAAACTGTTCTCGAATATTTGACTGAACATTCAAAGCATCTCTAGTATAGAGTATTGCTGCTAGTTGGGAAATGTCCTTCACTTTGACTCACATTGAAAGCAGTTTCCAAAATCTAAGCCCCTAACCCCTCACCGTTGCAATAAATATCTAAAATTTTCAAGCTAAAATACCTTGTACAACCGGTGCTTCAACCTCTGCCACAAGTTCAATCTCACTACTCTCCACCCTCTCCATCCTGCCAACCCTCTCCAACACTCTCTTCTCATTTCCTCCGTTCTCAAAGTAGCTGATCCTGGACATGAGGTTGGACCGCTTGGGTTTGTTCTTCTCTAACTCCGCCAGTCTCCTCTCTGCCTTCTCTGCTCGTTCTACCGCCTTCTGTGCGTCCTCTTCTGCCAGTCTTATCTTCTCCTCCCATAGAAGAATGTCGGTGTCTTCGTGCTTCTCTGCTAACTTTAGCTGTAAATATTTAAGAACCAATTATTTTAACATTGGTCGAGCTCTGCCTCAATTGCCTAGTTAATATTTCAGATACTTGTTGAGTATACTACGGAGAATCTCGGGCAGAGTATCTTCATCAAATAAAGAAAGTGATAATTAGCTTATCCCCTCCGCTGTGAGCGCGCTCCTAGAGCGTGTCGTAATTTTAGCACCCAATGTGAACAAGCTCCAGGAGCTTGTTTACATTTGGTGGACTACTGTGCGTCACAGTATGCTTCTATCTTGCTCAAACTTATACAAAGTATAGGGAAAAGTACAATGAGGACAAACAAAAAATTTCAAGTCTATAGACCACACCCACAATGAGTATTGGACGTTTTAAGAGTAATTTTTGTGTCCCCCCCTCCCCCCCGCAAATATTAAATGTTATTTTAATCGAATTTTGAGTTAATTTTGGTTTATTTTTATTCATTCATGTTAAACTATGGATATTTATGTAAATTAAACATAATAATTACGAAATAATGGTTGTTTCATTTAATTATGACGATTTTTTCTTTTTATTTATTTATTTATTTCGAATATTTTTTTTCGCATTAAAATTATGAATACAATAAAAAACAATACGGGACTAATATTTGTTTTAATGATTAGCTTGTTTCATAATGATTCCAACGACATAAGTATTACATATAGCTCTCATACTATAATTTTGAGATAGTCATATTATAAAGCGTTCCCGTGTACCGCTCCCCGCCCCCCGCCGTGGCGTCACAGATCCGCGTCAATCTTTAAAAGCGCGCGTCACAGTTGAGAGGTTATGTCACTTTTTAATTCCAAAACACTATTGGATATACATACTTAAAGTTAATTTCTGCCAAACTGTATGCCAGTATGTCGGCAGATTACTTCACTCTCCTCTACTTAATTTCAACTGAGAGCAGCCAGTTAAAAAAACATCCTGTATAATTTTTTGCCTGACGTCAATGTGGCATTGTCACTACACGGATCGACAATCAAGCAAGTCGACTCCCTACCCCGAGGGGTAAAATTATAGATGTGCTTCAACCCACTATCAGCTCACTACAGACCATAGGTGAACAGGTCTCTCCTCTTGAGGAGGCCTGGACTGTGACCAACCTACAGCCAAGCTCGCCTAGCAACATCGCGCTCTGGTGTATTACCATGTTACCAACCTGCAACTCCTCGAGCTGGTCCCGGTGTCGCGCCGCCTGCAGCTCCAGCGCGTCGCGCAGCGCGTCCACCTCGCCCAGCAGCAGCCCCAGCCGCTCGTCTGCTCCCAGCTCGCCCAGGAGTAGGGCGCTCTGGTGCGTCAGCACCTTTACTCGCTTCTTCGCGTCGCGGGCTTGGTGCTTGTACCTAGGGGGATGAATTGTGGCGTGTAAGTACCTCAATGGGTTAAATTACTTATTCATATACTAAACTGAGGTACATCTGGCCACCAGTAACTGGCCACTTGCAATTTCAGTTACACAAATAAAAATTGTATTATAAGAAGTCAGTCAGTGTGATACTTTTATAATATGTCAAATCCAGTCATTTTAAATCGAAGCGGAAGGCGCGTCGAGCAGTGCTAATTCCACGTCACTGCTTTCTCGAGCACTCAGTGTATATGATTAATGTATTTAAAACAATAATTTATGCAAAAATGAAGGCCACATTTTTTACATATTCGGATTGAGAATTAAAATTAAACATTAATTTACTCCAAAAATATGTACCACGTTTAAGTTGACACCCTGTATATCTTTTTCCTACAAAACGAGTTATCTCAAAAACCGTAAATAGGACTCGGAATAGGAATTAATCTCTGTCGCACTCACGTTTCAGCCATCTCTCTGTCCTTGTCAGCGTTGTCCTTGAGCGAGGTGACTTCTTCCATGAGGAGCTTTGACACCCGGTTGTGACGGTCCACCTGGTTGCGAAGGTCTTGGAGCTCCTTCTCTTGGGCTGCAGTTTTCTCTTTCTCTGTCTCAAGCTCCTGGAAAGAGATGGAGATAAATTGAAAAATATACCATGTATTGTATTTGTATAAACTTTGTAATTTCATACAAATTTACACCCGCCAATTTGACACACATCACATAAGCAATAATCAAACTTGGGACTTCGTGTCTTCTGAGCTATACAAGCTACGGTCGCATGATATGGAACAAACACAAATTGCCATTGGTCCTGAATTTGGCAATTAAAAGCCCCGCGTTTTTCCAAAAAATCTATAAGTATCTAAATTTGAAATTTACTCTAAGAAATAAGTAACACAAATACTACATTTAATTTTTTTAATAAGACCCGATTCCACTTAAGATTCCCATTTTTGAAAAGGTTTCAATACCTTGCTCAAAGACTACCTATCCACCCTGTATACTCTACACCGTACAATCCACATCGCTTATGACTTTATGCCCGGTTTACAATACTCCAGTCCAGCGATCGAATCCAGCGCTGGATTTCTACTGGAATAATGTAAACCGACACTGGAATGCACTGAATCCAGTGAGCATTCCAGTCCAGTGACTGGATTGGCAGTCTACTTTTGAATCCAGTGCGACCAATCCAGTGCAACTGGAATAATGTAGACGACCAATCCAGTGCCGTTTGATACGATTTCTTTCTTTTTCTTCTTTCTTTCTTGGCCTGCAACGCATCAGTAATTTCTTTGGTGTTGCTGATGTTCATGGGCGGCGATAGCCACTTACCATCAGGTGGATCGTCAGCTCGTTTGCCGGCTATTTCCATAAAAAAATACATTTTCTTCTTGAAATCAATGTCACTGTATTGTTCACACTTCAACAGCTTCTAAATGACTGGAACAATGTAGACGATACATTACTGGACTGGAATAATGTAAATAGTTACACTCCGGTGTGTATAGCAGCCACTAACCTGCGTCAACGCGACATTATGCTCGTGCGCCTCAAACTCGTTGAGCTTGGCGGCGTTCACCTCGGTCTGCAGTGCGGCCACCTGTTGACTGAGCTCCGAGACTGTTCGCTTGAGGAACTCCACTTCCTCGTTGCTACTAGTGTCTGATGCTGGGAAGACAGTGGTAGCCAATGACGTAATGATGATTATGGTAATATTAATTTTAATAGTTCATTAATACCATTATTACTATTATTATTACTCCGTGGAAATACTGCCACTCTTGAGTCAGCCACCAAACGACTCGTCATATTCCAGCTGGGGACATGAGAGCCAGTTCTTGCTTCCTTTTTTCTCTTTTTTCTTGGCCGGCAACATATATGTGATTACTTTCATGTCATTGATGTCCATGGGGAACGATAGCCATGTACCATCAGGTGGACCTTCAGCTCATATGTCAGCTATTTCCATAAAAAAATGTCCAGATCTCTGCGATCGCAATAGAGCAATGGTGCTTAACCTATGGTCCGGTAAGACAGAAATTTTGTCCCATGGTCATTCATTCCTAAAAGATTGAGAGCAACTGACATAGAGTATAGAATGTACCTACGCCGCTACATACTACCCATGGAATATAGAGGTAGAAGGAGGGCCATCTCTGTGTATGAAGTCTCCGTAAAAACGCGTCCAATTACGAGTGGCACTGCGGTGCGGTCTACAACAGCTATGTTCGAATATCTATTTCTCAGACACTAGCGCCAATCATTACGGGTGGCACAACTCAGCAAACTTCACTCCGACTACAACAGCTATGTTCATATCGCTATTTCTCAGACACTAGCGCCATTCATTACGGGTGGTATAACTCAGCAAACTTCACTCCGTCTACAACAGCTATGTTCATATCGCTATTTCTCAGACACTAGCGCCATTCATTACGGGTGGCACAACTCAGCAAACTTCACTCCGACTACAACAGCTACGTTCATATCGCTATTTCTCAGACACTAGCGCCATTCATTACGGGTGGCACAACTCAGCAAACTTCACTCCGACTACAACAGCTATGTTCATATCGCTATTTCTCAGACACTAGCGCCATTCATTACGGGTGGCACAACTCAGCAAACTTCACTCCGGCTACAACAGCTATGTTCATATCGCTCTATTTCTCAGACACTAGCGCCATTCATTACGGGTGACACAACTCAGCAAACTTCACTCCGTCTACAACAGCTATGTTCATATCTCTATTTCTCAGACACTAGCACCATTCTGGAATGGCCATTATTGGAACCTCTATTTTCAGATAGCTGGACACTTTCAACTTCCCCTCATAAGAGATGACTCTTCTTCTACCTCTATCCTCCATGCTACCCACGCTATCTATATAGTGTACCGAGATCCATCTATACCTGCATCAGTAGCGTCCAGGTCGATCTCGACGGCGGTGGTGACGGCCTGCAGCAGGACCGAGCTCTGCCGCTTCAGCTGCTTGTTCTGCTTGTACCACTCGCCCGCTTGCTGCATCACCCTGGGGAGAGACGACTACATACAACATCTGGAGATAATGATGCCAAGGGTTCTGAGTTCGATTCTCAGCGAGGCGAAAAATTGTTCTCGGTCTTGGTGTGTCTTAGGTCTTGTTTTTGTGTGTTATCCATGGCACTAGGGAATGCAATCTCGTTCTCGCGAGATCTCGTTCTCGCGAGATCGCGGCCTTTTTTAGCGAGATTGATCTCGGATGAAAAACAGGGCGAGATCTCGCGAGTTTAACGAGATTGCACTCGAGCATATAATCGTCTTATTCGAAGCGCGGACTGACACGGACGGAGCTGCGATTTGTCGGCTTCGTTCGGTGCGCGGAAGGCGGAACAAATCTTTCATTTGATTGTTATATTTTGTTAATTAATCTCTAATATCTAATTGATCTACTGAGTAGATATAGTTTTATTTAATCCATAATAAGTCAACTCAACTTAGATAATTAGTTTAATTTATTTTACTTCTCATTATTTTGTTTGTTATAAAATAACTGTTTTATTACTAAAAGATTTTTGATTGATATTAGAAGAGAAGACTGGTTGTTTATTTCATTTGTTATTTGATAGCTACGTACGTCTTACAATGTTTGGTACATAAAAGTCTATTGAAAAAAATCATGAAAATAAACGTTTATCTTGTAATACTTACAATTTTTATAATTTTTTTCCTAATTTATTCAAATATTGTGATTATTTGCAAAGAAAACACACAAAACTGCCAATCTCGCGAGATCTCGAAATTGGCGAGATCTCGCAGTATTGTTATTCATAAGCTCGCGAGATCTCGCTTGAGCCCCAATCTCGCGAGATTTGCATTCCCTACATGGCACAGTGCACAGGGAATCCTAGTGGAGGGGTAGGATTGTGTAAATAAATAAATAAGAAAGAAAGAGAGAAAGGCCAACCTTTGTCAAATTGGTGACCCCGACGTCAATTGAACACGCAACCTTTTTTACCTAAGTCAAAGTCAAAATATTATATTCATATAGGTATCACTAATACACTTATGTACGTCATTTTTTGGCTTTTCGGAAGGTGCTTTGTCGTGGAGGAGAAGTAAAGCCTAAAGAAACTCCTCAGCACATCTTTTAAAATAATGATATAGTTCATTTCTTTAGACGACTCCTGTTTGATAAACAATCAAGCAATGGCACTACTTATTAGCGAATTACTAGTGTAAAAACTATTAATAGCATATTATATGGAATATTATATGGAAGGTCTGGTTCTGGTAGTGAAGACTTTTCGGTCTTTAAGGCGCCGGCCACACAGAACAGACGCAAGACACGGACCCGTCGCAGTCGCGGCGCCCGTTTAATCTACTTTCATACAAAATGTATGCAGCCGTCGCGACGTAAAACATACAGAAAAGACGGGACGCCCGTCGTTTCTGTATGCGCGCGACCGCGACTGCGACGGGTCCGTGTCTTGCGTCTGTTCTGTGTGGCCGGCGCCTTAGGTACCTACTCTGCACAGTGTTTCTCAAAAGAGACGAACAAAAAAAGAGTGTTCAAATTTCATGAAAATTGTCAAAATGTCATGTATTGTAGGATAACTGAAAGTAGCCTATTATAAATGATGTAGTTATAACTTGGGTGTATGACTGTATGTACATCAATATAACATAGTTTACATTCGTTTTTATTTTTTATGAGTTTGATTCATACCTAATATAAATAATAATAAAAACCTTCGTACTAGGATTCCCTGTGTCTTAAATCCCATTTCCACCGTACACAAACCAACAAAAAAATTATTACCCAAAAGCCTTGCCAGGAATCGAACCTAGATCAGAGAGGGATCCATATCACAGCAAACTGTGCTATTGCCGTATTATAAAGGTCGTAGCTGACTTATACGACACCGCTCCCATCCAACCGAAGTATGAGAATTCAAATAAAAACTTAAAATCGTGCTCTGTAGGTACAACTATTGAGTGGCAAGGTTGCGGTTAGCTTGCTTCCCGCGCGCGGGCTGCTAATTTTTGTCGTTACTGTAAAGTGCACCTACAGAGCACGATTTTAAGTTTTTATTTGAATTCTCATACTTCGGTTGGATGGGAGCGGTGTCGTATAAGTCAGCTACGACCTTAATAGCCAACCTTGAATCTCCCAGTAGCCGTACTAGGTACATACATAGGATAGTTTGTCGGTCTGTGGTATCGTTACGTAAGGCGCGGGGGCCAAGTCCACGTGACAAACCGCGACGTACACAGCAATAAAATATAATACGTGACCGATTGGATCACCCTCAGATAAGTTATAGTCCAGGTTTTTAACCGATTTCAAAAAAAGGAGGTTCTCAATTCGACTGTATTTTTTTATGTTTTTTTTATGTTTGTTACCGCGGATCTTTCGACTGGGTGAACCGATTTTGATTATCCTTTTTTTAATCGAAAGCTGGTGCTTATCGTGTGGGCCCACATAAATTTGAGCGAGATCTGACAATGGCATCCATGTCAAAAGCATATAAGTCTTTGAAGTCGGTTATTTTTTTGTTAAATTTTTTATTTAGTTAACAAACCTTACAGGGACTTTTGTCGTAATTTTGAATTAAAAAAATAACCGACTTCAAAATTAGGAATAACTTAAAAATGACTCGTCAGATCTCGTTCAAATTTGAGTGGGACCACATGACAAGCACCAGCTTTCGATTAAAAAAAGAATCATCAAAATCGATTCACCCAGTCAAAAGTTCTGAGGTAACAAACATAAAAAAATACAATCGAATTGACAACCTCCTCCTTTTTTGTAGTCAGTTCAAAATAAGGCAAGCGTAAAATTAAAAGAATTAAAGATAAATTATCATTTAATGCTAAAACTAATTTCTGTTTGCTATTAATAGTTTTTTACACTAATATTTCACAAAAAAGCAAGCAAAGCGATTTGACGAACTACAGCTTTGACCAATATCAAAGACAAATTACCGATATGACGAATATCTGACTTGACCAATGTCGTTCAACCCAGTCTGTGTTATATTCTTACGAAGAGATTTGATATTTAGTGTGTTGCTAATATTTACCGGAAAAGTTAGCCATTCTAGGAGTCCGCCATTAAGCAAAGTATCGATTATTCAACTTTATTTAAATTTAATATTAATATTTAAAAATAAATTTAATACGATTTGATTGATACTATCCGATTAAACAAATAAATTTCCCAAGTCATGGATATTGACATATTTAAGACATTACATGCATTAGGGATGTTGACTAATTGTAGGATTCAATTTTATTGTATAGACAGAACGTTAATATTGACGAAAAAATACTATAAAAATTATAATCTTCAATTTAAAAACAAAAATTGATAAATAAAAATCGTTATCTTTCCCACCAAAAACGTCACATGACGTCACTAACCGATATTCAATATTAGCGGGTTATGGAAGTTTGTCAAACTTGCATATAAAATACGAACAATGACGTCATAAACTCAAAATGGCGTTTGAGGTCACGTGACACTGAGTAGGTACTATTTTTAACATTATAATTAATTACAAGTGATTACAAGAGATTAATTACAAGAGAATAATATTTTAGGTGTTTAAAAGTTACCATGAATACTTTAAACATAAAATATTATTTTACAGTTAGTGTCGTCATCTCTATTTCAAGGGCGTTATTTTTAAAGAAATAATAAAAACATTAACCGAAGTGCAGTTCCAGGTACGCACTATCAACGAATATGTCGTAAGCATCATTGATCACATATTTGGACGCCTCACGACTGTCCAAACATCACGTTGTATTGACCAACGCTCACGGTCGGCATATAGATGTCAGACACGGGAGTTGGACATTGGGTACCGGGTTTGAGTCCCGGGTAAAGGATGTCATTTACAAATCGATCACACTTCAAGTGAAGTGGTGACAGCTATTGGTTTTTGTATTTGTAGTCTTTCACAATCAATGACATGCAATATAGATCGCGAGTAATGATTGCATCGTATAAATGTGAATACACATCATTTTAATAAACATTTAAAAATCAGGCAACATTCTTATCTGAAATAGGGCACTTCGAAGATAAATGTGATAGATAAAGATTTGATACAAATAGCACCTACAATTTTCATGTAACATGATATGTAATTTTGCTCCCCACCTTACTTTATTACGGTTGGATTCGAACCTAGGACAAATGAACGACTTGTCAATCATTGGGTTCATCATAAAACGCATTGGACATAATAAAATATAATCAAAGCTACAGTTTAGAATTTTAGATAATAATAATAATAAAGGATAATTACATTTTACCGCTTTTTTCTTTTCTACTTCGCCTTCTTGACAGAAGTTTGAATAGCACTGGACAACACATACACACAGCCACAGGTATAAACATTTCATCACAAAATGTATAATGTGGTTTATTTGGTATTGTACCAAATATAAAAGGAAACACTACATCACAACGTGAAAATAAACAAATAATAAGAGTCAACTTTTCCCGCGCGCGCCACGTTGTAAAATGTGCCACAGATTAATAAATAATTTAACTTTTCAATTAGGAATTACGAAACTAACTACACCTTCTATCGAAAGTAAGGCAAACAATTAAACTGTACAGGGGCTTGTTACTTCTTATAAACAAGACGGTTTAACGGAATCACGTTAAATAAATACGTAGGCACGTTCGAAGAAATAGTTTATCCTTAATCAATATTAATTAACTTCATCTTTTAAACGCGTGAAGAAAATTTTTAATTAGCAGGGAAACTTGCACATTTGAAATAAAATGAATCGCAAAAAATGCAAATGTTAAGGAACTGCAGAAGGTAGAGAAGCGTCATTGCTGCTATAGATACGTAAAACCTAACCTAACCTCAAAGCAGATCCACTTTCGAAATAAATATATGAAATAGCCATATTTTATTTGCTACGGTAATTTACCACACTTTATCACAGAACAAATTGCATTGTAGGTCTGTTTCCTAAAAAAATGTTTTTCAGTGAGTGAGTGTGATGAACACACAAGTGTTTGTGTGTGTGTGTGTGTCTGTGTGTGTGTGTGTGTCTGTGTGTGTGTGTGTATCGATCAGGGTAAAATACTAACCTTTTATGGGGCCATCTATAAACTACGTCACACGTTAGGGGGGAGGGGGGGGGGGGTCGATGTAATGTGACATTGTGTGACAAGGGGTGGGAGGGGTCTTGAGTTTCGTGACGTCACATTTAAAAATTTTAATAATTGGTATGTACAGGTAAATATTAATGTGACACACTACGGGGGGGGGGGGGGGGGGAATCTCACAAATGTGACCACCTGTGACAAGGACGGGTGAGGGATAAAAAAGTCATGAAATTAGTGTGACGTAATTTATTGATGGCCCCTAACAAGTTCTTCTGGTTTGTGAACCATTGATTGATTGACCTGATTGGATTGATGTTCTGTTCCCACTCACTTGTGCATGACCCCGGCGTCCACCTCATGCTGGTTCCGCAGCTGCTGGTACTCGCGGAACAGCTTCTCGGAGACGGTGCGCAGCTTGCCCAGCTCGCGCTCCCGATCGCCCAGCTCCGATTCCAAGTGGTTCCGTTCCTCGGCGAGGATGTTGTAGCGCCGCTGCAGGTCATCGTACTCACGTTTGGCTGCGGATGGTGAGGGAAGATTCGTGAGTTGCTGTTGGACGAACAGTAAGAAGACAACTTCTACCGGGTCAACTAATACCAAATATAGCTAAGAACCTTCTCGAACGCGACAGGTTCCGAACAAAAGAACGCATCATGATCGGTCCATTCCTTTAGGAGCTACGATGCCACGAACAGACAGGCACGTCAAACTTGCGTCAGGGGTTAAACATTTATTCGAAAGTGCAAAGTGCAAACAAATAGTAAAAACGTCTTAATCTAAAGATAACAATAATAAAAAGAGTCTTGGTGCAGCAAGGTTTTCGAAACTGTTCAGACTCGGCTTATGTCGTTCGAGACGACACCGATTTTCAATATAAGATATAGTTTTCTTCGCGTAATTGAATGACGAATACCGTAGTATCCTAAGTATTATAAGTAGTATCCTAAGTTTTATGCACTAGGTCTCTGACGTTTATTATACTCGTAGTAGTCGTAGTCAGGGGCTCAGGGCACACGTTGGTCTTAAGGACGGTGTAACGTGTGTATGCGACGGGATTATTTTTTACATACTTGATAATATGGAACAAATTTCAACTGATTGTATCGTACCCCAAATCGCCCGCTGTTACCAAATTATTATTGCCATCTAACGATATCAATCGAAGCCTTTAAGTTTTGTCCGAAGCACGAGAGAAAGAACTTTTTTTATATCTTATAAGTTAATGCTTGACTACAATCAAAAGCGTTTGCGTCCCTAAACTACTTAGTTGTAAGCATTAAACTAATAATGCTTACAATAGTTAGTTCAAACGGGTTGCATCGAGATCCGATGAAGTAATCTGAACTATCTCTTAACCGCATAAGAATCATATTCCTTCACAGTAAGTTCACCTTAGTCGTAGAGAATGACAATGAGCTGGCCGTACAGCCGTACAGCTCGAAGGATCGATAACCGTTGGAGAAGGTCTTCGAATGGAGACCACGCCTCGTTAAAAAGCGTATAGATTCCTTCAAACCAGTCGACTGACGACCTGGAGACAGTCAGATGGCTCAGGAGTCAGGACAGACAGTGAGAGACAGGGATTAGCCTTAAGAATGATGGATGCATGGAAGTTAAAGGTACCGCGGTTATTTCCTGGTAGTAAGCTAAACAGATTTCTTCAAAACATTATATGTACACATGAGCTCATTAATCAACATGTGTACATGGAAATAAAGATAGATAAAAGATAAGGATTGCGTCACAATATATGTATACATGTGCTCACTGTTGATAATGTTTTCCTACAACGTAATTATTATCACATTCTTAGAACAAAAGGATTAAACAGGAAGGTCTTCCAGTGTTTTAAGTATCTACTGTGACTAGATAAATATTCCATGATTGTATGATAATAGGCAGAATTATTTTATCAACTAATAACTATTACTTGGGTATTGTCTGCCAAATATCACCTTTCTGTAATGATCATGGCCCGAAAACAAACGCTTATCGGTTACATAAATTCCCTGACCAGGAATAATAAGATATTTAGGACCCATGCTCCTTTTATCAAGGGCCAGTATAATTAGTGGAATGCCCTTAGCATTAAAAACTGGGCAAGTACTGTTAGTCATTAACTACTTATGCTAACATAGCTGTGATAGTTTTCCTTGTGAATTCATCATATAACCTATTTTAGATAATTTTTCACTTGTCCAACTTCAACCATTTAGCCCGTAGACCCCCCCCCGCCCCCCAACTCTTGACACTTGACTCTAACCAAAATTAGCATTTTAAAGCCAAATATTTCGCAAACGGATCTCTAATTCCAAAAATGGTCTTAGAAGACCCATAATATTTTTGGAAGACCTTTTCAATGATACCCCATACTATAGGGTACGCGATGAATAAAAAATTCATCCTCACGTTACCTGTAGGGGAGGTAACAAATGTTTTTCAATATTTTATTCTATGATTCTGGAGTTTTAATCAACATGTATATCCATGCCAAATTACAGCTTTCTAGCACAAGGGTCTCGGCACTTTGCTTTAGAGAGGCAGACAGACGTACAAACATGACGAAACTATAAGATAAGGGTTCCGGTTTTACTTCAGAACACTAAAGAGGGTTAAACCTTCGAATCCAATTACTTTGAATGAATTTAGCATGAATCATTTTCTGTTATAATTTATCGAAAATGTCCTGAATTGCCTCGAGGTAAAAAGGATGATACGGCCGTGCCGCTTTTTTGCTCGACTTGGCGGGGGCACTACCGTGCCCCTAGATAGACAAACAACCTTCATGTTGGAGGCTAAGGCCTCTAATATGATGCCGGTCCCAAGTCCGGAAAAATGGGGAGGGCAACGGAATGCATAACTAGGGGCTTTGGGTCGTGTCTTGATCTGTCACGGATCTGGACGGGACCCGCGCCCCGGTTATGCATTCCCCACACTACACACCACACCTACACACCACACACACACAAACATAAGACACAACACTTGGGTGCTCGGCTGGGGCCTGAATTCTGCCTAGCTTCGGCTGGGTGGAGCTTGGGCCTTGGACGGGCACCCACCTGCACAGCATTACACAACACACACACACCACACCACAGTTACAGCAACACTACACACATACCCAAATTTGAAGGTGTGCACGCCGTGCTGAGCAAGCCGCTTTTGCGGGGTCGGGGGGTATAACTCGGCCACTAACGGTGTCCTCCTCGATACCGGGCGTCCTCGGGGAGTAAGTAGCCCGCCTTCTGCATGCGGGGCTCTGCAGGAGGTGTAATATTTTTCCCTAGCTACTCGTGGGAACTGTATGGAAGAAGACAAGAATAAAAAAGAAAAAGACATCAAGCTCGATGAGCTCATTCACGAGGTTGAAAACCTCGCAGCCGAAGGAGGTCTGTGTCCTCCCGAAGACAGCAAGCGGCAAGATGGCGCCATGGGCCCTGACGGCTGCAAGCAAACAGAGGAAGTAGGCAGGCCAGCGCCTCGCCTTTACTTCTCAGGTGCCGCCAGAAGGCGGCATGCATGGTGGATGGACAGAGGCAGGAGTGAGGAGGAGGCCAATGTCCTTTGCCTAAAACCATTCGCCGAGCTCCACCAACATCCGGAGGTGCAGGAATGGCTGAAAAGTAAGCAGAAAGCCCAGCCTACTAAACGCACTCGCTCGGAGGATGAGTCGCCCAGGAGCCAGCCAAAGAAAACCGCCAAAGTAGAAGAGGTGAAGGCCTCCTTCAGTGAGGTGGTTGGTTCCTGCCGGATTGGCATCCGCGATGCGACCCGAGCCATGGGCCCCGACGAGGTCCAGCTGCTGCAGGAGGGGATACTTAACAGTATAGACGCCTCCGGCAGCGGCGAGGGTCCGAGGTTCAACGGATACGCTGTCAGGGCGGGATGCTTAATTCTCACCTGTGTTGACAGCGCGTCCAGGGCGTGGGTCGCGTCATGGGTGCCAACCCTAAAACCGTGGGAGGGGGCAGATCTAAGATTGGTAGACGAGGCTGATCTGCCCAAACCTTATTACGCCACGGCATGGATACCAGACCCGACTCTGGCATCAAAGAGTATCCTCCACAGGCTGGAAAGGCAAAACATTGGTACTGCCATCGGCCAGTGGAAGATAATCAATGTTAAAACCGAAGAGTCGGGTCAAACGGTAACCTTTTGCTTTGACGAGGATGCCCTGGAAGACCTGAGGAAGCGAAACTTCAAGCTCTATTTTGGCTTCCGGGACATCTTCGTCAAAGTAAAATCTACGACAAAGAAGGATGGAGAAGAGGCTACGGCGTCATCCTCGACCACAGCGGCGCCGGAGCGGACCTTCGCGGGATCGACATCCAGCGCGACACAACAACACACAAGAACACAGACAACCAGTGAAGTGCGCGCGGATGCCTGTTCAAGCGGTGGGACGCCCTCTGGCTCCGGTGTGGGAGGGGATGCCGTCAGCACAACTCAACACACACCTCACACACACACAAATACACCCAGCACGTCGCGCGGTACGGAGGGGAGCAGGCCCGCCCTACTCCCAAACCCCGTCCGTGGGACTGCGCCACAAACACGCTTCCTAACCAGGGGTAGCGGGGGTTTGTCGCGGGGGCCTCAAAGGGGAACTAGAGGCCGAACCCGGCCGACTCCAAGGGGTGCCGGAGCTCTTAGAGGGAGGAAGTCTGTGCAACTTCCTACTCTCACAAGAGAACACTCCAGCAAGAAGGCCTCTCGCAACCCACACCACTACCAAGAACCGGGTTAGTAAGAAACAGACACAACCTACACAAGACAAAGCTCCCTAACACTACACAAAACACTACACAAACTCCTAACACACCCACAAACACACATTAAACACTCAACAAACTCTACTACACAGTCCAATCCTCACAACAGTTCGTGTCCTGTCCCTACCTTTTCCCAAAACATTTCCTCATTCCAATCTGTCCCAAAGAACCTCAAAATGATAAAAGCCATTCAAGTTAATCTCCACCACGCGAAGGCTGCAAGCACCATCATCTGCCAGAGAATGCTGGAAGAAAAACTGGATATGGCTTTCATACAGGAGCCTTGGATCCGTGGGAACATGGTAATGGGTCTAACCTCAGCCGGTAAGTTACTTTTTAACACGGGGGGAATTAGGCCCAGGGCCTGTATAATCTTTAAGAATAATTTAAAATTCTTACCTTTACCTTGTATGTGCACAGACGACTTGGTAGCAGCCTACGTAGCTCTTCCGGGATACGAGTCAACGAAGGTCATCGTTTGCTCAGCCTATCTGCCCGGTGAAACGCAGGACCCGTCAATACAGCTCGCCCCCTTGGTGGAATACTGCCAAGACCAGGGAGCGCAACTACTGCTCGCGTGTGACAGCAATAGCCATCACACCACATGGGGAAGTACCAATACCAGTACCAGTACCAATAGCAGGGGTGAGTTACTGTATGAATTTTTAATATCCAATAACCTACACACTACTAACAACTCTGGTTCACCAACTTTTGTAACAGCGCAACGGCAAGAGGTGTTGGATATCACCATATGTACGGAACAGCTAATCGACCGTATCGACAACTGGCATGTTAGTGCAGAAGCATCCATGTCTGACCACAGACACATCAGATTCAATATAACTACCTGTAAAAATAATCATGTTGAATCGTACAGAGACCCCAAAGCAACAGACTGGGTTGGCTATAGGGCCGAACTAAGAACAAGCATGGGAGAACTCAACAAACACGTGAAGAGCTTGGATCAACTCGAACACGCAGCAAGGACGTTGGAGTTAGGAATAAACAATGCCTACAACAACAACTGCCCGATCAGGATGGTTACCACAAACCGAAAAGTACCGTGGTGGAGCAACACCCTCCTAAGGCTCAGGCAGAAAGCCAGGAGTCGTTTCAATAAAGCAAAAAAGAGCAACGACTGGCAAGCCTATGGAGAGGCACTTACGGACTTCAACATTGAACTCAGGAAAGCCAAACGCAAATCCTGGAGGAAATTCTGCGAGGAGATAAATAGTACCTCACACCTCGCCAAAATACAGAAGATCATGGCAAAGTCTCCTGCTACTCAAATTGGGCTATTAAAGCGTCCAGACGGGAAATACACCAACAACGCGGAAGAGACGTTGGGCCTACTGGTCAGCACGCACTTTCCGGGATGGGTAGTGCTTGGGAAAGAAAACCCGACCGTATTTCCCCCATCACCACCAAAACCCACCATGGAGAAGTGGAGGATGGCATCTTCCGTTTTTAGACCCGATCGAATAAAGTGGGCGGTGAACAGCTTGAAACGTTACAAGTCACCAGGAGAAGACAAAATCTTCCCAGCTCTACTTCAAGAAGGATTAGATGAAATTCTGGCGGCTCTAATAAAAATTATGAGGGCGAGCTTCGCCTGGGGATATCTGCCAGACAGCTGGAATAAGGTAAGAGTAACCTTTATCCCCAAATCTGGTGACAGGGATAGGTCACTACCCAAATCATACAGACCAATAAGTCTTACTTCGTTCCTCCTTAAAACCATGGAGAAAGTAATCGACCATCATATTAGAGACACCTACTTGAAGGTCAGACCTCTACATCCAAAACAACATGCTTACCAGAAAGGGAAATCGACGGAATCAGCATTAATCGAGCTGACCGACCAAATCGAAAAATCCCTCGAAGATAAAGAGATAGCTTTGTGCTGCTTTCTAGATATAGAAGGGGCCTTTGACAACACCCCAACTGACATAATACTGGAAGGTATGAGAAACCGAGGCATTGATGATACCACCGTGAACTGGGTAGGATCAATGCTAAGGAACAGGATAGTCCGTACAACAATCTTTGACACCACCCTAGACATAAAAATAACAAGAGGATGTCCACAGGGAGGAGTTTTATCACCATTACAGTGGACAATTGTTGTGGACTCACTCATTCAAGAGTTAAACGACGCATCTTTGGACACACAAGGCTATGCAGATGATCTGGTTATTACCATCTGTGGTACCTGCCCGGACACATTGTCAAGCCTCATGCAAGCAGCCCTTCACAAAGTGGAACGCTGGTGTGAGAACACCGGGTTAAGTGTAAATGCCAACAAAACGGTCTTAGTACCATTCACGAAAAGACACAGCCTTGGAGAACTATGGAACCCATCTCTGTTTGATACCAACATACAGTTCTCCACAGAAGTCAAGTATCTTGGAGTAACGTTAGACCAAAGACTTACTTGGAACCAGCACCTTTCACAGGTGACAAAAAAGGCCAAAATTGCATTAGGAACATGTTGCCGTCTCGCAAGCTCCAGATGGGGACTAAAACCGAAGCAGGTGAAATGGGTGTATACCGCGATAGCGAGACCCATTATTACCTATGGCTGCGTAACTTGGCAGAGAAAAACCACCCAGGTAACATGTATCAAACAACTAAACAGCATTCAAGGCCTAGCATGTCGTATGACGACAGGAGCCCTGAAGTCAACACCAATAGCAGCCATGGAGGCCGCTCTCAACATTGAACCACTTCACATACACGTTCAGAAAGAGGCGAGGGCGGCATTACTCCGCGCTGTCGAGGGAGGGAAGCAGGGCTGGAAATCCCGTGCTATGAGGAATCTATATGAAGATCTAGTAGCATGCCCAGTAATGGCGATGCCGAGCGACGCTATTCATACACAGCTCAGTTTCAACAAACTGTTCAACGTAGTTATACCGCAACGAGAAGAATGGGACGTAGCGGTACCTAAATCCCTAGGAGGAAGTGACGTAACCTGGTATACAGACGGTTCTCGCAAGGGAGGAAAAGCAGGGGCGGGGGCCTATGGAGATAAGCCTAAAGTTTTGATACACCAAAACCTAGGCACATACGCAACCGTGTTCCAAGCAGAGGTGTACGCCATAATAAGATGCGTGCACGAAACCCTAGATAAGAAATATGTTAACAAACGTATCACGATACTCTCAGACAGCCAGGCAGCCTTACGGGCTCTACAGTCTGAGCAAGTCAGTTCGAAGCTTGTCCTGGAAGGTATACGTACCATCAACCAATTAGGCTTCAATAACAAGGTTACCCTGGGATGGGTACCCGGGCATAGAGGTATACGCGGAAATGAGAGGGCCGACGAACTGGCAAGGAGGGGGGCCGAGGCGCCCACCATGGGTCCTGAACCTATGGTGGGCATCTCCAAAGCGGTTTCTCGAGGCGTGCTCAAGGCAATAGCCCTAAAGAAGGGAGCTGAGGCATGGCGAAGAGAACCTGGGGCAAGACAGGCCAAGACCCTAATGGAAGGCTACTCGCAGAAATACTCAAATAAGGTGCTCAATCTGAGTCGTCCTGACCTACGTCTACTCATCAGATTGCTTACCGGACATTGCAGGCTCAACAGACACCTAATGTTGATAGGTCTGAGCAACACTGCAACGTGCAGGTTCTGCAGCGAGGCGGAGGAAACTTCCATCCACATACTATGTGACTGCCCTGCCATAAGTCACTGCAGAAGTCGAATCTTAGGAGGCCACCTAATCCCACCCAACCGAGTAAGAGATCTGGACCCCAGGAACATCCTACTGTTCATCCGGGCAGTAGGACTTGGAGACCAGATCTAACTCTGAAACGGGTACGGCCACAATAGATCAATTATGGTCGCAGTGGCCCCTGGGATAGTTGTCCCAGGCCTGAAAACTCAAATAATAATAATAATAATAATAGATAGACAAAATACTAAAAATTTATCAAAATTTTTGGCGCTTTTATTTTCTTTATTAAATTTTTATCTAAAGAAATGAAACGGACAGCTAAACCAACAGACTAGACAGCTTACATTATTACAAAAAGAGTACAAATTTTCTTTTCAAATATTAATATTAATATGATTATATTATAGATAGATTCATTTTGCAATAAACAATTTGGAATCATTTGTATTGTAAGAACTGGTCAACTCTTGGTATAATGGCAATTAATTTTAAACTACAGTTCATCATAAATATGACAAAATATAACAAAAATACTCAAGCTGAATAATGCTTTCTATTGATACAAAAGTCTGAGGTAAACTGCAGACGGACAGACATGGTATATCTAAAACCAGCATTGCGAAGCAAAATGTTTTCCTGTTGTTTGAAATACAATTTCAAGCATTATAATAGTCATATGCAAAGACAAATATAGCATCAACACAAATGTCTAGATAGTTTCTATGTAGTTATGATAAAACTACCTTATTGGTTTGAATGGAACTGTTATTCTCACATACCAGGGCTGTAGGTCAAAAAATATTTTTAACATGCAAAGTATTTATAAGAAGCTCTAAAATTATTTTAAAAAGGTACTAGGGTCTACTAGAATCTGATGGGAAAACAGGAAAGTTTAATTTGGAGAGCGCAACACTCGGGAAATTTGATTAAAATGTCTGGTTCATTGATATTTCTATCTTAATATTAATTTAATATTAGATACAAGATAAGCATGGTTTAACAATGGTACAGTTCACAAAATGTCATGTATTTTTGGAAAAGAAATGAAAATTCATACAACTCATATTTTGACTTTACAAATCATAGATTATGGCAACCCATGTAAAAAACCTTTGTTTCTGCTTGTGATTTGTGCCACGAGATGATTTAAAAAGTTTGCTTACATGTCTGATTCATCGTGATCAACTCTTTACTCTAAAGTCTGAACCATCAGAAATCCAGAACAGTGAGAAGAACCAATAAAATATCTTAATTTTTATCTAAGTTATTGAAATTGATTTATAAGTATTATGTTATTTATTACAAGTAGTAAAAGATAGGGTCCTACATTATTTCTAATATTGAAAGGAAGTTAAATAAAACCATTGCACATGCTTTGCTCATGTTTCCCAGATAATAACTCACAGTCTGTTTGTTAAATATCAATAAAATCCATTCAGTACTTTTTATCTGAAAGTATAAAAAACATCTTCACAAAACACATGTTTATTCTTAGTTGGAGTAGGATTTTATTCAAATTAGAATGGGTATTATAAACACTTTGTGAACATTAAATTATACCATTACTTCTACAAACCCTAAACATCAATAGAATCGTGTATTAATTAAATAAAAGTAAATAAAAGTAAAAGTAGGTATAAATAAAAACTAATTTTTAAACTCAACAAACAATCAAATAAAATCACATAGAATTTTGGAAGAATTAGAAATATCTTCCAAGAAGACATTAAATAGAATAACCATTTATTAATAACAATGATCACAAATAATTTTATTTGTTTTGGTAAATTATCACTATTAACGCAATTGCAGAAGAAAACACTGTACGTACCCTTTTACACGAAATCAGCATATTCCTAGTTGATTTCAACTTTTTAAAGTACAAAATATTAACTAACGACCCCAAAACTATGAATTTTAATTAACTTTCCCAATTTTTTTTGTGTTGTTTTGTTTTGATTGGCATTTGAATGATAAACTTGTTGAGTCAATTTTAGAATTTTGACGTTTGTCAAAAAATAGTGTTGCGCTTAATAAAAAATTTCGACATCGAAATTATGAATATTAATTATCTAAAACATTTTTTGATAACTAAAAAAAATATCAGAATTTGATGACGTGATAATTTGTCATAATTAATGCACTTTAAATAAATTTACACAGTGGTCTTATCACATATGTTTACACAAAATAAAAACTTATATCGATTTAGATACTATAAACTGAGAACAGTAATATTCAGCCCTCTGCAAAGAAGTGTTCAAAACTTTTAACACGCCCCCATGTGTACCGCAAAGTTTAAGAATACATTAAACGCAAGCAACAGGTTATCCTCTCATAATCCGACAAATGCGAGACTAGGATTTTCATTCCCACTACCATTTGCATACGGCCCAGCTGGACTGGAGCATGCGCAGTTGGAAAAACAAAAAAGTAGGGAAACTAAAGATTTCCGGGAGAAAATTATTAGTACCAACCTTTTTCCGTCTTGAGGAGGTAGGTTTTGTGCCTCCTCTCGGCATCCTCGTATCTATTTTTCCATTTCTCGACGTAAGTGGATATCGCGATGTTTGCCTCTTTGGTGTTTTGGTGAGCGTCGGGTGGCGTCATCCTGGCGGCAGTGGCTCGCGGGATCCTCGTGCCCGCAGCGGGGCAGAGCGAGACAGAACTCCGGCCGCCTTGACACTGATTGTTGCTCGACGCGA
Organism: Thymelicus lineola; assembly: GCA_963932265.1. Lineage (NCBI taxonomy): Eukaryota > Metazoa > Arthropoda > Insecta > Lepidoptera > Hesperiidae > Thymelicus > Thymelicus lineola. Next base: position 785,727 of record OZ010703.1, on the reverse strand, counting down.
TCGCAAACACATTATCACCGTTCCTTTTAATCATTTTTGCATTCGATTTTTTTACACGCGCGCGAAGTTCACTCGCATCGTCTCGTTTTCACAAATGCACCGTTCACGTGTATAGATCAACAGGCTGGCGTTTCGATCGTTGAATAGTGTTAAATAAGTTCACAAATAAAAACGTCTTTGTTCTCGTCGTTGAGGAAAATACGTGCGATATTATGAACGCGTCACCTGAATCATGTCACTCGCGTCCACAAGCAGCCTTCAATGCAATCGAGAATAAACGCAAATAAGTTCCTTACAAGGGCTATAAAAACCTATTAAAATTGTTAAAAACACGACAAATAACAGCGAGTGTCAGATTGCAACTAAAAGTATGGTCGCGGTTGTGATATGATAATGAATACTTCGTCATTGTGAGTCATTCGACTTAATGTTTACGCTTTTTGTTTACGTTTTAACTCGCCTCAATATAGTATATGTCATAGGTTATTTCGTAGAAGTTAGTAAGTATTTAGTTGGAATTAGTCACGCATGCTCAAAGTAGTCGATAAGTTATCGATGTGTTTGATTGTCTGACCCATTAAAATATCGGATAACGAATAAGTCGATGTTAATTTTATCTTGACATTGTAGTATCATTATCATTAATTTCTCATTGTTACGGTGCCTACGGATATTTTATATGCCACATTTTTTGTTTCTAAATGTTCATATTTTACTGCTTCTTTGCACTGTTTAAACATTTATCCACCGTGATAGTAAAAAATAATAAATTAAAAAAAAATCCTCAGACCAAAAAGTATCACATAAAAAACACAATGAATTTCATTAACACTACAATTTATAACACTCATTGAAAAACACGCACTATATTATTTAATGTCGTCATCAAAGCGAAACCACAATACTTTGAGCAAAACAACGCAAGTCAGTCACCGTCGCTCATCGGTCGTACGTCAAAAGTAAAATGATGGTAAAATGCATTTCATCCAAGAACTACTGAACGGAAATTCTAATTTTAACATTCCAGTGAAACGGTTTACTCGGCAACGACTTGTCTTTAAAGTAAGCTACAGGCCACAGGACCAAACTGTGTGGGCAGTGACGAGTCTCGAATGCTGCGTCTTATAAAGTGATTTAATTTGTCTCGGCGACCAGACGGTGTGTTTTAATTTGGTATTTGTCATGTCATTTTAGCCCACCCAGATACTATAAGAATATAGTTGTACCTATAATGTCTTTAAGATATAACACAAAACACATTTGTACATATTTGCGTGAATAGCGAATACACTTTTCTTCGTTTCCTTGCAAGATGCGTTAGTAACAAGCTTCGTAATTTAAATCCACCCACTTCACGTGACATAGATACTACAGGAAGTAAGTACTCTAAGTAAATTACTCATTGCAGAAGCCATAATAGATACAGGAGGAACTACAGAGCCAGCTTGGGAACTGAGTGCCATTAGTATCTGTATTTTCATTGGAACAGCATTATTTGCCGCGTTAAAATAGTTTTAATTTAAACATTGTCAATTTATCAAGAAAGGCGTTGATGAAATTTGACCATAGCCCGTGACGGCTATGGTCAAATTTCAAGAATCTTTGTAAGAATCATAATTAAAAATAAGCAGGTGCAGCAATAATTATACACCATTACATAACCAGGCCGCAGGCGCAAGTCAAGAACGAAGAAACTACGAATGCAAATGAAAATAATTTTCAAGTATTTAAAAATAAAAAAGTTGGAACAGACCGGATGGCCTCACAAAACTTTTCCATATTTAGGAAATGAGGTCAGCCTGGGGCTTACCTTTATAAAGGGCACTCTACTGCAACCAACAAGGCAATCCGATTACCTCACGATAGCCAAGTTAGTGCGACGACAATGTATTCATTAAACTTCAACTGCAATACAAAGCCAGCTTTTACATTGTATTTTGGAAGTGAATTTAATAACGTTAAATTAAAGATGCAACAGGGCGTATATTATTACGTTAAGTTATCACAGCAAACTAAGTCAGCAAAAATAACATATTGCCTGCGTAAATAATAATTTTTGAATATGTGAAGAAGACATCTCTTTTCTCACTTCGCTTGCTTCATTATCTTAAAGTATGCCAACAATAAATTCTTCACTTCTGATTTATTTGCGAATCGCAATACTTCCGTCCTCATATCTGAGAGAATCTTCTTACAAAATAAATGTTAAGCGTTTTTTGATACGAGCGCACAAATATTTTCATTATATATTATATTAAAAATCTATTTTCAAAAAGTTATCAAATCTTATAAAGTATCGATAACAATTATTCTAATCACATCACTATTATATCCTTTTTTGTTTATCAATAAGACATAAGTACCAGGATTAGATCACGTAATTTCAAAATATCTTATCTTGATGTAAGTTATACGTAGATAGATAAAAAAATTACCTTTACAAATTATACCTATAGCCTTTGACTTTGTTCTGCGCTTTGAGTATGTAGGTAGGTAACTCAAACCACAACTCAAACTCACCGACTGAAAATTATTACTTCAAATAATGTTAAATTAAATCTGACTGAATAGTATTATTACACGACGTGCGTACCAAAAGTCCGAAATAAATGTTATGGTATGCAAAAAAAGGCAAAAAAGATCTGCACCATGTGTTTGAGTCGTTACTGCTTCCTGCTACATTTGAATTAGTAATTCGGCCTTATTATTTTTACGAGTGTCGGGATCGTTCACCCCTACAGTGTACACCCCGCGCCCGCAAACTATTTTTGAAACGCGTTGTTGTCCTGGCGGCGCGGGGCGGCGCGTCGTAAAATCTTGAAGCAGAACAAGTTGGGATAACGACTGTCTTTCTTCCTACACAATGCATTCTACAACTTGTAAGTCTTGTAACCCAATGATATTAAACTATAGATACGTTATGCCCTTACAAATCAACAAAAAAATCTGTTCCGACCGAGCTACAACACGCACACGTTTATCTTTTGTTTCACTATATCAATCACTATTACATAATTTACTAAATTATGTAAAAGGGATGGCACTACTAAAACCATAATAGTGAAAAAGACAGCTAGACGGCCTCACTCAGAGGCAGCTATGTCTGAATTAAAATCACTACACTTGTCTAAATTCGACTGACATAATTTCAGCGCCATCTTGGCATATCTTGTATATAATATCATCGTTGTGACCACTGTAAATTTTATAAAACCGGGCAAGTGCGTGTCAGGCCACGCGCAATAGTAGTAAGTTTATCGACTATTATTCATTAACTACTTATGTTAACATAGCCGTGATGATATTCCTTATAAGTTCATCATAATTATAAAGTATTTTTGAGAATTTTTTTACTTCTCCAATTGCTTGTCCAACTCCAACCGTTTAGCCGGCGGAAGGGACTAACCAAAATTAGCATTTTAAAGGCAAATATTTCGCAAACGAACCCCTAATCCCAAAAATGGTCTTAGAAGACCAATAATATTTTTGAAACACCTTTTCAATTATACCCCACACTATAGCGTACGCGATGAAAAAAAATTCATGCAGGCTGTATGGGAGGCTCAGAACAATAAATTAATATCATCTGAGATGGGAGGTACCTAGTACCTACCCAGGAAAAAAAAAATTTCAATGTTTTATTCTTTATGTATATTCATGCCAAATTACAGCTTTCTAGCACTAAGGGTCTCGGGCTCTCGGCATTTTGTTTCGGGAAGACGGACGGACATGACGAAATTATAATGGTTCCGATTTTACTTCCGAACCCTAAAAATATTGAATACACTGTTGAGATTATAGAGATTTTAAAACCAAGCTAAACTCGGTTTACAGACGGACGCTGTATAAATATTTTATGTATTTTACAAAAATACTTTTGTAAGTACTCAACCAATATCTTTGTACTCAACTATATGTACATTGATATAATAATATATAATAACTATATGTACATATAAGTATTATTACTAGCGTATAGAACCGACACCGCGAACACCGTGTATGTCCCAAAGCATTGGCCACGTGGCTTCAATCTTCAATGGATTCGTTCGATTTTGAAAGGAGAACGGGGGCTCAATTTTGAAAATCGAAACTTCCCGGCGGGATACATTTTGTTCGAGATGTTTGTTCTATGCCATTATACTTAAATGACTATGTATGTATATTAGTGGTTACAGAACAAACTATGAACAGTAAAAGAGGTTAACTTTCAGGGTCAGTCTCCTATTTGGTACAATGATGGACTAGTTGGTACAATTATTTAATTCCCAGTAATTTTTGCAGTGCTCTTAATTATCATCGCTGTTAGTCTAGTAACCACTCTGGAGTGGAGATATTATTGAAAATTTGATAGGGTCGTCACTTGCACAAACAAATTACAATTTCGTTAGTAAATATTGTGCATTGAATTTTCTTCTAATTTTATTTATTTTAGCTTTCGTTAGTTTCACGACCGGCTTATGGAATATGGGACATTGTCATTTAATTTAATTTAACACGGAAGAAAATCTGGGGGCACGGGAGTGCCCACGCCAAGTCGAGCAAAAAATCATTTTTACAAATTATCACAGACAGTGCTCGCTTAATTTTGATTTGATTACAATGAAAATAGTAACTACAGCTGAAATATTTTTTTTTGGATAAACCCATACCGATTATGTGAATTTATTTGGCATAGTATTGATTTTACAGAAAAATGTTTTTCTAAAAAGTTATAGGCATAGCCCATTAAAAGATTATCATTTTATGTTCAATACATTTTTCTTGTAGAGCCGGTGGTTTGGGAGAAAAATGCGAAATTCGTCCCGCATATATTGTTCGTACAGTTTCACTTGACATACATGAAGATGATGATAAATAAATAAATAAATAAATGATTTTTATGTGGAATATTTTAGTAGCGCATTGAAATACATAGGTCTTGTACCAAAACTCAGATCAACGGGAGGTATGGGCTAAAAGAAAGAACATCCTTTATTTTTATTATTTTATAAACAGTCGACCATTGTGTAATGTTTGCAGATGTCGATATACAATTCTCATCACCAAAGATAAGTAACTAATAATGAAAGTGCAACAAGATGTTAAAGACAATTCAGGTGGCTTCGTACATTATACTCATACTATAACATCATTATCTATATCAAATCATTGTTCTACTTTAAGACTATTAGCAGTGTATAGTAGAACAGCGTAGCTAATCGGTATCCCCATGTAGATAAACTCGTTGGCCGTGTTGAGCAACATAAACGTGACATTAAGGTACCTATCGTCCGCTTGTGATTACGCTAATGAGTTTTCCATCACGTTTTTGATGGCTGCATCCTAAGTAAATTCCAACTCTAAGAGACACAAAAATATTTCAAAATTCAAATAGTTTGGTTTACAAACACTTTTTGAAAATCTTGCAAAGCTACGCCAATGCTTCAAGAAGGCCCTACTGTGAGAGGGCCCGGGAGAAGAAGCAGCAAGAAATTACCGAGGTGATTTTCCTAGTCACAATTACAGATAGCACTTATTAACTACTTACAACTCACACATGGAGTACTGCTCCCACCTTTGGGCCGGAGCCCCAGCTGGCCAAGTGGATCCGTTCAACCGAATTCAACGGCGAGCTATTCGTCTTGTCGACGATCCCATGCTTAAAGACGGATTAGAATCGCTTGAGTTGAGAAGAGATGTAGGCTCTCTCTGTGTATTCTACCGTCTGTACAATGGGGAATGTTCTGAAGAACTGTTTGGCTTAATACCTGCAGTTAATTTTCGTCACCGCACATCACGTACCAGGTTCCACCAACACTACCTGGATACATGGCATTCGTCCACAGTTCGGTTCTCACGTCATTTTCTACCTCGCACTGTGGAACACTGTGGAACAAACTACCTGCATCGGTGTTTCCTCTAAGCTATGACATGGGGTCCTTCAAGAAGCGGGTCTATCGTCATCTTCTAGGCCGGCAACGCATTGGTGACGCCCCTGGTGTTGCTAATGTCCATGGGCGGCGGTGATCACTTACCATCAGGTGACCCGTCTGCTCGTTTGCCTGCTCTAAGCATAAAAAAAAAACTATATTAATATAAAACTCATGTCCAAGCAGTCTTGTCATTAAAATAATCATGTAACTTGTACATATACCCGTTCGTCATAAGAGTATCGTAGATGAGAGGAAAGAAGGACGACTCCGGTGGTATCCGTCTGCTCCCGTCTCATAGTCCGGCTAAGTGATCGACAAAGTGAAGCAACAGCGGCCTCGGTTGATAGTTGGTTGGATGGGTGATCGCTAGTGGCAAAAATTTCTTGAGCATTTCCTTTCTTTGGAGAGCACGTAACCGCTCCACCAATCACTAAACAACAATAATATAATAAAAAAATAATACATTGTAGGTAGTCGTTTCTGTGTAGATAGATAAGAAAGGTATGCAGAATGTTTCTGATTACATTACATTTTCCGACGCAGGAGCTGTCGTAATAGCGCTAGAGGCCCGAGCCGTCGTTTTGCAACCTAATAGAGCAAAACTCATTTTCCTACCCGCTGTACTCACATTTCACTCAGCCAGTTACTTGCAATAGAAACGAGAACTATCTCGTAGGTTGTTCTATAATATTATATTGTTTGTTTGCTCGGCCCACGACTTTCCCTGCGTTTTCAGGAATAATAAGCTTGTAACCTATTTCTTGCTTGTAACCTCAATGGAAAAAAGCATAAAATAAGACGTATTACTATGAACGATGTATTAATGTGATTGGAAAGGGTGACAAAAGCTGCATATGCTCAATATTTTTTCAAATTTTTATCATTAATCTTGACGGTTTTGTGCAAGAAATCGTAACGTAAATGCCTTTGACTACTTACTGATATTTTAACAGTTTTTTGCTCTCCTGTAAAATTGCAATTTTCATCTTATGCCTTTTTTTCACTGAGGGTGCGATGTTTGATAGATTGCATGACATTCCGTTCAGTAGTTTTTGTGTAAAAGGGTTTTTGTAATAAACATCCATACAACATATTTATAATATTAGCAGAATAGTTCAATGAGGCAGCCCTGAGCCCACGTGATACTCGGGCGAGCGGCGGTGGCGTAAGGAATCCACAGATTGCTATAACTCTACAAATTCCTAATCGTATTATCTGCTCGCTCTCTATTGGTACTCAACACAGAGTACTTTTGTGGTACTCAAGTTACTCAACAGTTCCGTGAGCACTACTCTGTATCATCTGTATGTATTTTACTTTGCTGATATTTTGCGACTCGATTGACTGACGACTCTTAATTCAATGACCCGTGTGGTGAAACGGTTACGATGCTAGATCGCCGTATCAAGGGTCCTGGGATCGATTCCCAGCGAGACGGAAATTTTAATGATGAGTTTAAATTTTTGTTCTTGGTCTGGGTGTGGGGTCCGAGTTTGAATCCTGGCACGCATCTCAATTTTCAAATAATTATGTGCATATTACAAGTTGTTATAATTATCATTTGCTTCGGTGAAGGAAAACATCGTGAGGAAACCTGCATACCGGAGAGTTCTCTTTAACGTTCTCAAAGGTGTGTGAAGTCTACCAATCCGCATTTGGCCAGCGTGGTAGACTGGCCAGCGTGGCCTGTACCCCTCACATTGTAAGAGGAGACCTGAGCCCAGCAGTGGGACAAGTATGGGTTGTTACTTTGACTTTACTATACTGCTTTTTGTAGGCCACTCGATATAGGCCTCCCCTAATAGGCTCCACTCAGAAAGCCGTAAGTGTAGAATCCAACGATTTTCCATTTATCACTGATTTCCTTGTTTTATCTGCCCTGGATGTTCTCGGCGGAGGACCTATGGGCGTACATGGTGAAGAGGGGATCTGCTGATTCTTATCTAATCAAGTCAATGCGTAAAGTAGCTCAAAGTAAAGCAGCAATATTTTAAATCGATCATGGATCTGGTGTTAGGGTAGTGAAGTTTATTATTGTCAGTTTCCTCCTGTGCATCCTCCTGGAAAATCAATTAATGGCCTCCAGGTCAACACATACCTTAAATATTATATTATAACGGACCAATAACGGTTTATAACTTATGCCAGTTATCTAAGCAACGCATCGGGGATGACAGATTTCCATGAATAATGGAAATGGTGGTCTCAATACTGAGATAAGAAAAACGAATATGGTATCAATGAATTTGGGATTCCGAGAATATTATTATAGTTGTTGATAAAATTTGTTTTGACAACCTAAATACCTACTTGTTATGCCGAGTAAAGTAACGGATTTGTTTTTGTTAAGATTTGCACATTATCTTAGTTAGTTATGTTTTTGCATTCCTCAGCAATAAATCTGAGAAATCTCTCTCAATAGGTGTCTACATTTATTTTTTCCAATTATTAGTTCTGTGAAACCACTCTGTGCAATGATATTGCAGATATGTCATAAGCGCGCGCGATGTGTGACTCAAAAAGTTCCCAATTGGGAACTCTTATTCAGGCGAAGAAAGAGATAGCGATGTAGTTTTGACGCGAGAGCGATAAAGACATGCGATAAAGCAATAAAGCGTGCCTTGCGGACATCGGAACAGATTTTTTGGTTGATTTGTAAGGGCATAACGTATCTATATTTATTTAAACATCATTGACTCTGTGACGACCCGTGTGGCGCAATGGTTATCATGCCGGATCGCTGTACCAACTACCAAGGGTCCTGGATTCGATTCCTAGCGAGGCGGTTTGAATAATGAGTTTGAATTTCTCTTCTCGGTCTGGGTGTGTCTGTTCTTGTCTTTATAACAGTCCATGGCGATCACGACACATAATCCTAGTGTTAAGCTATTATTAGTGTGTACTGTGTAGTTATTCTTTCACTCTTCAGCGGGCGAAACCGCGTGCGGAAACTAGTATAGGTATCAGATATTATAATGCAGTATACCCACGTAAATTCATCGTTCACGTTGCAGCGTTATCGCCGTAATGTGGAACCATTATTAACACATTAAAATGTTGCTCGGAACCACTTAACAGATTAATGCATGCTACAGTTTGCTGCAGATAACGTATCTATGTACCTGTTCACGTGGCGTGGCAGCCAGGCTGTCTGTGTTTCAAGGATAATATCGACAATACCAACTTTTACTAAAATACTAGCGCTCTGTCCGCGGCTTGGACATGAGTTTTACCAATAGTTTTACAAATAAAGATTGTAAGTAGTTAATAAGTGCCATCTGTAACTGGGAGTAGGAAAAAACAGCTTGGTAGTGTCTTGTTGTTTCTTCTCCTTCAAAGATGTTTAACTAAATACAGATACGTTATGCCCTTACAAATCGACCGAAAAATCTGTTCCGACCGAGCTACAACACACACACGTTTATCTTTTGTTTCCCTACACCAATCACTAGTACATTGGCAAATTATGTAAAAAGGATGGCATTACTAAAACCATAATAGTGAAAAAGACAGCTAGTGTTTGTCGCTCGCGTTCATCTCGCGTCAATCTATATAGGCTACGTTCTTTATCGCTCATGCGTTAAAACTAGATCGCTATCTCTTTCTTCATCTGAATATGGCGTCTTTGCATGAGTTATTAGATTGTTTAGAAAAATAATTGAAATAGACTAAATAATCTAAGTATCTTAGCGTACTCAAATGTGGTATGAGATTCCTTGTGTTTTGTTGACCTTAGAGTCATAATTGGTGCACATGGCATTTTGATTTATTTTCGTAAGGACGTATGAATCTACGATGCGCCACGCTCGTGATTGCGCTCGACGCAGACTTATCACAAGAGTTCCCAATTGGGAACTTTTTGAGTCACACAACGCGCGCGCTTATAACGTATCTGCCTCTTCTTAATATATAATATCATTGTTCTCATTGTTCCCAAGTTATAGAAACAACACATTCTAGCTTCTAGCTAAAACGTAATGAAACATTATTACAATAGGTATTACAGTTGTGGTAATGACATAATGATGAAACAATACAATTCGAATGAATCTTAAATCATGTGAGCTGGGCTGAGGAATGACAAAATGCTCGTATTTTTCGATGAGTCAAAACTTAAAAGTGTAGTTTTGAACACTAAACAATTTTTTCTCGGAACCGCATCGCGTACGTCGGGTTAAATGAATCAACACGCTGGAGTATTTTTAAAATATTCAACGTATATTTTAAGACAATTGCCACTTCATTGGGTGTAAACATTAGCATCGGTAATAAATAAGAGACATAAGCAGCAAAGCATCGAAGACGTTTGTTGCTTTGGATATCAATGAGCTGGGATAACTATTTCACCGACCTGGGATAATGTCATCTCAAGCCAATAAGTACCTAATAAGTAATCAGGTAACAATGATGTTTAATAAATATATAATATCATTGTCAGGTAATATAATAAGTAGTTCACTTGTCTCCTTTCCAGCTAAAACATCATATCAAATTCCAAATCCTTTTTTGATATTATATTATATTTATACACATAATATTTTCCTTCTGATAGTTACGAAAATACTATTTTATTATCAAGGAGAAAAAACGGCAAAAGAAACTCCTCAGCACATCTTTCAAATTTTAAACAGTGACCACGTGACCGTAGCGTGTCATGTGGCTACAATTTTCCTCTGTCAAGCTATTTGCGGCATTCGGCTTTTTTCAATCATTTATTTATCTATAAACTCTGGATAATTTAGTAGGTGAAGTCAATGGTGAAGTAATAACAAGTCGTGATGTTTGACGATTGTTAGGTAACAGAGGATTATGGATAGATAGAATATTGAAAACGGGTGTGCATGGCTTGTTTCTAGGTTCCCATAGCAACGTCGGCAATACCGAGATATAACGGCTACATAACAGCTCACAGTCGCGCAATACCTACTTATTTAAATTACAAATAACAAAGGATCGTCGTAGCGATAACCAGTCATCGACCAATTAACTAACAGTTAATTGCGTAGTTTGTCTGGCTCTGTGTGTGTGTGTGACTGGCTGACTGAGTCTGTGACTCATGCGGCATACTTACCGAATAGCTCTTTGTTTCTATCTACTGGCTGTATGTATTACTGGCTGAATATATAAAAAAATTAAACGTAGGAAAAGTAAATAATGTCGTAGATTAGATGAACTTCTGAAACCCGGGTTGAAAACTTGAAAACCTATTAGCTTTCAAGAGGAACATAAGGTCACCTGCATAATTATGTTATTCATGAATAATGAGACATACAATTGTATAATACAATTTTTAGACATAGTGTATAAAACTTGTACAGTCAAGCCTTGAAGCCTTGTTGAGTCAGGAGCTTCTCTTTTTATGAGATCTGATAACTTCGCAGATTGAACAGTGATAGATAACGCTAAAGAGCTTCTGTGTAAGTCCTGGCAACCCATTTTACATAAAATGTTTTTGGCAATTTCCTACAGCTTTTATGTGTGCATGTAAGTACCTATCTAATTTAATAGTTTACTTCCTAATAAACATTTTGATTGGCTTTTGGCTTGTTTGTATGGTATTATGTATAGTTTGTGTGAGGTTTGATGTATAATTATGATTACCATGCTAATTTACAAACTTGGATACCATAAAAAGTTGTGTCGAGTAGAATGTTAACAATGATACAAGTGCTGCCATCTGTTAACAGTTTTGATTGACTAATGTTCTTTAATGTGTGACTCTGCCATCTATCGTCGGTTTTGCTAACTAAATGGTAATTAGCTTAACTACTATGAACATTTTAATAAACTGTATAGCATATATGTATAACTAGATAGATGGAGCTGTAGGACTCTTCTAAAGCCATTTTATGGCGAACAATGATAATATTATATTGTAATCTTTGATGGCGAAGATGGAAACATATACATTGTACAAGCATGATTGTCAATCAACAATTTATCATAATGATTGCACGTGTAGCCTAGCTGATTGACGATTGACAGTATTTATGCCGGGCTTGCTTGATTTCATCCAAAATGACAGTGTATTATACTTCGTAAACTTTATACGCCCATGATAGATGTAATACAGCACTACTCAAATTAGAGATTTCTTAATAAGTAATTAAGTACTACTTAGTTAAGCAAGAGGAGGATCACGTATTTTGTTATTCTAACGGATTTAATTATTTTGTTCAAATCATAATAATTCCTTTTTTTAACAAAATTACAATACATTGTTTAATAATATCTCGTATTTAGACCTACAATATTGTAGGTAGGTACGTGTATTATTCGTCCAACCTTTATCAACCAAACCTTTAATGTAGAACTGTTTTTAGTAGACCGTAAATTTTATCAATACAATAGGCATATTATGACTTTATGCATACATAGGTACAAGTGTCCCGTATCTACCTAAGTGGTGGATCAACCTTAGGGGCAAATAGCTTGAGGGTTGATGTATCAGATGTTAACACCACAGCAGCCCCAGATCCAACCCTCAGATCTGAGGGTTGGATCTGGGGGGGGGGGGGGGGGGTTCAAGCCGGAGCCCGTATTTTACAATTTCCATGCACAATAAATACGATGCTAAGAAAAGCCAAGTAAAATAATACCTAGTCAAGTTTACCTCTTAAGAGCCTAAATCGTACCTTACTGATACCTGGCTCCTTGTTTATAATACCCTGGTACGTAATGTAAGTATCAATTAACTGTTACTTATCCCTTGCTATCTAAGTGAGACCATAAAACACAATTATTGATATTAACAGTCGCTCGTTATCCTAATCGTCCCATTAAATGATTACACGGTGGGGTGCCATGCCGACCCTATGGGCCGCTATGGTGTTTGGAAGTATCTTTATGATTTATCTTATCGTTCTTCATTTCTATTTTGGCGGAAGTTTTCAAGATGAATAGACTTTTAATAAGTTTTTATGAGCGCAGTGCTCATTATCGAAATTTCATCTCCACAAGTGAAGCATGAGGTGGAATAGTAGGCAGCCACGCCAGCATTAAGTAATAATAAGGAAAAAAATAAGATGACTATGTAATAATCTACTAAAGAATCACCATACAAATTGTCAACTAAGGAGCGATTTAAGTAACCATTAGTGGCTCTAAGTTGGGGCGTTATTCTAGTCACTAAAGGGTTCCGTATTTGTAAGTTGATCGACTTAAACTTTAACTTGCTAAGGGCGGAAAAGTAAATCTTTAGACCATAATTATAATGTGGAATTATTCTAGGTTCAGTTACACACACATACACAAACAACACCACCAAAATATCCACAAAAAATAGTAAAATAAAAAATCGCAGAATCAAGTTAAAAAAACTGCAATTTCCTTCAGGAAATACCGGCATCAAACAAAGCGTCGGAGCAAGACGTAATCCTCGCGAGTGTTGCGACTTCCCTCGCACCCTGCCTGCACCCTGCACCCTGCGCTGCCCCCTCGCACCCTCCGCACCCTCCGCACCCTCGCGCCGCACCCTCCTACGTCGTTAAGGGCCGCATCCCCTTCAGCTACCCCGATCCGAGGGGCCGTAATCTCCTATTAGACGTTTCTTCATATTTCCCCGATTGAAATCACTATTAAAACGTTTTTAAAAACACATTTATGCAGTTTTGTTGCTTGGGATTTAGAGGTTTTATTAGAAGATTTAAGAGGAAGGAAAGTTTGAAGGACGTGTTACGAACTCATTTTTATTACGAGTTCAGACAAATATTATCGGAGAGACTTTCGGGTTTTTTTTATTTTCGTAGCCGACAGACGAGCTGACGATCATATTTCGCTTATATTTTTCTGATACTTCATGAATATTTCATTTTGATTTTTCGAAGTCTGTCTCATTGAAATCGATATTTTTTTTGGTAAAATTTAGATTAGCAGAACCACTAAGGTCTCGGTATATATTGACAAGCTCTATACTTATGCTTTTTAACCGACTTCAAAAAAGAAGGAGGTATTCAATTCGACTGTATTTTTTATGTCTGTTACCTCAGAACTTTCGACTGGGTGAACCGATTTGGATGATTCTTCTTTTAATAGAAAGCTGGTGCTTGTCATGTGGTTCCATTTAAAAAGCGAGATCTGACAATTAGTTTTTGAGTTATGCCTAATTTTGAAGTCGGTTATTTTTTGTCAAGTATTATTATAACAAGAACTCATTATAAATGTAGGGGAACGACGTTTAAAATTCAGTCAAAACATTGGTAGACGCAGCACTACAAGTAATAATTGAATGTGCATTAATACCGCTGTACGATACCATACCTCGATAACTCCCCCCCCCACGTCCTCTGGCTCCTGTGTATACAGGGTGCTACCAAATATGAAAATAAATACCATCACTTCATATAATAGCTACATCACAATCACATCCTACCTTACTACCGATTTCTGTGTAAATCACCTGACTTAATGTATCAACTTCTAATATAGTGAACACAGGTATATCACTCAAACATAGCTTAAACTACCTTTATGTAATTTAATATGTAAAATTTCGGAAGAGTGTAGTTACCCACAACACAGGGTATCCTATAAGTGGGAACTACGTGTGCTGTAAAAAATTGTTTACTTTTTATGCTAATAAATAAATAATTATTATTATTATGTATCTCTTAAATTTCTCGGGTCCTAGATGTAAAAGTGGACCCAGTACTTTGGTAGGCTTGCGTGGGGACACAGGTTCAACACGCAGAGAATTATTATTAATATTATTATAACTTCCACTTGCCAGGTATTCCACTTGCCAGGTATTAGTTATTAGTAACAATACCTTCACGCACGTGTATGCTTTTGTATGCAAAATTAAAAAAGGCAAAATATTCTATTTTGCACATTTTTTTAACTACGCAGTAACTTTGTAGTTTTGTATATTTAAATTCTAAAGTTGTTTAAGCTCGAAGCTTAATTAATTAATTAAATAATCCTAATTAATTAATTAGGATTTTGTATGATTTATGCAAACTCTATCACTAGATATTAAAGGCCACTGGCCCTACAAGAAAAATATATTGGACATAAAATGTCAGTCTCCTTAAGGGCTACAACTTTTATTGCAAACATTTTTCTGTAAAATCAATACTTTGCCGAATAAACGTGAAAACCCAAAAATTATGTTTTTTCAAGTTGTCCTTGAAAATAAAATATGCGGGTATTTTGCCTGTGATATTCGTTATTAGCGTGTCGATATTAGTATATATGTATACCAATATTCAGATCAATAGGGGGTTTGGACTAAAAGAAAGTTTATCCAGTTTGTTTGTGTTTTAGTTTCTTGTAAATATTCTATAAGCCCTTAAGAAAACACGCTATTTTGAAATCATAGAGAGACACTTAAAATCAATTTTTAATATGTTAATACATTTCAGAACACCCTGTGTGCCAGTGAGAATGCCTCGCTAAGCCGGAATAACTACAGCGTTTCTCGAGGAAATTATAATATCATGTTTTGTTACTGTTGTCTATATTGTTGTAACTGAACAATCTATAAATCATTTAATGTACAAAATCAATGCATAAATTACAATAAAAACTGACAAAATAATAAACTAAACACATCTACTCCCGATCTAATTTTCGTGTCGCAGATGGCAGGACCGATTGGACTTTAAATGAGACTTTATAAACTCTCTTTTTAACCGTATTGGCGGCTTAGAATACTAACCCCAATCTCATGCCAGATGGGTGTCGTAAGAGGCGACAAAATCCGGCCCGCTGATGGTAGGGTCCCTCAGAGGGATTATATTGGTAAAACTGATTTTATATAATACCATTATTACTATTATTATTTCTCCATGGTTTCCACGTGGATAGATACCACTTTATTTCTTTCTTTGTCTTCAGTTCTCTCTTTCTTGGCCGGCAACGCATCAACCGACTATTTCCATAAAAAAAACTCAAGACCCATTGAAGTACTATTACTAGCGTATAAGACCACATAAAAATCAAGTATCCTATTCATCGTTTGTCACAGTTGAGAATCGAAAGTTATTTACGTGGTACTAAAACACAAGCAAACTTATTATTAATTTTTGGCCGTTTGTCTTTCTTTTTGTTTGTCCGGGCTAATCTCTGAGCTTCTCTGAGATCTTGATAAACTGGCACAATAGACTCTTTCTGACATCTATTGGCGAGTAGCAACACTAAAGCTACTTCAGTAGATTATCATCCGGGTACTACGAGTATTATAATATGTTATATTAAATTTCAATATACTTAAAGCTCATTTGAACGAGTATATTATTCTGTGTACAAAGAAAGGTCACTTCGTTTCTAAGAACGAGATCCTTTTAAAAAGTGAACGTATTTGAAATAGAATAGTGCGTTATTTTTCTATTAAGAAAACGCGCAATAAGTTTTGTTGTTTTTGATATAAACGTGTGGAATGAAAGCCAAAGTCATAAACAAACAATTCATCTATTCAAATATTGTATTCAAAATTGGTTTGGTTTACAAATACTTTTTGAAAATCATACAAGCTACGCCTTTTGCCCTTGGAGGTTTACTGCTGGGCACGGAAAACGGACATAGAAATTAAATATTATATTGAAATTTTATCTCCAAAATAGGCAAAAGATATTGTTACAAACGGACAATTCTTGCAAAATTTTATTACCTTTTTTTGGCTTTTAGGAACATGAAATATCCGAATCGAGGGCGGTTAATAAAAGAGAATATTTTAGTTATATTAATTTAAAAAAATAAAACGTGGGACGTAAAACAATATTTGGAGAATGCCCCCGCATCAGTGTATTTGCGTCAATTGCTTTGAGTGGGCGTTATATGCGAAGCGAGAATTCTATAATTAGTTCCTCCCTTGCTACAACCAGTTCTTTGATGTTAAAAGACAAGGACAATGACGTGAAATTTTAAACGTGTATATCCAAACCAAATTATAGCATTCTAGCACTGAGGTCTCGGTAATATGCTGCGGATTGACGGACTAACGGACGGACATGACGAAACCGTTTTGACTACGGAACCCTAAAAAGATATAACTGCAGTTGTTGCAATGTTGACTGGAGACTATTGTCCAAAGGGTCTGGATTTCAATCTGATTTATCATTTGCTTCAGTGAATGGCGTGTACGTTGTACTTAAATTCTGAGAGATGATGATTTACTAGTATAATACAAGACAAATTCATTTATTTGCTCAAAAATGGTTATATAGTTAACAGTGTTTTAGAATTAATGTTATGTCCTCCACAGTCGATAAACTAAGGCATGTATTTTTTTTATATCTACATTTTTTTATTATTATTCGCAACATCACAATTTGAAGTTCTTTAGGGTCTGCACCAGTCGTTCCAATTCCGTTCCCTCGCACTATGATTTTTTTGGTTTCCTTCTAACTACAACTTTCATTCTATTTCTCTATTAACTGATGATATTACGTGATTTAGATGCAATTTTGGAAAGATAGTGATAAGGGGCTTCCCTGGTTTTTTCCTCTTTTTTTTCTTCGCTCCACCTATCCACCTATCTATCCACCGTCTGTCTAGTGTTGGGCAGTTCCTCGCAGGTCAGCAGTAAGGTTCCGTACTTTGTGCCTCACCCACATAACAAGAGGCTTGATAAGTCATAATGACTTGTGCCCATAAGTATTGGAGACATTGGTAACGTGTTTTATTTATCTGTATTTATTAAAGAGGGTTTGATGAGTTATGATCATACCATTTTCACAAGAGCGTAACCATATTACAGCCTACTTTAGCAGCTTTAACTGATGTGTATAGCATCCTCGTTATTAAATTTACCAACCTCACATAGATTGAAGTTGTATTTTTGGAAGGGAACATACCAAAACCACGTGCCTCATTTAGGGGCGGGAGGGGGGTCTTCAAAACACCACGATTGGTCACAGAGGGGAGGGGGGGGGGTTTAGGTTTTTGTCACTTAGTCAATATTTTAGCAACCATTGCGCCACAAAGTCGTCAAATATAAGCAAAATTATTATTTTTTAACTCTGTTTTTGCAAAAAAGTATTGAAAACCGTATTTATCAATTACCACGTGAAAACTAGGGGGGAGGGGGTGGTCTTCTCTTATACTACGGATGGTCACGAAGGGGGGGGGGGGGGGAGGGGGGTAAGAAGTTGGAAAAAATGGGTTACGTGGTTTTGGTATGTTCCCTAACTTGTACATCCTGGTTGTTATTTGTATACGTTTTTAACTGGTCCTGTAGGTTATTAAAGAAAACTCGAATCAAAGTCCTAGTCATTATGAAGCCTATTGTTAATACGAGTATTGGGCTTCACTATATCACAAAACCGTTTCATCGTATAGAACAGGATTACTAAATATTTGAGATACATACCTCCCAACTACCTTCTTGTTATAATTTGTGTATAAATAGGCGAAAACTTTAAACCCGTTTAAGAATAATGAACGTAAAATTGAGATTTAGCATTGTTTGGTATTATCTGCCAAATACATTTATTAAAAAACATTAACTAGTGTCAATGTGAAGTAGCCCTTGCTGCATTGAATTACGGTCTAATTTGGACCGCAGTTTAATAAAAACATTTAGTACGCCTGCAATACCACCGCTACGCCGTAGCGCGTAGCGGGCGGGGTCTACGCGGCTACGGATTCAGTGGTGTGTTGCTAGGCATGAAAGTGAAATTCCCGACTGAATTTGGGAATTATTACTTAGGAATACTGCAATGCAATTTTAGTGTTGCTATTGTATGATATTATCGTTTGTTCTAAGAATCTACTCTTTGTAAGATCAAAGATTTCTCCAATGCTGTGTAAGTATGTGAGTAGCGTGGAGAAATTAGAATATGGAAATATATTTTGTATTTCCAATAAACAAGTGCTAGCAAACACTTGTTGACTACTTTATGTCGGGATTGTGAAATATCTACGCACATATCTATACGGGAAAATGCTGGTATTCTTAGACGAAGGTGAAGTAAGCTTCTTCGTTATACAATGGCTAATTTTATATTTTGATGTATTGGAATTTAAGCATTTTTAAGGCATCATTTCTATTTTTTTCGTATTTTAAACGCATTAAATTCTACTTAATATTTGTGTTTCATACCGAAATGACATATTCGGTTTATAAAGTGAAATAATTCAACCATGAGAAGCTAAATAAAATTATATCTCGAAGCGAATTAAGGAATATGATTACAGAATAACGAGTATTATTTTGTGGTTTTAACTATCATATTTATGTAAAATTCAAATCCTGTGAATTACTTAATTTAATTTAGTCCAGTTTCATTAAAACATTTTGGAATGTTCAATTTTACTAAGTTTTAAATCTGTTTAGAGAGTTCCTTCCTTTTACTTTACAAAACAGATTTAAAACCTAATAAAATTAAACATACCGCTAGTATGTTCCACAATTAAGCGCTGCTTAAATTCCCAGGAATCGGGGAGAGTTACAGTACAGCCTGATCCATTGAAATTCTACAGTCAGTACTCAGTACTACCCAAGCCGCAGGGCGGCCGGCGCGCGTCGCGTATATCCGCACACTGCTACACAAAGTATACCAAAAAAAACCTTTAAACACTCAATTTAAAAAAAACATCCTCGTAAAAATTTAAAAAATAAACCAACCACGCAAAGGATTCATCGGTTGCATCCTTTTAAAATTGTGTAACGAATGTGGTTCAAATCGAATCGAAGATTGATTTTTTCTCGTCCGATTTTAGGAGGTCGATGCTTTTAGTGTCCGGATTTTGAAAATCTTTTCTAGATTACAGATTACGAGTGTTTCCGCTTACAAAATTTTCCGCTAATAACATTTTTGGCGTATTATCTTCGTTTTAATTACATTGATTTTTCGGTAACTTGCGGCTTAGGGGTGCAGTCTTTTAAGATTTAGCAGGCTAACGCTAAAGGAACGTTTGTAATACATTCGTTCCATATTAAAACATGTAGGTAATCTGGAGCGACCTGATTAACGGATCATGAATAGCTGCAGTGGAGTTTGCTTTCAATGAATATTTGTGCTGGTTGTGCTAACCTACATTCAAACATTTTTTTAACAATTTTCATGTAACATGAAGCTCGGCTCGGGTTTATGTAAAACCATTTTTGATGAAGAATTTGTTAATTTACTATCATTTCGCACCCTCACTGGAAAAAAGACAAGATGAAAATTTCAATTTTACAGAAGAGCAAAGAAACTGTTAAAATATAATAAATAATGTAAGTAGTCAAAATAATTTACAATACGATTTCTTGCACAAAACCGTCAAGATTGATGACAAAAATTTGAAAAAAAATTAGCATAATATGCACCTTTGTTAATCTTTTCAATCATATCAATAAATAAATTCAAAGTAACACGACTTATGCTTTTTTCCACAGAAGGTGCGATTTATTTATCACTTCGCTGTCATTTTTATTATTAAAGAAAGCTTTAATAAAGTTTTAATACATTCTCAAGTTTAGATTGATTCGTCTGGTTAAATCCGCATTAACATCGACCACATACCATAGTTCGGTAGGATAATCTGACTTCTATCGGCTTCAAAAAGGTGTTTAATTCGACACGTATGTACTTCGGGAACATACCAAAACCACGTGACCCATTTTTTCCAATTTTTACCCCCCTCCCCCCTTCGTGACTATGTACTACCGTACTATGTACTAAAATTTCTAACAAAATTTTAATTTTATTTTGATTAACTTGCCTGTGTCGGCTTTTCCATCCACCTACGATGTGGGAGTCTTCAAGAAAACAGTGAATCAGCTTTTATTAAGTTAATGCGCATACCATACGGGGCTGCATCACCACTTACCATCAAGCAGGATTGCAGTCAAGTATTCACTTTTCTTGAGTAGTATTTCCGAAAAGCTGGTAGATTAAAAAATGACGTGCATAAGTGTAAGAGTGATACCTATATTATTAAATTATTTTGAATTTTAATTAGTAGTTGAATAAAATAAAAATGAGAGGTGTCAAGGGACACCCGGATGGAACGAAGTTCCTTTCGATTTAAGTATTGTTTTTGAAGTGATTCAGAAAGTTTTACAGCGCCATCTCTGTAAAACTCTCTGAATCACTTCAAAAAGTATCGTGGCAACTTTTCGTAAGAAAATTTTCCGTCTAGCCCCCTTTCATAACGCGCGATAAGGAACTTCGTTCCAATTATCAAAAAAAAACTGAAGCATACATTTTATTATGCTTTTTTTTAAATGCTTATTTATTCGATTTAAAATAACAAAATTAAAAAGACGAGTGTTAAATACTCAGTCAAGAATTTTTTATATCATCTGTTCTTCTGAACCAGTGATTTCATCATGCCTGATTTAAACTAATTGCTTTAAGAATACATCTAATACGTGAATTGCCAGTGGAATTGTTTAAGAAACACGTAAAATCTCAACTCTTAAGCAAAGGTTACTATACTGTAGATGAGTACTTAAATGACAAAGACGCATGGAAATGATCAGCTCTGCTACCAGTTCTGTTCAAGTTAGTGATATTTTTTTTGTAATATAATATAATACTATGTATTTTTATTTTTAAAAGATATGCTGAGGAGTTTCTTTAGGCTTACCTTCTCCTCCATGGCAAAGCACCTTCCGAAAAGCCAAAAAATTACGTGCATAAGTGTATTAGTGATACCAATATGAATAAAATTATTTTGAATTTTGAATTTCATTGTTGGATTAAGAAATATTTTGTACTCGTGTCTAATTCCGACTGTAATTAATTCGGGAATTTCAGACTTTATAGGGTTTGATGCACACGAAATGGTTGCCGGTTGATAGTTGGTGGGTTCGTACCATTAAATTTAATCTCGTTAGTAATTATGCTAGGGCTTGCCGATCTTAGAATTAACCTCAAAATGTTTCATTTGCATTTATTGATCACAAAAATGTTCAAAAAATTTATCCAAAGTTCTTTAGACTTATTGAAGACTAGGAAATCGCCCTCGCTTTGCTTCAGGAAAAATATTAAAAAATATATGTAAAAATTCAGCCTATGTCACCCGAGGATAATGTAGCTTACATTATCCCAACAGTGAAAGAATTTTTCAAATCGGTTCGGTAGTTTCGGAGGCTATTCAATGCAAACAAACGATCAAATTTTTCCTCTTTATAATATTAGTATAGAAGAAGATCACTTACCATGAGGTTTATCAGTAGCCTAATCTGCACAAAATAGTGATCGATTCCAAAATGATAAAATCGTCAGTTTCGCCTGTATCACTATCAAAACATTAACCTATTAAAACAGTAGGATGAATATTAATTAACCGACTTCAAAACCGGTCAAATGCGTGTCAGGCCACGCGCAATGTAGGTTTCCGAAGTAGTAGGTTTATCGATTATTCTACTCATTAACTACTTATGCTAACATAACCGTGATAGATTTCCTTGTAAATTCGTCAAAATCTATTTTTGAGAATTTCTTCACTTGTCCAACTCCAACCGTTTAGCCGGCAGGGCGCGGGACATCTGACTCTAACCAAAATTAGCATTTCAAAGCCGGATACTTCGCAAACAGACCCCTAAATCCAAAAATAGTCATAGAAGACCCATAATATTACACTATAGGGTACGCAACGAATAAAAAAATCATCTTCACGTTACTTGTTGAGGAGGTACCCTGAAAAAATGATTTTCAATATTTTATTCTACTATTTTGGATTTTTTTTTACAGCAATAAGAGTCTCGGTGGTATGCTTCGGACAGACGGACGGACGGACATGACGAAAAAACTATAAGGGTTCCGATTTTACTTCGGAATCCTACAAAGGAGGAGGTTCTCGATTCAACTGTATTTTTTATGTGTGTTACCTGGTAACTTTTTACCGGGTGTACCGATTTTGATGATTATTTTCATATTCGAAAGCTGGTGCTTGTCATGTGGTTCCATTTAAATTTGACTGAGATCTGACTTATAGTTTTTGAGTTATCCCTCATTTTGAAGTCGATGATTTTTTGTCAAGAATTAATAAGTACATTCAAAAGTCGACCGTAAATTGCTTTCACTAACTTTAAAGTTCAACGCGTGGGAGACGTAGGAGTCTGTGACGTTCGACCTTTGGTTCAATTTATAAGGTATACTTCTTAAAGGTACATAGTTGCTAAATATACTATAGATATTTGGTATTTAATAAACTTGGAATATCACTATTGTCTGTGATAACTATACCTACGTAGATTAAATACATAATAAACGTGAGAAAATTAAATTGATCACGTTTTTTAAGTAATGTAAGCTAAAAGCTTAGGAACTGAAGGAAGCCTATGCCAAGAGGCACGATGAATTGTGAGACCGAACCCGAAAAAAAGAACTCGAAAATATGTATTACCAAAGCTGCAGAATTTGGAAGAAAAGGGCTTTATTATTATTATTATTATTGTAAGCTAAATTTATAAAACATTAATTGACATTAATAGACGAGTGCAAAGTAAAAAAAATCTTATTTGTTTGGTTTTGCTTGTATAGTGTAGAAAAAAACATCTGCCCAATTATGTTCTGAACATGGTCATAGTCATAGTCATAGTCAAGAACAATTTTTTTTTTGTTTAAGAAATAACTGGTTATTATTATTTAGTGACAGTGTTGAACAATATTTAACTTAATCGGTATTATTGAATTTCCATGCCGTATCTAGGCTAAGTGGTAGTTCATACTACAGGTGCTATATTTTAGAGTACAATGTATATGCAGACAACTGCAATATATCGTAAACATAATTAGTAAAAATTAAATGCATAATATGGATGCCTCATTCAATAATAAAGTGCTGATGAAAATTTCAACAACTTTGGTTTAAAAATAATAAAACGGGAGCATTTTTTCCTGATATGCGCTCTCCTGAAAAGCAGCTGTTTTGTATTATAACTCTTTTTACTTTGCAACCTTCAATTTGCGATGACGAATAAAACTACTATTATATATAATGTACTATTATTTCTTCTATGCTAAAACCTAGATCTGTTACTGCAGATTTATTTTTGTATTCACTAACTTATCCTTACTTATTTTTCAAAAATATGGAACTTCGGGTCAATTTCAAGGGTGAATAATTTGTTGATAAATAATATGGGTACTTTCGATAATAAAGGCCGATATTTTGGCCCAGTTATAATACTTTTCACGCAGAAACTATTGAATGGATTTTCATGAAATTTT
The DNA here is from genome assembly GCA_963932265.1 of Thymelicus lineola. NCBI lineage: Eukaryota > Metazoa > Arthropoda > Insecta > Lepidoptera > Hesperiidae > Thymelicus > Thymelicus lineola. Next base: position 761,702 of record OZ010703.1, on the reverse strand, counting down.
GCACACAGATAGACCGTGATTTGCAATAAGACACAGGGTACTTATAATCCCGGAAAAAGCGGGCACGGCCGTGGGCTGAGCACTAGTTCATGATATGAATGTTTTGATCAGTACCACTGGCACATCGAGCTATGAGCGTGTTGTGTCAGGACTCTGGCTACACTGCGCATGCGTGAGCGGGGACTCGGGGAGGATGGTTCTTCAGGCTCGTCATGAAGTCAGCCGCCCATTATTCCGCCGATACCAAATCAAATGATTAATCGGGGAGGTTAGTGTCCATAGTATACTTTGTCATGTAACCGTGAAGCCCTGAGACCGCCTATAAACAATCATTATTTAAAATACCAATTTGTCAAACTCCACAATTGTGCTTTGTCTAGTCTGGCGTGATGGTGTGACGCGCGACGTTTGAAGGGTCCGGGAAATTCAAAAGATCACTTTGAATCTTTGTTCTCGGCCCATGGCACCCACGACACATAATCAGGCTGTGAGTGAGGTGTGTTAGTTTTTTTTATTTCTTTGTTAAATTTTACGTTTTTGTAAGTAATTGGCATCTTTGAAAAATTACTTTTTGGGGAAACCTCAATTTTCCGAAAGTTTTTTAATCAAATTTCATATTACCGAAAACTATTGACCGATGCCTTTTTTGCTATGCATTATTTGACATATTTTTAGATCATCGAAATATTATTATGTGTGTCATAGGTATAATTTTTCCTAACTATATTTCGCCGATTTACAAAATAAGTTATTGCTATTGTACGAAGCCTTTTTTGAACTTTTTTCATTTGACAAATGATTTAGTTATTTGCCACATTTTCACCACACCGAAATAACATTTTACGAAATGTTGTTTGATCACAAATACATATATATAGACGACTACTTGGTAACATTTTCAATATTAAATTGAAATAGTGTCATAAAAAGTAAATATGTTAAGTAAATATGTTGTGCTACAAAGTTTAGTGACAGAAATGAATCGCTGCAAAACCGACTTCACGCAGTCTTGTCTGTCCTACCCCTAGAGTGCACTATAAACCCGCGTAGGCGCGGAGTGGTGAGGCGGCGAGCTGAGGAGCAGGTGGTTTTAACGCTCGCCGTCGCGGCTGAGGCTGGCCGGTGAGGTCAAAACCATCTGCGACGATAAGCTCACGTGGGACCGCTGGAAGACCTACAGAAACAATGCTTGCTGCATGTGCATGCCTGTTTGCACGCAGCATGCCTGCTTGCATGCTGAATGCTTGTTTCCATGCACCTCCAAGGGCTGATGGATGGATGGATGGATAATGAATGTTCGGCAACATAATACTTCGAACAAATGTTATTTCGGTGTAACTTCGGTAAAATGTTTTTCGACTAAATGAAACGTCGGAGTAACGAAAAAAATCGAATTAACAATAGGATAGCTGATACAGTGGCAGACGTGACTCGATGAAGTAGAAAAAACGAAACAATAATACTTGAAATGTTTTATCTTTTATTTTGTCAAATATTTTTCGAATTTTTGATAGGTATCCCTTTTTTGCTATCCATTAGTATTACTCACAGACAAAAAGCCAAAAAATCTTAAAAATAATTGATTGTTTCTAATCGAACAGTTTACAAATTACCAATAGAGACCAAAAAATATTTTTCACTATTTATTTTAAACGTCTCTTTTTTACTTTTTTAATTATAAATTCCGATTATTTGGTTTGAAAATTGAAGTAAGTATAATGGCGACAGAATTAATTTGTTACGTTCGAAGACGAACTAAGTCCAATGCTCGTGTAACCTTCGCCTACTTATACTCGGTGACAAACCTTCTTTCAGTTCCATTTTACTCGTATATTCAAAAGATGAGAAAAAAACCAACCAGTTGTCAATTTCAATCACAGAGTACTTAATCAATATGTTTATTTCAATGACTTAATGAATTTTTGTAATCTATTTTATTTACTTTGACTGTAATTTGTATCATGGAATCTGCAGAACCGTCGGAAGAGAAATCTGATGGTAAGAAATCACCCCGTGATGGCACAGATGTGAGTAAGGAGGGTCCGGACGCCACTAGTGGTGGTCAAGATGATAAGCACAAGGAGGCAGCGGTAATGACTGTGGACAGTCTTGATCACTTCGACTCCAGTATATCTAGCGAGGAGCACACTAGGAAGGTGAGAGGTAGAAGAACGAGACGGAGAGGAGAGAGGAGACGACACAGGAAGCGGACGAGCTTAAACAGGATATCGAAGAACAGAGCAAAGCAGAAGATAAGAAGCATCATGAAAAAGGGAGTGCTCGCGAGAGAGTTGAGAGAGAGACCGCTTCGAATCAGGAGAGAGGTGTCTGCGCAGTCAGTCTCCATCGCTAGAGGAACCTCGATATCCTCAAATTCTTTCACCTTCAAGCAAGGTTGCCCACAATGTGGGCATTTAAGCTGTCATAGATTTCGTTGAGTCCATTTCAAGGGCATGGTAAATTAGTAGTACTCGTATATACAGAATTTTGCGCCAGTTACAAATTTCAAGGAGATTTCAAATCACGAAGTTTGTAATAAAGAATACAGTACGTAAGTACGTCGCTAGAGGATATAGAAGAGTATGGAAGTTATATAAAGCGGAGAGATAATACTGCAATGTTTGAAACTCGCGAAGCTGTGCAGAAGCTCTTAATACTTTTCGTTATCAGTTTAGCTTCAAACTCGAATTACTTTTGTACAATTTGTACAGGAGGTAATCTAACATATCACAAATTCATTTCAATAGTTTCAATTTTCTGTAATTCGGCGCATAGTTTTTTATATTTTGACGATTGTGAGCTCGTTAGTATTTTTTTGAATTATATGAATACGTCATGTATTATTGTATAATTATTTACATACCAAGTAGATTTCTCTTCAACAATGAGAACCTGTGCCACGAACTGCACTCCAAAACTGGTTCGCACAGAATATCAGTGCTGTGGTTCTCCATAGCAATTACTGAGTGCGATCCATTTCCATAGTGCTTACAGCAGAGAGCTTAACTGTAATTTTAATGTTTTAGTTTTTTTATTATACCCATATCTGTTTATCTGTAGCAAGTAACTGTTGGAATAAAGTATTTCTTTCTTTCTTTTTCTTTCTAACCTTGTTGAAGTGTTTGTAGTTCGTCGGCTTCTGTTAATGGTGCAGTGCTTCGGAGGGCACGATACTACGAGTATATTACGTGGTCAGGTTCACTTCTTGGATTTGTCCAGTTGTGTGGAATATTATTGTTGATCACACTTAAAATAATTATTTTACAGAACTTGTACTGCGGAATAAATGACAATAAATTGTTCAGTGAGAAAAATGAAAGGAAATCTTAAAAAATATTTAAACACCTGATAAAACACTTGGCTGTTTATATCCTTTTTTTACATAATATACCTAGTATCATTGGTTTATATAAGTATTCATAAAATCTAATCGTGTAAATATGTATCATAATCTATTCCATCTAAGATTTTGAATTAATATTGTGTATAATTAATATAACGTAGCTGATAATCTTTATTTGCACTGAGGTTCTCACTTCTCTCTTCATATCACTGGTCCTGTTAGTTAGTACCTACTTATTTACGGGTAATAAACTTAATTCCCCTGCTAAGTGCTACTATGTGCGTTAACGTTAATTTTAACGTCTGAGCTGGATTGCTTACTTAGCACGTTAGGTCGCAGAAATAAAATCCTTTGGTGTATCGAAGAAACCGAGTTACCGCCTTATTATATGTGTTAAAGCATTAAAACGGCCACGACACCTTTAGCGCGCTACCTTATGGCCACACCTGCGTAATGTAAGGCAGAAGGATAATTTCGCCCAAGCCAAGCGAGGGACGTTCAATATCACATAAGCCCATTCACCATTGCCTTCTATAGTTATTCAAAACCCAGACCACATCTGAGCTGACCTCTATTCAAATACCGCCATATAAATGAATGCACGTTCTTATTCTTACGGAGAAAGTGTTTTAAATCGTTCGTATTCGCTAAATAGATTAAATGTTTTGCATGTTAAATCCTTTCGATGACGATTACGTAGTTTGTTGCATTTTAACATTAGTGTCGCTCCACGTACGTGTTTAAGTACCTACTCTGTGGCAATGATATTAAAAAAAAACTCTTTTTTACCTCTTGTCTCTGTGTTCCGTGTTTTTTACTTATAATAATATTATATCATTGCTCTGGGGTAGGTAGCTCTCGGGATAAAAACTTAAAAGCAGTAATTTTTAGATCAGTTTATTTTATGTTATTGATTAATTTAATAAAATAACATCATAATATACGACAAAAATAAAAAAAATACAGGAAAAGAACTCCTCTTTAAAAACCTTTCATTATCAATCTTGACATTTTTTTCCTTTGTTTCTACATATAATATGTTTTCCTAATTTGTACCAGATACGTCGTCTACAAGTAGGTACAATAAATAAGTAGAAATACTTAAAAATTCCGTTAATGTTTTTATGAATGGTTCACAATGATGCACTTTCACATTTTCTATGGTTTGTTTTCATATTTGTGTAGGAAGTAAAAAACCTACGCCTTGTTCGCGTTTTTTAATTATCAACTACTTACCTACTGGAAACAATAATGGGAAAAAGAAAGATTTTATGAATCTTAAATAGATTCTGCATTTGATTTACGTCTGTGCTAAAATTATAAAATTATAAATGTATTAAATAAAATTGAAATGTGTTCTGGGACACATAGAAGAAGTGAAACTTTAACGGACAAGTGGAAAAACGAATCGCAACAAAATTTTAATTTCAAAATCGAACGAATCCATTGAAGATTGAAGCCACGTGGCACCAATGCATTGGGACATACATGGTGTTCGCGGTGTCGGTTCTATACGCTAGTAATAATACTTCAATGTTTTACAGGCTCATTGTTAGTGTACTTATCTAATTTGAAAACCTGCCTGTAAAACTTTAAGTTAAAATTTTGTTGCGATTCGTTTTTCCACTTGTCCGTTGAAGTTTCACTTCTTCTGTGTCCCAGCAGACATTTAAATTTTTTTCGCAGGTTTACTGCAAATTATGATTTGGTTAGGTTACGTACATTTTAATGAATGCATTTTTATTATTGCATTTTATCAAAGAAAAAATATAAAAAAATTTAAAAAAATAAAAAAACTCAAAAAACTATTTTAAAGAAAAATAATTCCAAAAAAAACAAAAATGTTAAAAAAGTAATCAAAAAATTATTTAAAAAATTATTCAAAAATACTTTCAAATTTTTTTTCAAAAACGTTAAAAAAATATTTCAACAAAAATTTTATAATAATTTAAAAAATATATATTTTAAATGTTTAAAACGAATGGCAACGTATTTAATATATTTAATATTTATTTCAAATATTTCCACGCGATATATTTTATCAGCTTACGTCTTAGTCTACGGCACTTCGCGGTAACGCTTTTTCGTGACAAAAAAATCCTAGTACCCCGTCTCTACATAAATTTCACTTCAATAAAACATAAATAGAAAAGTATCAGTATCAATAGTCAAAGAATATCTTGTCTAATTTTATTAGAGATTTTACATGTATTTCAGATATAACCATGGCTCAATTATATTAAAAGAGCATCAAATAAAACAAAACGTAACGTCGACAATAATTTGTGATAAGAAATAAGAATTAAAGAAAGAGAAATAAACGAGCAGTGATAAGTGAAAGGAATCGTGGATCGTGATGTAAGTGGCAAAGATCACATCATAACTTGAAGTGAAAGTGTTTACGTCAGTCTGTGGTCGTCTGCGACTGAATGCGCTTGTGCCTTGCTATTAAAAAAAAGTTTGTGTAAAAACGCGCCAAAACCGCTGTCAAGTGAGTGTAGTTGTACGTGGTTTGTACGCAGGATCGTTCAGTGTCGTGTTGTATATTTATTATATCGCAGCCTCACTCCCGGCCAATGAGGGCGCGGGGGCGTCTCCCGAGCGGGAGTAGCGGGACTCCGCTCTTCGTCTTGGCGCTTCTACTGATACTCGCCGGTAAGTCAATTTTATTTCGTCTACGCTCCTTTGTAAGTTAGTCTAAATTCTAAGCTATCACCCAACGTCTGATTTTACTGAACACCGAACCGTTTTAGAAAGTCGCCTTGTGCTAAAAGCCAAACCCATGGTAGTGACGAAAACATACGAGTTTCATTAAAATCTGCTCTTTGTTTCACAAGTTACTGCTAAATTGCAGCAAAGAGTAATCAAGCGTCGATCCTGGCTGGATGCAACCCATTAACGCCACTACTCAGCATGAGTCTCTTCTCTTGAAGAAGCCTATATTCCACCACGTTGCTCCAGTGCGGATTGGTGAAGGAGTTAGTGGCCAACCCAAGTGTCGGAAGGCTGATGCAGTTCATGTTTTGTTTATCCCCAACTCTTGCTGGTCATCTGCATCGACTGCATGCTCAGACAGGACCACAATTATTGTATACGCCTGTTATGCACCGAATCACATTTGTAAGAGACGCGGGCTCGAACGCAACAAAGTCTCCTCCAAATGAAATACGGAATTACCTTTAGGTCCAGCAATCAGGAAATTTTATTTTATAAAGATCACACACAACCTGGATTTCAAGCAAATCTCTGTTTATAATGTACCCTGATCCTGTTCCTCACCACTACGTTATTGAAGATTAGTCTCTAAAGGCCTCCTAGAGCCACCAAGCTCTACCACTCAGCGTCATTTTTGACGGAAATAGCCGGCAAACAAGCTGACGATCCCCTTTATGGTAAGTGGCTATCGTCGCTCATGGACATCAGCACCAAACGCATCAATGATGCCTTGCCGGCCAACAAAGAGAGAAGAAAACTTTTAAAGCCATTTTTGCACAGAGATAGGTCATACCTGACCAAAATCCATCATATTTAATTTCATTAATATTTTTAAACATTTGGGATATTGAATAGCTATTTACAAATTCACCGCTGACTTCGCAGACAGAGAAGCTGTCTGCAAAGTGTTAGACGATTCTACTACGTATTGTCAGGCGGTGATATACAATTATTGACTAATTAGTGACATGAGTAAATCCTTCCACACTCATATACACTGGATACACCCTGGCATACTCATAGGGCCCGTATTAATACACCGATCTCGACTCAAGAGTGCGATTTCAGATCTTATAAATGTCATTTTTACATGGGTCTTCCCACAGAACGTCTAAGATCATCATGTTCTGTGGATCTTCCCTTCAGATTATAATGTGGGTGTCTTAAAGTCAACAATGAATAGGCTTTTCCTAAGTTAGTGCGCTTCACCATCCACTTCATTTCTGCTTACCATCAGGTGGTTTTATAGTCAAGCATTAACTTGTTCTGTATAAAATAAAATAAAAAAGCTGTTGTACAGCGCCATCTCTGTAAAACTACATTACAGCATCTTCGAAGCTTCAGATCGCAGAGATCTTAAGATCGGTTTATTACTACGGGCCTAGGATCCCTGTGTCACGAATAACATGGATATACAGACATCTGTCTCCATCGGGAATCGAATTCTGGACTCCTTGTTTCGTAAGGTCACCAACTAGTCTTCGGGGCCGTCTTGTTCGTTACTCAATCTTTATCTCTGTCAGTTTAACGATTCTTAGTACATATCAATACAGTGGTCGGCCTTAAGCCAGATAGGTCTTGCAGTAAATCAGTGCTTAGATCTTGACATGAATGTAAGCATGATTCATATACATATTTTTATTATGAAGTAACATGAGATAAGATTGAAGCACTCATAGTCCGATCCTAAGTGATCGAAAAAGTTAAGCAACAGCGGGCGCGGTCGGTAGTTGGATGGGTAACTTTCAGATTAAAGAACTTGTAAGCACAAAAGATTTCTCGGACTCCCTCCTCCTTCCTACGTAAGATTTTATCTGGTCTTAGAAAAGCATCAGTTGCACTAAAATTCATAATTTGAGGTAAATCAAAGATTTATTAATAGTTTGACTTGTGAAATATTACGTAAGAAAGGTCCCTCCCTCTACAAGATAATGGCATGTGGAGATTTTGAGGGACCGTTACGTAATTAATGAATGGCCCCTAACATCACCTTGTAACACATGCTATTACGCGATAGATCGATGTGCGGTGTGCAGGTACCCACGATGAAGGTCAAGGGAAACCGCACACGGATGCAATACTCCAACACGAGTTTTTATTAACCAAATAATTTAACCGCAATGAAGTTATTTATGAACAAGTGTTTTTTTTTTGTTACATTATGATGCTACATGTTGTATAGTAATCTTATGTATGATGATAACTATTGGTTGTATCCAACCAATGATATTAAACTATAGATACGTTATGCCCTTACAAATCAACCAAAAATCTGTTCCCACCGAGCTACAACACACACACGTTTATCTTTTGTTTCACTACACCAATCCTTAATACATTGGTAAATTATGTAAAATGGATGGCACTACTAAAACCATAATAGTGAAAAAGACAACTAGACGGCCTCACTCAGAGGCAGCTATCAACTGTCTGAATTAGAATCGCTATACTTGACTAAATTCGACTGACGTAATTTCAGCGCCGTCTTGGCATATCTACCTCTTTTTATACATATAATATCATTTATCCAACTGATTTTAATCCAATGTGTGGCAGTTTTTACCAATAAAATTATGTGATTTTTGGACGAAAGTTTTTTTGTAACCTTAAGAGTTGACGACTAAGCGGACAGGCCCCCCGGTGGTAAGTGGCCATGTCGCCTAATAGACATGGAAAACACCAAGCCAACGCAAGTCCTGAAAGACAACTCTTGTTAGACAACTCATGTCATAACGCATACCGCTCCGGGAATACCTCAGAAGGAAGCTCATTCCACAATATGTAAATTAGTGCGTGGCAAAAAGTATTGTAAGAATAGCACACCACCAATGATATTATATATTAAAAAAAAGGCAGATATGTTATTAGCGCGCGCGTTGTGATGACTCAAAAAGTTCCCAATTGGGAACTCATATTCAGGTGAAGAAAGAGATAGCGATGTAGTTTTGACGCGAGAGCGATAAAGACGTGCGATAAAGCTATAAAGCGTGCCTTGCGGTCATCGGAACAGATTTTTCGGTTGATTTGTAAGGGCATAACGTATCTATATTTATTTAAACATCATTGCACACCACGAGTCACGACAAAACTCGACTAAAATCCGTTCACTTTATCAGAGAATTACAGCCGAGCTGGTACCTATGTCGAGATCCTCTTTCAAGGTGATCTATGGGTAGATTCTACAAACAAAACATAAGTACTGGTACTAAGGTTAGCATATACAGGCTTAGCATTTTCCGGACGTTTTTACAAGGGTATCTAAGTATCTATTAACTAAATATCTGTAGGGCATATAAATTGGCCCGCTGAGCGAGATTGTCTTTCAGCGTATTCGTTTCGACGCTTCCAATTAATTTTTAAAAGTGGCGCTCCTCTAAATAGCTCGACTATGTGTGCCCTAGTGTTGCCACATTTGAGCCACTTGCTACGAACCCGGGGTCTTTTCAGTCGTTCTTCGTTGAGGCTAATTTTGCATGAATTAAAAACTTACTGTTATTATTGTTTTGTTTCCTTCATTAGTAAATAGTACCACTACAGAAAACTGTTCCTCTCCACCACTCTAGCCAAATACGGATTGGCAATAAATTAAAATTTAAAAACCCCTGACAGTTTTGTTTATACTAAACATAACTAAGAACAAGTCGATTAAGTCATCTTTCATACAAAAAAAAACTAGATCGAAATAGTTCATCTGTTTGGGAGCTATAACGATGCCACAGACATATCCACTGATACACAGATACAGACAAGTCAAACATAACACCCCTCTTTTTCGTTGGGGGTTAAAAACTGTGTCTCTCTTTTTTATTAAGAACTCTGTTGTAAAGATTTCTTTTGTATTCCTTCCTCAGATATTCTTTCAGATCAGAACTCCGAAAACTGTCACCCGTACAGTATTCCAAGCTCAATGATACACCTTGAGAACACAATAAAATCATAAGAACAATGTATTTACAATCAAAGAGTAGTTAAATATAAGAACAATATGAAAAATTATTTATTGTTTTCAGGGATTTTGTATATTTTATATGTATATTATAACAGTGTTTGTTCTATTTCCTTTTAAAATAACAATAGCAAGAATTAAATATTCAGTACAGAGATAACGTAACGTTTTTATTTTTAATGAGCATAATTCCGCAGAATTTGAAGCTCACGCGCGGCGGGTCGTTGACCTGCCAAGTCTTTCGAGAGCGGTACCGTGCGCAGCGGCCATTAAAACTTTTGGATTTTCTTCACATCATTAAAAATATGGAACTTGAAGAAACATAAAAACATGCAAATTACTTACATAGTGAAAACCTATATTAACTCTCCTCTTGAAGATACCCACATTATATTTGGGTGGGAAGTTTTTCCGGTCCTTCGTGATACGCATTACTAAAGATAAAGTGAGCCGCATCGTACGGACCGGCGGTATATTTACCGCTGGATGGATAATATACGCCGTACCGTACGTCGTGATGCATCTTGTCATAGACCGTGATACCTTTGGTGTTACTGGCCTCTATGAGCGACATTTCCACTTTTCATATGGTGGTTTGCGTGTTCATTTGTGAGCTATTGACATACATAAAAATAGAAATCAAATACCTACAATAATAAACACTTTGCCAACTAAACTTTTGCAAAGAGCATCAAAACAAGACAAACTTTTACATCAGCCGACTTCAAAGCGGAGGCTGTGATCAATTTCGGTTGCGAAATAATGTTTATCACGAGAAGCAATCAACTCGGAAGTTTGTTTAAATATACTTCGAGACAAATAATTCAAATCATACTTCAGCGATCAAATTCCAGTTGGTATATAAGCTTACTTCGCAGTATTATTTCTGGTAATTTCTAGACAATATTTTATGATTGAGAAACGAAGAAGAAAATCGGATCAAAAAGTAACTGTTACACTCACATTTTAATCATCTAATGGGGCCATCATCATGTGTACTTGATCAAGCTGACTTGACGCGGCATCCAGTATACTACGTGTATGGCGACGGTAAGCTACTTGGCCATATAGTTGTCTCATGCATTGGATGGCGCGTCAAGTCAAATGCAAATGTGACATGTCAAACTGCAGACTTGAAAGAAAGAAGAAAGAAAGAAATTATTTATTTTATAAAGCATTATGCAACAGGCTACAAAACGCAATTAAAACAGTAATTACGTTATACAAAATGACATAATCTGTTGCAGCAGTGCTCTACAAAAAAGGTACGCACTCAGCATTATGCCGCGGCGAACCACGGCTACTGGTTTTCAGTGCGACCTTTTTTGTATCGCTGTTCAGACGATTAATGCAGTTCGCCGCGTAAAGGAAATAAAAATATACGAGTAATAGCAATATAACAGTTGACAAGCGTGACAAGTGCACTTGCTCGTGTATGCCATCTATAATGTATGTTATGGCTTATTACCTTTTAGACTGAATGATTGATTCATACGTACATACGTACCATTATTTACCGGTGGCCCCGGTGAGGTAAACGTAACCCGATCGGATCAACAAAATATTTTTTTTGCAAAATATTTCTATTTATGTTTTTGCGGACGGTAGCCTTCTATTTTCGCGGCCGCGGCGCGGCGGAGGCACGGCGTCGCATCGTCGCGTCGAGTTGTAGCGACTATAAGGTCGTAAACGGTACCCTTGGTTCACGATTACGACTCGTGTTGCTGTCGATGTGATGACTTCACTGGCAACCTGTTTTATTTTATCATGTCATTGTGTAAAAAAAAATAAAAAAAAACTTAATGAAACTCCAATTTTTTTATGGAAATGTTGGCCAAGAAAGGGAGATGAAAAAGAAAGAAAGAATTTTTTTTAAAAGTTAAAAGCCAACAAACTGCCGATTGTTATTGTAGTGGTCATTAGCAACGTCGCCAATTACCGGCAAACACAGAAGAGCACTAGTATAAATAAAAAAATAAAAACCCGCTTGCTGTCATAAAACCTATCATGATATACCTTTCTGAAATCCTTATGGTGAGATCTTTTATTTGATACCCATATTGCATTAGGTACTAGCTAACCCCGCGAACTTCGTATCGCCTAAAAATGTAACAAATCAGTGATCATTAAAATCGTTACAGCCGTTCTTAGCCACTACAGTTTTTAGTGCATATCTCCTCCCTCTCCGTTAAGGCAAGGCTTTTGAGCACTTATGGCAGGTATGGCTCATGGACGATTCGGTATTTATGTACTCGTATTTTTGTGATTGTATTTTTTGTCTATTCATGAATGTATGGGTATATGAATTTATGTCACACGTAGGGAAATAAATCGAATCTTTATAAACACGATTTGAAAATAATCATTTATTCAAGTGGGAATGAGTCGTTAGCTCTTTCTGAAGCTACAACTTCGTACATTCTCGGGTTACTTCAACCTCGGCTGTAAATAGTAAACTTCAAGAATACGAGCCTGCAACATAGATACGTTATGCCCTTACAAATCAACGAAAAAATCTGTTCCGAAAAGAGCTACAACACACAAACGTTTATCTTTTGTTTCACTACACCAATCACACTACAATAATACACGAAGGCATTTTAACGTTGTATTTCAAATCTCAAGCACTTCTGACCAACAAAACTGCCTATCGTTTTGTAATAACAGAGCAACTACGAGCAGATAGAGGTCAATTGACTGCTCTTACGATCTTCATCTTCGTCGCGCTAGTGACATATCTACCTCTTTTTTACGTAATTATCATTGGCCTGCAACGATGGGGTGTAGAATTCTAATATAGGTATGTTCTCATATAGGTGTGTATATCGGGTAAGGGAACATACCAAAACCACGTGCCTCATTTAGGGGGGGGTCTTCAAAACACCACGATTGGTCACAGAGGGGAGGGGGGGGTTTAGGTTTTTGTCACGTAGTCAATATTTTAGCAACCATTGCGCCACAAAGTCGTCAAATATAAGCAAAATTATTATTTTTTAACTCTGTTTTTGCAAAAAAGTATTGAAAACCATATTTATCAATTACCACGTGAAAAATAGGGGGGAGGGGGGGGGGGGCTTCTCATATACTACGGATGGTCACGAAGGGGGGGGAGGGGGCTAAAAAGTTGGAAAAAATGGGTTACGTGGTTTTGGTATGTTCCGTAACCAAATACACTTTAGAAGTTAGTTATGTTCTGATTGCTTTCAACTTTATTAAACGGTTTTATTTAGCTTGCCCTGTTTGTTTGGGTCAAATATTGCAAGCTGAATTAAAACTACTTCCTTTCATCCTACGAAGTTGAAATTTTGCATATTGCTATGTTTCCGATGACAATCTATTTTTATAAAATGCATAACCTGACGGTCTATTAGGAACTCTTAATTCCAGCCAAGTTCCAGTGTAAACGTCAAATTCGTGATAACAAAGCGGTCACGTGACACTTTTTAGCAAATCATACGTCGTCAAAGCCGGACAAATGAATTGTCTGGAACATGAATGGTTTTTTAAAAGTTCATAATAGGCCCGCTGATAAGACTTTTAGGGTTGATTCCAGACGAAGGATCTCCCTATCGGTTAACATCACGGTCACAATTTTTTTCTTTAGCTCCTACGATGGCACTATAAAACCGTCTATTTAGTTTTTAAACTATTATCTCGTTAATTTTGTTCTTAAAACATATTATTGTTTTAATTATGTGTTAAAATCTAATAGATAGATAAAGTTTTGACAGTGACTTAATTGCAGTAAATAAGTTTATGTAAATAGAGGACGAGCGACGATGATATTAATGATACGTCGCCTGGATATTAGTCCTATACCAACACAGTCGAGCTAATCTCTGAAACGGATGAATCTATTTTAATTAGACTTTCACTGGAAGGTAGAGGAGAATAGGGCGACATATAGGCTACTTTTTGTCTCCCTCTTCCTACGGGATCGGGATTATATGGAAAAAACCTCCAAGCAAAGGAAGTCGTGAGCACAGCTAATCTATACTTCTATATTAATATTATAAAGAGGAAAGATTTGATTGCTTGCATTGAATAGGCTCCGAAACTACCGAACCGATTTGAAATATTCTTTCACTGTTGGGAAGCTACACTATCGCCGGGTGACATAGGCTATATTATATTTTCAAAAAAATTAGGGATCCTTAATAAAACTCCAATAATGTAACCCAAGGTGTAAAAAAATAAGAAAACCGAAGCAAAGCGAGGGCAGTTACTCGTTGATAATATAATCCTTACGTGAAGGCCATCAAATCACCCGATGGTATAGCTATTCATAAAAAGGCATACCGATAGAAGTGAAAACTTGAACAATTACGTGTGTATATTTTGAATCGTCAGGAAATATTTTATTTACAGAAAATATTTCCAATGAAGTTTTTCTTTATTCATTACATTTTAGTGAATGGTTGCCGACGCCTCGTAATCTTGATATTAAGTTTTCACTTAAAAAAAATCATTCATTTCATATCTCGTCGTCGAAAATAAAGAAAGCATTGTTCGTTATTAATTTTAAATCCTACACTTCTCATAATAGAACATAATTCGCACCTTCAGTGGAAAAAAGGCCTAAGATGAAAATTGCAATTTTATAAGAGAGCAAAAAACTGTTCAAATATCAGTAAGTAGTCAAAGGTATTTACATTACGATTTCTTGCACAAAACCGTCAAGATTAATGATCAAAATTTGAAAAAAAGAGCGACATGAATGAGTGGGGCATTTAACTTTATTAGCCAACGCGAGACATGCCTTGTTCTGAGAAGATTCTCGCAGAACAATGTAACTGTTTCTTACAAGCGATGTTACATGATGCCCGACGTTACATTAGAGACGCTCAATTACAACATTACGCGGAAATGTTAACGTGATCCATCTACTTTTATACTCGTAGTCAAAGACTGATGAAGGAGAAAGGGTTAGATATTCCTTTTTAACCGACTTCAAAAAAAGGAGGAGGTTCTCAATTCGACTGTATTTTTTTTAAGTACCTCAGAACTTTGGACTGGGTGAACCGATTTTGATGATTCTTTTTTAATCGAAAGCTGGTGCTTGTCGTGTGGTCCCACATAAATTTGAGCGAGATCTGACAATGGCATCCATGTCAAAAGCATATAAGTCTTAAATTTGCAATAAGTATGTGCGAGATAAATGGGCGAATAACTCAATATCACGCCATTGAAGTATTATTACTAGCGTATAGAACAGACACCCCGAACACCATGTACGTCCCAATGCATTGGCGCCACGTGGCTTCAATCGTCAATGGATTCGTTCGATTTTGAAAGGAGAACGGGGGCTCAATTTTGAAAATGGAACCTCCCGGCGGGACACACATTTTGTTCGAGATGTCTGTTCTATGACATTATACTTCAATGTATCACGCCAACTGATTTTGATGATTCTTTTTTTATTGGATGTACTTCATTTGAAGTCGGTTCTTTTTTGTTAAAATGTTAGATTATAGTCATACATAATAGAATAATGTGTCGTACTTCTACGTACTGCTACTTATGATATTATTATTATACTCGTAAATGTGAGTCTGAATAAATGTTTGTTCACTGTCCTTCTTCGAAATTCAAAATTAATATTTGTATTTAACTATCATTAGGTATGTATGTTAAATTTCTCTGTTATCTTTTGAATGTTCAATTTTGTATTTTTTTAGTAAAATATCTATTTTAAACATGTCCATGTTTCAAAGCTTGTTATGTTCAACTGTAATTGATTGACTGTCCATTTATTGCATGTTGTGTAGGTACTCGCAATTTTTTTGTTTATGTATTCAAATATCAGTCGTTGATGAACATTAAAAAATACTTACTCTTTCACGCAAAAACTATTGAACGGATTTTCATGAACTTTAGCACACAGGTAGACCACATGGAATAAACATTGGGTTCTTATCATTCCGGAAAATGTTCGGCAGAACCCTATTTTATTTAAGTATTTAGTATCCAAAATATTCAATCACATGATTGAAAATAAAAATACATTCTCAAAACGTGTATGAATTGATTACTTAATATCAGCCATACCTCCCTCGTCAGCTTCTTTTATACCCATAAAGGAAGTCCAAGGGTTGGATTTTATTATCCCTCGGGAGCGGAGCTAAGGGGATTGGGGTCCCGTATAATACGTAGGTGTTTATAACGCCAGGACGCCTGTTGGGGAAGATAAACGTCTTTGGGGTGCATAATGAGTCCACGAGGCAAGATATCGTTAGGAAACGCTGATTTGATTGTTCGGGGGAGCTTCTCTAACTTACTTTTATGGCGTTCATTGATTTCTTGCGAAAGATGAAAACTAAAGTTTTTAATTGAGATTAATTGATCTGGTATTAGCTAAAATATTTTTTCTTATATGCACAGATATACACGCTTGAGTGTTTCGTCTAGAGATATTTTTATGTGTCTTATCCAATGCTATTACCTACTTGGAATTTAGAGAAACATTACCAGTAGCAGTGATAGCCTAGTGGTTAAAACGTTGGTCTCCCGAACGCGGGGGCCCGGGTTCAAATCCTGGCACGCACCTCTAATTTTCAAATATTATATGCATATTACAAGTTAATTATCACTTGCTTCGGTGAAGGAAAACATCGTGAGGAAACCTGCACACCTGAGAGTTCTCCATAATGTTCTCAAAGGTGTGTGAAGTCTACCAATCCGCACTTGGCCAGCGTGGTAGACTATGGCCTGTACCCCTCACATTGTGAGACGAGACCCCGAGCCCAGCAGTGGGACAATTATGGGTTGTTGCTTTGCTTTTGCTTTGCTTTACCAACTCCACAAATTGAAACTGCGCCTGTTAAGTGTAAAAAAAGAAAATAACTACGCGACGAATTGATAAGCTCTTCCTTTCTAGAATTCAGTTAAAAAGTTGCTCTTTTACGTTTTTGCACTAAACTATCCTTATAAAACACTACTTGTTGGTTCTAAAAACAGCAGTTAAATAAAAACAGTAATTTATGAAACTTACGCTGGCCAAATCGTGACTTTGTTATTTGCATACTTGCAAAGACACTTGAAATTTTAACCCATGTTTTTGCACACAAGTTTTAAAAAAAACGATCGTCTATCCTCTCGTCCTTACTTTAATATGTCATTTCGAGGAAGAATTTCATACGTTTCAGGATCTTGAAAGTGGTCGTTTAGCGCACTCAAACATATCCTTATCCTCGGCTCTCGACGTGTGAAAACTGATGCGAGCGAAGGGCTACTTACCACGGAGAACAAATTGAGATGTCATGTTGTCGCTTATTTCAACGACACCCGACAAACCATTAAATAAATCTTTATTTTTTAGAAGCCAAAAGCAGGGTTTTATCTTCAACCACGACGAATGAATTTTCTTGACCCGCAGACGTTCTAAATACCTGCTTATTATAGACAGGAGGTATTTTATGATGACTAGTATAGACTCTACTTATCTACTCGAGATACAACAATGGATCAAGTTTGATTATTAGAATCTTTAGGAGGAGTTAATACTTGACTACAATCCCACCTGATGGTAAGTAGCGATGTAGTCATGGGTAGTAAAACGCACTAACTTAGTAAAGCCTATTCATTCTTGCCTTGAAGACACATTATAATCGAGCGGAGACACCGACGCAGATAATTTATTTCTTCTGTCTGTGCAACATGTACAATGTACAGTCAGCAAAAGAGTGAGATATGGTATGGAAGGTATGATACAAAAACGGTCCAGTTTTGCAAGGTCCACGCATCTATAGAGTTGGCAAGCATTGTCCAGTGTCGCTAATGCTATAATCTGTAGCGCGTAGCTCTCAGCTCTCCCCAGTTCGTGACTGCGACGTGGACTGCGGCTTTACATTGTCCAACTTGATACTGTGTACACATTGTGTACTACACAATATAAACTGTTGTATTGAATACTTTGAGGTCTTTCACCGACTTTAATAATAATTGGAACGAAGCGAAGTTCCTTATCGCGCGTTGTGAAGGAGGCTAGACGGAAAATTTCGACACTGATTTTACGAATGACGACACTTTTTTTGAAGTGATTCAGTAAGTTTTACAGAGATGGCGCTGTTCAAACTGCGTAAGTCGTAACTATATAAGGTAAATGAAACTAAGTATCCAGAGCGAATTCAAAAAAATGAATAGTTTCCTTGAACTTACGTATGTTACAAGTATAAGTTGATAGCGTGATTCAGAATTAATTTACTAACGCCATCTATCCGCAACTAATCAAACTAAATATCTTAAGTCTGAAAAGGCGCTGTACAACAATAATAATAAAGCCTCTTTTATTTCCTTAATAGAAAAATTCAATGCATTTGCATGCAATTTAATAATTTTTTTTAAATAATACTATTGCATGCTGTACAACAATACAATACTTAAATCGAAAGGAAATTCGTTCCATCCGGGTGTCCCTTGACACCTCTCATGTTTTTTTCTTCTATAAAAATTACTGACTTCAAATAGGGATAACTCAAAAACTCTTTAAAAAGATCTCGCTCTTTAAATGGGACATGACAAGCACCAGCTTTGGAATAAAAAAGAATTATCAAAATCGGTTTACCTAGTAAAAAGTAATGAGGTGACACACATAAAAAATATACAGTCGAATTGAGAACCTCCTAAGTTTGATTGAAGTCGGTTAAAGAGGGTCCTCCGCCAATCCGCACTGGAGCAGCGTGGTGGAGTATGCTCTAGGCCTTCTCAAGAAGAGAGACCCGTGCCCAGTAGTGGGCCATTAATGGGTTGAAGCCAAAGAGGGTTTATTTTTTTAATGTTTGTTAGGTACATACCTCAGGAGATGCCCTTTATCAAACGATCTGGATTTGTTTGTTGGAAAGGACATACTCGTACTTATGTCTAAATTAATCAAAATGGTATAAAAAATGTTAATTGTCTTAATAGTTCTTAAAATATTCGTACACTAACTTTCGTAATTACTTGATTAATCAGTTTCTTAGTGCAAGCTCACCGGTCGGCGCTCACCCCAAGCTATTAGCTAACCGCCGCTTCTACCCTCGTTATTATGTTTGAAGACCACTTGCCACTCGCGATACGGATGATATTACACACGCTACCAGTATCGTATTGACTCGCTGTCGGATCCCGGATTCCGGATCCCGGCTAGAGAATCGTCCGTTGCATCGATTCACGACTCCCAGGATTCCACTTAGAAATGCAAACT
Organism: Thymelicus lineola; assembly: GCA_963932265.1. Lineage (NCBI taxonomy): Eukaryota > Metazoa > Arthropoda > Insecta > Lepidoptera > Hesperiidae > Thymelicus > Thymelicus lineola. The sequence goes on along the minus strand of OZ010703.1, from coordinate 742,514 downwards.
GTGACATTTATAAGGTTTTTCTTAGTAGATTGTGTCATTGTATGATGTAGTAATTCGTAAACGTGTAATTAAACATTGAAGAATTTTTATACAAATCTGACTACTGTGGTACCTGAAAATGTCACAACAGTGTAAATAAAAACCGGTACAGAATTATTAATTAATAGATTTTTGAACCACTTTGCCTTTAAAAAAACCCACACATAGAATCTCCTGAGATACGGAAAATACACCCATTTGAAGTGCTCCAAATGTCATGGTCTTCCCCTGAAGCACAGAAAATTGAGCCATTCAGAAAGTTAACAGAAATTTCTTAACGCGTCCTAACTCCGAAGCAAGTTTCTCCTTCCGTATTTCATCAAATTCCATTTGCTGTTAGACTCGGAGCGAAGCACGTGACACTCCCTCGATGAAATAAATTATATCCTTGACGGTACAAAGGACGCATACTAAGTAATCCGTCACGTATCATACAAATTTCGCACAAAGTTGCGCTTTTTTTCATTGTTCCTTGGAATTACAGGGGACACGATACAAATTAATGTGAAAAAATAGGTAGGTACATGTATTTACGTATTTATTAGGGAGACTTACTATTAGAGTATGTATTACACTATAATATAATGTTAGGTTGAGTTGGAAAAGGAAGGAAAATTACAAATACATGTGTAATTAATGTAAGCAGTGATAGCCTAGTGGTTAGAACGTTGGTCTCCCGAACGCGGGGGCCCGGGTTCAAATCCTGGCACGCACCTCTAATTTTCAAATATTATGTGCGTATTACAAGTTAATTATCACTTGCTTCGGTGAAGGAAAACATCGTGAGGAAACCTGCACACCTGAGAGTTCTCCATAATGTTCTCAAAGGTGTGTGAAGTCTACCAATCCGCACTTGGCCAGCGCGGTAGACTATGGCCTGTACCCCTCACATTGTGAGAGGAGATCCCGAGCCCAGCAGTGGGACAATTATGGGTTGTTGCTTTTAATGTACGTTCAATTACTTGGCAACGCGGTTGGTGATGTTTGGAGTGATGTCCAATGGAGACCATTTGTCGTCGGATGGTTCATCTGTGTTTGTTATAACGTAGTAGACTAGTTATAAAAATGACTTATGATGCTCTTACGAATCATTAAGTACCCGGATGACCAAGTATTACTCGGTTTAGTGTTGCTTAACAACGTCATCTACTGAAGTAGCTTTAATGTTGCTACTCGCCTCGTCAGGAAGAGTCTATTGTAGCAGTTTTTCATTGCCTGAAAACACGGATAAAACAACATTTTCTAAAACTTTATACTAGCTAGATCGACTTATCGCCCCCGTAAACTCCTGCATACTAAATTTCATGAAAATGGTTGAAGCCGTTTCTGAGATTCAGAAAATATACATATATACAATTACTAGCTGTTGCCCGCAGCTTCGCATGCGGAAATTATGCTTATCATAAATAATATTGCGACTATAAATTGAGATGTAAGCTATCCTATCTTTCAAGTTGGATCAAACTGCACCCGGTGTGCAAATATCGCGGACAAACAACGTGACACGTAATTTATATATATTAAGATTGCTCGTTTAAAGGTACTAGATTAGATTACCGCACGAATCGTAGGTAGGTACTCGTATCTGCTTCATTTGAAATATTTTTTATACCTTCAAGAGACCGCTTTAGGGGTCACATAGCATTCTTTCGGGATTCTTGCGGGACTAAAGTTACGGCACAGAAATGCTTACACCTTTACGACACTCAACAGTGTTAACTATCCACAATTAATTAATTGAATTCTGGATCCATTTTCTACCGCTTCACCTGCGAGTTCAGTTCAGCAGCTTTCAGAAGAGTTAACGTAATCATCTCTATTTTCTTATTTTAAAAGGTCCTCCGCCGTCTGCGGCCTGCGCGTTACATATATCGCACACTCAGTGGAAAAAAAAGCATAAGTCATCTTACGTTGAATTTTAGTTATTAATATGATTGAAAAGAGGGACAAAAGCTGCATATGCTCAATTTTTTTCAAATTTTTATCATTAATCTTGACGGTTTTGTGCAAGAAATCGTAATGAAAATTCTTTTGACTGCTTATTGATATTTTAGTAGTTTTTTGCTCTCCTGTAATATTGCAATTTTCATCTTATGCCTTTTTTCCACTGAAGCTGCGATATTATGAAAACTTGCCCTTAATACATTCACACATTGATACGTACAAGTCGAATACGGACCCTCCTTTAGAAAGTCGATTAAGAAGTACTAATGAATATCAGTTTGGAAGGTATATTTTAATTTACTGATGGTGGTAATATACTGATACTGATGGTGATTACACGAGGACAGATAAAAATGTATCAAATGCGGGCATTATGGATATGTTCAGTCCATGCGAAGACACACTCGGGACAGTGCAAGTTCCATTATACATAAAGCCCTGACGTAATCTATGTAGGTCTAAAAATTTCAATCGATTCTCCTCTGGAACTCTCTTTTGAGTTATGTAAGAAGGTATTACGCAAAATTAAACTTGGCTTCACTCTTCACAGGGTACAGTACTTTTATAGTTTGATTTGATTTTATATTTTTATTTTTTTTGGAAAATGTGTCAGAAAAAATAAAAAACGTTCAAAAATAAGTTCAAAAACTCTAATAATTACTTTTCAACAAAAAAATATAATAACGAAAATACTGAAAGGAGAGTTTTTGAACTTATTTTTTTAATTATTTTTTATTTTTAGTTGCATAACACAGTAAGTATACCTACCTTACTTTAACCAGTAATTCGTAACTGACTATATGTATAAGTTATATATTCAGTTACCAGGTAAAAATATAATAGGTGAAATATCAATCACCCCTATTTTCGTACCTTTAGGGGTAAAATTTTGTTTCCAAATTGTAGTGAAAATCAAACTTCAAGGTATATACTATACAATAAAAAAAATAATCAAAATCGGATCATTTTGGGGGATGGGCTGCTCTCGTCCGTAGGAGGTTACTTTTTTATACAGAATACCCTACACGTGTCCCCTGGGTAGTGCGAAACAAGCAGCAACTCTGGTGGTAGGCCACAACATCGGCTGCCGGCTTGCAGTTACCACCCACCGGACAAAGTCGTGTCGCCAAACGATTCGTCGTGTTCCGGCATGATGTCTGGTGAAGCCGAATGGGGAATGGGTCTGAACAGTTGCGCTGCGTAGTGAGACCGGTTGTGATGAGTTGGCTGTTGCTGTGTCGGGAGCTTAGCTGTGGAGGGCAGCGGGATCCGAAGCACGGTGCACCGCTGGCCGACCGTAGACAGTTGGGGGCCCAAGTAGTGGGATAGCCACCCACGAAAGGCTGCCCCGCCATCTGCGAAAAATCCCGGGGTGGCTCCATCATGCCGGTTGGCGACCGGATGAGGGGACCTGATGGCGATCTCCGGGGGGGTTCGGGCGTCCCCGCGGTCTCCAAGCTAAGGCCCCAATGACGTAGCAACACTAATTTTGTCACTTGGTTACCATCGCAGTGCCTCGTTCAACTGCCATTCCCCATCCTATTCACTCCGCGTTCAGACTTAAATGAAAGGTAAGAGCAAAAAGAATGGGTTTCCACAGCGGCTGCACTTCCCCTCACTTAAAGTGCACCTCACAAACATACGAGGTTTGCACTCTAATCTCTCATCAGTCCACCACCATCTCGAGACTGCGCAGCCGCACTTGCTCTTTCTGACGGAGACGCAGATTAGTTGTCCCTCCAGCGTAGCGTACCTGGACTATCCGGGATACACTATAGAGCACAACTTTCATCCTCGTGCTGGAGTTTGTCTTTACGCTCGCAATGACATTTGCTGTCTGCGCCTCCGTCACCTTGAAGACTCCACCTTCTCTACTATCTGGGCTTTAGTAGACACAGGAACAGACAAGATTTTGTATTCTTGTGTCTACCGATCGCACAGCGGTGACCAGGAGACAACTCGGTTATTCGAATACCTCAGTGTGGCAGCTGATGAGGCCCTTCGTCGGCACCCTACGGCTCAGTTAGTCTTTCTGGGGGACTTTAACGCCGTTCATCAGGACTGGCTGTTCCCATACCAGAGGACTGACCATGCTGGGAGGGAAACGTGGAATTTTGCCACGTCACTAGGCCTCTCACAGCTGGTAAACCAAGCGACTAGGGTGCCTGATGTTGATGGCCACACAGCCAATTGCCTGGACCTTCTGCTGACAACCGATCCGGACAGGTATACAGTTGAGGTTTCTTCCCCACTGGGTACCTCCGATCACTGTCTGGTGAAATCTGTATCGTCATATTCCCCTCCTGACCACGATTGCGGTGGCACTCGGCGAGTATGGCATTACAGGTCAGCAGATTGGGATGAGATGCGGCACTTCTTTGCATCTTATCCTTGGCGGCAGGTCTGCTTCTTTTCGGATGATCCGTCGAGCTGCGCGGATGCTATAACCGATGTGGTACGTCAGGCTATGGAATACTTCATCCCTTTCTCTGACGTCCACAACGGTGGCAAAGCTCACCCTTGGTTTAACGCCGAATGCACTCAGGCTGAGAAGCGTAAACATTCGGCGTACTTATCTTGGGTTGATGCTCGAGACCGCAAAGCTCCGGATATCAGTTCCAAGAAAAAAGCTTTTAACCAAGCCGCCAAGTCCTATAAAAAGGCAATACAGAAGGTCAGTCTTGACCGCATTCAACGTATTGGCGCAAAGCTCTCTGACCAACCGGCTGGCAGTAGAGCTTTTTGGTCACTCGCCAAAGCGGTTGAGACTAACTTCTGTCGGCCTACACTGCCTCCACTGGTAAAACCGGATGGCTCCCTGGCACACACGGCTAAAGAGAAAGCTGACTTGTTCGCATCTCTTTTTGCCGAAAATTCGCGTCTAGATGCCGGCAACAACATACCACCTGTAATACCTCACTGCGGTACTTTCATGCCAGAAGTCCGCATCACTAATAAAGAGGTTCTCAAAACTTTGCGGTGTCTAGACGTGAATAAAGCCAGTGAACCTGATGGAATTCCAGCGGTTGTGCTAAAGGCTTGTGCACCCGAGTTGTCTCCTGTGCTGACGCGTCTGTTTCGGCTCTCAATTGAGACTGGATCAGTGCCTAAGTCCTGGAAGCTTGCCAACGTGCAGCCCGTGCCTAAGAAAGGCAGCCGTGCTGACCCCTCTAACTATCGGCCTATCTCAATTACCTCCATACTCTGCAAGATTATGGAACGTACATTGAATAGGCGCCTCATGGCATACCTAGAGCGAAATGATCTCCTTAGTGACCGGCAGTACGGGTTTCGCCGAGACCGGTCAACAGGGGATCTTCTAGCGTATGCCACGCACATATGGGGCGAGGCCCTTGAGAATAATGGGGAGGCCCTTGCTGTCTCCCTTGACGTCTCGAAGGCCTTCGATAAGGTTTGGCACGCTAGCCTTTTGAGCAAGCTTCCAGCTTACGGCATATCCCCTGGCCTTATAAACTGGGTAGAGGACTTCCTGAGCGACCGGTCTTTCCGGGTTGTTATCGATGGTAGATCATCAGAAACGATGACTACAAATGCCGGAGTTCCTCAGGGGTCCGTTCTCTCCGCCACTCTATTCTTGCTACACATTAATGACCTGCTCATGCCCGGTATATATGGGTACGCAGATGATAGCACAGTGGTAGAGAGATATCTACCGAGTTCCAGGGCCAGTAGGCACGAAATTCAGTCGGAAAGAGAGGCCATGGTGGAACGTGTGAATCTCACACTGCGGGCTGTGTCCGAGTGGGGCGAAGCCAATCTTGTGAGATTCAACGCCACTAAAACACAGACGTGTCTCTTCACCGCCAAAAGGAGCCCGTTCACCTTGGCTCCTACTTTCCAGAATGTGTCCTTGGACTATACCGACTGCCTTCAGTTGTTAGGAGTTGAGATATCCTCCAAGCTCAACTTTGGGCAGTTCATCGAATCCAAAGCTAAAGCAGGTGCAAGGAAACTCGGCGTCCTTGCGAAGGTGCGGCGGTACTTCACACCGAGGCAACTTTTAACCTTGTACAAAGCTCAGGTTCGGCCATGTGTGGAGTACTGTTCTCACATTTGGGCAGGTGCAGCCAAATGTCACCTTTCTGCTTTGGATTCGATGGAGAGGCGTGCGAAGAGGCTCATTGGTGACCCAGATCTGGTTGAGACCAGTTTGCAAAGTCTCAAGCACAGGCGCAGAGTAGCCAGCCTCTCGGTTTTCTATAGGGCACATTTTGGTGAGTGTGCGCAGGAATTATTTGAATTGATTCCCCCTTCCCCATTCCACCATCGAACGACACGACGCACGGCGGGTATCCACCCTTACGTCGTTGATATCCCGCCGGTACGGACGTCGCGGTTTGCATCGTCATTCATTATGCGCACCGCTAAGGATTGGAACAGCTTGCCTGCGTCTGCGTTCCCGCCCACCTATGACGTGGATGACTTCAAAAAAAGAGTGAATAGGCTTCTATTAAGTTAATGCGCTCACCACCCTGGACCACATCTCCACTTACCATCAGGTGGGATTGTGGTCAAGCATTAACTTATTTTAAGTAAAAAAAAAAAAAAAAAAAAATCCAGTACAAAGTTATTGGGGTAACGGGTAAAAATTCCGTGGGTGAACAAACAATCATCCCCTATTTTCGTACCTTTAGGGTAGAAATAAAAATAAAATGAGACCAGCTTTAACACATACCCCATTCATTAAAAAAATAATAATCAAAATCGGAACACCCTGTGTCCGAATGCTGCGTGATACATTAAAAAAATATATAGAACCTCCTCCTTTTTTCGTCCGTTAAAAAGTATGAAATACGAAAATATTGTCTTCTGAAACATCAGATGACAATCTAATAACCTTTCTTGTTCTGACCTAAAAACTAACAACAATTCTGTCTGTGCAAACTATTAAATTCGCGTACGTTCTAACAAAACAATAGGTACACTAACAGTAATAAGCGATCATAAACCTTAATGCACCGTGGGCCGTGGCATATGATGACGGATTTTCCTGAATATGTTGTTAGATTTTCATTTTTTTCTTCAATATTATGGAACATCTTTAATGTCATAGTTTCTCTGATCTCTGAAACCTTAACAAAAGTGTCAAATGTGCGCCAAATATTGAAAGTAGCGAGATGGGAGCTAGTGAAAGTTATGTCCGACGAACGTGTCATATAAATGTCATAACTCTCGAGTTCGCGAAGGTTTTATATCAGTTGTAAAATTGTGTGAATGGTCCGATTTATATTTGCAGATCGGTTACTTTGATCGCTAATAAAACGACACACAAACCCAGAACTCTGTAGGGCATTCCCTGGGTTACAATCGGCAGATTACATTGACATCCTTTAACCGTTTTCTCGATGGAAGAGATTCTCAATTTGACTTTTTGAAGTGAAAACTTCTTTAGGCGCGTTGGGCATCTTTAAGATGGGAAAAAACAATTGAACTCACGACATCGTTACCAACACCTCGACACCTCTGTATATTTTCATCGTCGTGTACCTACATAGATACATATTATATACACAATATAATATATTCAAATTATATTATACGAGTAATCGCCCTCGCTTTGCTTCGGTTTCCTTATTTTTTTACACCTTGGGTTACATTATTGGAGTTTTATTAAGGATCCCTAATTTTTTGAAAATATAATATAGCCTATGTCACCCGGCGATAGTCTAGCTTCCTAACAGTGAAAGAATTTTTCAAATCGGTTCGGTAGTTTTGGAGCCTATTCAATGCAAACAATCAAATCTTTCCTCTTTATAATATTAAGTATAGATTAGATATTTAAATAACATAAAATATTTATGTTACATACTCGTATAATATAAAATTATGATTATAAAGGTCGTAGCTGACTTATACGACACCGCTCCCATCCAACCAAAGTATGAGAATTCAAATATAAACTTAAAATCGTGCTCTGTAGCTGCACTTTACAGTAACAACAAAAATTAGCAGGCCGCGCGCGGGAAGCAAGCTAACCGCAACCTTGCCACTCAATAGTTGTACCTACAGAGCACGATTTTAAGTTTATATTTGAATTCTCATACTTTGGTTGGGTGGGAGCGGTGTCGTATAAGTCAGCTACGACCTTAAGTTTTCGCTTCTGTCAGCACTCCCGAAGTGCCACTGTATTTTTATGCGTGTTATCTGATAACTTTTTACTGGCTGTATCGATTTTAATGATTCTTTTCGTAGACGCTTGACCTGTGGTCACATTTAAATTTGAACGAGATCTAACGAGTAGTTTTTGAGTTATTCCAAACAATGCGCATTTAACTGACTGTTTCTTTGAAGTGAGTTATTTTTTGGTAATGATTATTATAAATGCTAAAGTTTGTGAAGAGATGTTTGGATTTTCGGGGTTGCATCACGGACTACATAAGCATTGTACTGTTTAAGATAAATCTTGGCACACAGATTTCCGTGAAGAAGAAGAGATTTCCGTGGGATGATTTAGACGTTTATATTTTGTGAAATCAATCTTTCCAGGGCGAAGGAATCTAGTATACTATGTATCTATGAAATCCAAAACTGGCTCCTGCTTTGGCGTCGGTGATACCTTTGGTATGAGGGAACTCAATCAAATGATGGTGTCGTGGTAGTCATTATCTTCAGGTTGTCAGGTGACCAACATACTAGATAGATTTGGCCAACTATAGTCAATCTATTGTTATTAAAGTTTCTTCGACATTTTAATAGCGATGGTCAAGTTGTTATAACATACTTAGAGAGAAGAAAGAGAAGAGAAGAAAGTATTCGATGTCGTACACAAGTCCCAGTGTACAGATACTCGTATCACTGTGTACAGACAGTACAATGTGTGTTAAAGCGTCCAGTTCTTCCATTTTATTTTCACCCTCTTAATAGGTACAATCGCGAACAATATCACTAAACACAATGTGCTTAGTACAGTCGCTGTCAACACTCGGAGGAAACAAATGAGTATCGAAATGCGATGACAAAACTGTATTAAGTGTACGAGTTGGGGGGAGGGGTAGAGGGTGAAATAGGGTTGGCGCTCATGGGAGTAATCTATGGCACTCGTGTTTAAACCGTTTTTAATACAATTGATTATTTAAAATTAATTTTATGAATATAATTTTGTTGTACCTAAACCTTATTTTGCATGCCAACAATTTGGCAGATTAATGTGAGAAGACAGTTCACCTATGAACTGTCACCGCATTTATGAAGAAAATATTTTCATTTCATTTCATAAAGATAAAAAAAGAATAATTAATCAATAGATTTGTAAGTGCTACTAATTGTTCTGTGAAGGAAGCCATTATGTTTCGGTTCACGATGAAGGGACAGCGATAGTTACAAAAATCCAATGGGATTGTATGGAATGGAGCCTAATTGAAAGTATGGAACATATTTAAAAAAAGTGTGACGTATGCATGTACATAATGTATGAATGAACATAAGAAGGGAGAAACAGAAATAGGTGCGATGATAAAAAGGATCGCTTTTCTTCTAAATTTTTATAAATAAAATCTTAAAATTTATGAAAAAAATATCCTAATAACTATTTTATTCACTAGTCATTTAAACTTTTACACCCTCCAGGTAACTAAAATACCTCAAAATATATTTAAAATATGAAGAAAAACGGCAAATCGGTGGCACCCCTGGAGCGGCTTAAGGCCCTCTAGCGGGCGATAGCGTCGATAGTGCTTATATCAATATTACCGGCTAACGCTAACATTACGAGAGATATGAAGATGACAAGATGGCGCCGCCGAAAACACTTCATCACTGACTTATAATACTCAATATTTATTTCACCGCTCACAATGCTGCCGCTTTGTTTGACGACCCATGTGGCGTAATGGTCGCCGTACCAAGAGTCCTGGGTTCGATTTCCCATTTTTAATTATTGGAACGAAGTTCCTTATCGCGCGTTGTGAAAGGGGGCTAGACGGAAAATTACGACACTTTTTGATTTTACGAATGACGACACTTTTTTTGAAGTGATTCAGTAAGTTGTACAGAGATGGCGCAGTACAAACTGCGTAACTATATAAGGTAAATGAAACTAAGTATCCAGAGCGAATTCGAAAAAATTAATAGTTTCCTTGAACTTACGTATGTTACAAGTATAAGTTGATAGCGTGATTCAGAATTAATTTACTAACGCCATCTATCCGCAACTAACCAAACTAAATATCTTAAGTCTGAACAGGCGCTGAACAACAATACAATACTTAAATCGAAAGGAAATTCGTTCCATCCGGGTGTCCCTTGACACCTCTCATGTTTTTTTTTTGAATGATGAGTGAATTTCTGTTCTCGGTCTGGGTGTGTGTTCTTGTCTTGTGTTGTCCATGGCACCCACGAGACAGGGAAACCTACTGAGATCTTATTAATGTGTAGAGTTAATGTGTGTAACCAATTCATTTTAACTAATTTAACAATTCAATGCTCAATAATTTTTCTGATTAGAAAACTTTAGACTCCAACATCAAGGTTGTTATCACAAGTAAATCCGTGAGCGGAAGAAGAAGCGAAAGCAACTCCTGAGCAGCCTGGGCCCAATATTATCTACTAACATTTACAGACAAAACCTGATCCAACTAATTTCTTGTAGTAATCGTCCTTATGCTAGTTAATCTAACTTTTGTAAAACAAAAATAAAAACATGAGAGGTGTCAAGGGACACCCGGTTGGAATGAAGTTCCTTTCGATTTAAGTATTGTTTTATTGTACAGCGCAGCGCCATCTCTGTAAAACTCTGTGAATCACTTCAAAAAAAGTGTCGTCATTCGTAAGAATCAAAAAGTGTCGTAATTTTCCGTCTAGCCCCCTTTCACAACGCGCGATAAGGAACTTCGTTCCAAAAAGAAACAACCCTAACTAAATCATTGCGCCACCTAGCGGGCAGTGCAGACACTGGCGACGCGGGGTGAGCGTCAATCAAAATGTCCCCTAATGGCGGCCGCTTAGGATATTAGATAAATACGCCCCAGTCGGGGACGGAGCGACGGTAATCAGTTTGGGGCAATCGGAAGCACAGTTATCGGCATGACAGTTCTGAATTTTGAACGTGAATTATGGAATTGAGATTAACATTATTGGCACGTCACGTACAACGGACATGATCCAGTGCAGTTCTATTAGTAGCCGTTTTCAACAATCTATCTGGCTATCATCTCTTGATAAGTTAGTTAAAGTCCCAAAATTAATACGTGACTTGCCAATAGAAACTTTCAAAAAACGTGTAAAGACACAATTGTTAGGCAAGGGATATTATAGTGTAGATGAGTATTTAAATGACAAAGACGCATGGAAATGACCAGCTCTGCAACCAGTTCCGCTCAGAATAGTAAATACTTTTGTATTATTATCTTTTTTTGTAATATTTTTTTAAAAGATGTGCTGAGGAGTTTCTTTAGGCTTTTCTTCGCCTCCACGACAAAGCACCTTCCGAAAAGCCAAAAAATGACGTGCATAAGTGTATCAGTGATACCTATATGAATAAAATATTTTGACTTTGACTTTGACTAATAAATCTAAAATTATAACGTGATATTTTGTTGAAACGATTACAGAATTGGTGCTGTCTGAAGCACTCTTAGCAGAAGCCTTACATTAAGCTTATGACAGAAAATTATGGCAAAAAATATTTGCAATCGGCCTTCTTTGGCTTACCTTGTCGAATTTAATATTTTCTGAAAACTATACCTACTTTCAAGGTTTGCTTGAACGCAGCTTCTCTGCCTGCTTACTTAAAATTTTAATGAAAGTTTAAATTAAACTTTAAGTAAATTATGGGTAACTCCATTGCAACTTAAGTTGATTACATTGCTTGTGTCAATCTGGGTCAAGGTAACGTAATATCATATTACTTCATTACGACGAAGTGTATGGCTCTGTGGGTTTTTCGGTCGTTTTAACCGAACAGAGACCTTTTCATACATGCGTTTATAGTTTGTAAGTAGTTTGTAAGTATCTATACTAGCTGTGCCGCGCAGTTTCATCCGCGGTAATTTATGGAAAAACTAACTACTTATGTATATGATATTAATAACCTAAGCCTTCCTCGATAAATGGACTATCAAACATAGAAAGAATTTTTCAATTCGTACCAGTAGTTCCTGAGATTAGCGCGTTCAACCAAACAAACTCTTCAGCTTTATAATATTAGTATAGATAACAATCTATCCTGTCCAAAGATTGCAAACTTAATTACTTACCTTACTCGTCTTCTTTCAGGGTAAGTACCTAGCAAGATTTTACTCACTAAAACACTGTCCACTATTGTAGGGGACAATAGCTATTTGATGCTCATTACCTTGTAAATGAAGGTTTCATTGATAATGTCCCATGCGCGTCAGGAGTTCAGAACTCGTGCCCAAAAGACATTGGTAGTCCCATCAGTTTGCTTCACTTGCAGGTTATAGGAATTGATGGTCAGTGGACCCCACTAACCAAGTCGATTAGTGTCTTTTACATTGAATGCGACGACACAACTGATAAACTAATCAGCTTCGAACAGTGAACGAATATACATATACGTTAGTATGTATGTATATTAGTTCTTTGGCTTCGAACTATACTCAAAAATACTTTAAGGATATTCGAGATATCACATATTACATAATTGAATATTCTAATCCAATTCTAATTACTTAGTATCTAATTTAAAGTAGTTTATTGTTTCAACATTATTTTAAAAATTCTTTCTTTCCTGTTTTATTAGGTATACTACAGAATACATTGGTTTCAACGCACATCTACTGCAACTTTCTATAATAAATAAAATGCACTCCAGAGATTAAGATTAAAATCCAATACTTTTAAGAGTTTTAAGCTACAAAAGCAAGTAAGAGCACCATTTATTAGAACCGAGTTCGACGCGGTAATCTTGACTTGCTTTGAGCTTATACACACACACACACACGTATGTGTGTACACACACATATAGATGTGTCGTGTGAGTGAGCTACATATTGAGCCCGAAGGGTAATACCTTCGGCTTTTCTTTGTATCGACTCTCTTTTGTACTTCACAAGGATTATAGATTTATTCCTAAATTGCAACTCAAGGCGACAAAGTCGAAGATCGAAACTTTCATTACTGGTTTCATACATAACTTGCTTGTATTCGTGTTGTATCTCAACGCGTGCTAAAAAAATTACACCAATATAGGTACATATTACATGATATTATTCGACATGGCTGACAGTTGATAAGAATGTTGGTGTACAATTTTAGTTATTGTTGTTGTTTTCACTCAGTTCGTAAGATAGAAAGAGATCGCTACTACTTCTAATGATTTTCTTGTATGAAATATTGTATGTATGAAATCATTGTTGTATCCATCCAATATAATTCCATTAAGACTCCGTTTCCATTGTCCCCAGACGGCGCGTCATCCCGCAAGGTTGAGCCGTACTTCGGGCGACCTATCGGCAAGCTGACGCAATATGCACACGGTATCCGAGGCATGGTGTACGCGGTGGATGAAAACACGGTGTACGTACGTGGGTTCGCGTATGACGGCACGGGGCCTGATGCTTACTTCTGGGTGGGAGACACGCCGCAACCCTCGCCTGAGGGGATCCTCGTGCCCTATCCTGAGGATTATGCTAGTCGGTGAGTCTCGTTATCTCGTTATTTTTACATTTTTATTTAGCATATCCCGTATCTTATGGATCAACGGGATAGAGGTGATACAGAGAGAGTCACAGCCATGTCAGAGGCCCTCTTGTAGCATGACATCTTCCACCTCTCGGGTTAGCCAATAGCCATTGACCCCTTCACCAATCCGTACTGAGCAGCGTGGTGGAATAGGAGTGTGGGAGGTTTTCAAACCGCCCGGGCCCGAACGACTGTTATCTTATGATAACAACCGGGACTGAAGGCTTTACGTGCCCTCCGAAGCACGGGAACGTTCAACAATTTTTTCCATCGCGGTCTTCAGTTTCATTTACTTGTGTAGATTTTCAAGATTTCATGACGAGCCAAGCCCCTTAGGCCAATTAAGGCTTGACTCTACAAGCTTTTACTCTACAAACCTCTACATCTTGGTAAAAAAGTGTACCCACATACCTATGAAAATCTCAATAATACAATCATCAACATGTTTCTGTTAAGCGGATAACTTTTTTTTCGTATATAGCCGGCAAACGAGCTGACGATCCACCTGATGGTAGTGGCTATCGTTTCTCATGGACATCAGTGACACCAAAGGCATCACTGATACGTTGCCGACCAAGAAAGAGAGAATGAAAAGAAAGAAAGAACAGCTCTCAAGCCCCCAGCTGGAACACGACGAGTCGTTTGGCGGCTGACTCATGCTCAAGGGTGGTAGCTATCCAGGCGAACCCCATGGAGAAATAATAATATGTAGTACTTAATAATGGTATTCATTAACAATTAAAATCAATATTACCAATATAATCTCTCCGAGAGGCCCTACCACTAACGGGCCGGATTTAGTCGCCTCTTACGACACCCATCCGGCGTGTGACTGGAGTTAGTATTCTAAGCCGCCCTAATACGGTTAAAACTTCTCTGTAGTTCTATCATTCTCATTAATGAAAGAAAGTAAAATAATTAAAAGTCTCTTGTGAAAGCTTTGCCTTTCTAAGGATTCAGGATTATGTGCGCGAGCTTATGAAAGACTTTATTAATTTGTTCCCATCACCGCCCCAGATTAACATCTAAATATTTTACATAAATCCCTTTTCAAATGATTGTATTCCAACCCCCTTGGGCCGTCAACCCCTTTGTGCCTCGAAATCAATAATCGCATGTCACATAATATTAGTTCACCCCAGTACACCCTGTGATTATATCGTCGTAATTACAGTTTTCGCTTTTAATATTATACTCGTAATTGAAATATTTCCGACTGAAAGTTTTAACGCCGATACGAGAGAACATTATTATCATTGTGTAATAAAATTACTTCAGTACATCGACAAGACTAAGTAATAAAATAAGAACACCATCAAGGAAGTTGAAGTCAATTAAATACGCGTAGGGATAAATCAAAAACTACTCGTCGGATCTTGCTCAAATTTAAATGGGATACATGACAATCATCAGTTTTCGAATATAAAAAGAATCATCAAAAATGGTATACCCCATAAAAATATATGACTTGAAGATACATAAAAAACAGTCAAATTAAGAACCTCCTTTTTTTGAAGTCTGTTAAAAATATAGGTACAAGTAGTTTTACTTACTCCTATTGTTATTAACGACTAGGAAATCGCCCTCGCTTCGCTTCAGAAAAAATAGTAAAAAATATATATAATATAGCCTATGCCACCCGGGGATAGTGTAGCTTCCCAACAGTGAAAGAATTTTTCAAATCGGTAGTTTCAGAGCCTATTCAATGCAAACAAACAATCAATCAAATCTTTCCTCTTTGTAATATTAGTATAGATAAAGGCAAAGGCTCGTTATACCAAAGTTAGTACGTGTCTATTGTTGAATATACTATAGTCTGATTTAATTATGAAGCTCAGAGGCTACGATCAATAATGAAATTGCGGCGTATCAGGTCATTTCAGGTGTACATATTACATGCGTCAATAATCAATTTATTTATTTATTTATTTATTCTTTTGCAACACCTTAAAGTAGAGGTTACAAGGTCGAACTTAATGCCTAATGGCATTCTCTCCCAGTTGACCCTGGGTGATGGTGAAAATGCATTGTGTAAAAGCTTTGAGCATTTATTTAATTAGGTTATGTTAATTGTGTACCGTGGATGTCTGATACTCTTTGACGTAAATACTATTGAACGGATTTTCATTTATTTTAACACCATGATCAGAAATAACATATTGACGCTTGAAAGGAAAAATTGACGAAGCGACATAGAGCTAACTTTACAGGAGAGCAGTTTAAAGTTGAATTTTTAGAAAAAAATCATATAGTTTTTTGTACTACCGACGTTATTCTTACTGTTTTGGAATCCTTATTTTATCATCTATATTGTGGCATACAATAACTTTTATAAAAATTCAACTTTAAACTGCTCTCCTGTAAAATTACTTCAATGTCGCTTAGTCAATTTTTCCTTTTAAGCGTCGATAAAGGTACTTGTTTTTAGCCCGGAAAAATAATAAAATAATAAATAATGTCGTCAAAGGTATTGAAGTCTGTTCACTAGACAGACACCGTTATCATTGAGATAAGACCAGCCAAATAGTGGAAGAATGTTGATGATAGACAATTTTTTAGCAAATATATTTTTATCACGTTATTGTCGACGAGGCCCACGTTACAGTCAGAGGCTTCTATGCTTCTACATCCCCAAATGGACAAATAAAGACGAATGACTGTTTATTTAATTAACCGTCTGTCCTCCGCCATTTCGTCTAATGGCGGACTCGAATTACAAAGACGCCCTAGTTAATTATGTATTGTTTAGAACAAGGCACAGATGGTATAAGGAAAATACGAGTATATTCGTGGTGTCACGGGTGTGGTTACTGAGATCGTTTGACTAAATCTGATTAATATGATTAGCACAGATTACACAAGTAAGTATGTAGATACATTTGTTGCAGCGAGATAATTTAAATTATCTAATGTGTCAGTAGCAATACAATAACGTCAATGACCTACGAGACATAAACGAGGATGTCATAAATATAAATGAAAAAATACTTAATCTAAATATAAATGGCGGTCGAGCATTATATAATAACCGACAGATAATTGGCTTCAACCCATTAATGGCTCACTACTGGGCACGGGTCTCTCCTCTTGAGGAGGCCTAGAACATACTCCATCACGCTGCTCCAGTGCGGATTGGTGGAGGGGTTAGTGGCCAACCCCAGTGTCGGAAGTTTTCAAATCATGGCTTAACGACTGTTATCATATGATAACAACCGGGACCGACGGCTTTACGTGTCCTCCGAAGCACGGAAACGCTCAAGTATTTTTGCCACTAGCGGTCACCCATCCAACTACCGACCGCGTCCACTGTTGCTTAACTTTGTCGATCACTTAAGATCAACGCAAGCCGCAGGGCTATAAGCGCTTCAACAGATAATTAACAGAATTAAAATTACCTCGCGCGTGTAAACTGGAACGAACTTCCTACATCGGTGTTCCCAATGTGCTATAATATGGGACCCTTCAAGAAGCGGTCCACCGCTTTCTGCTAGGCTGGCAACGCGTTGGTGACGCCCCTGGTGTTGCTAATGTCCATGGACGGCAGTGATCACTTTCCATCAGGTGACTTGTCTCTTTGTTTGTCTGCTCACAACATTAAAATAATTCTTCTAAAAAATTTACCGACTTCAAAATTAGTAGGTATAAGTCAAAAATACTTGTCAAATCTTGCTTAAATTTAAATGGGACCACATGACAAACATTAGCTTTTAAATATAAAAAGAATCATCAAAATTGTATACCTAGTAAAAAGTTATGCGGTAACACATAAAAAAACAATCGTATTGAGAACCTCCTTTATTGAAGTCGCTTAAAAAATCGAAAAAATACCCAAGGTACCGCTTAACGTGTAATTTTTTTTTTTTTTATGGAAATAGCCGGCAAACGAGCTGACGACCCACCTGATGGTAAGTGGCTATCGCCGCCCATGGACATCAGCAACACCAAAGATATCACTGATGCGTTGCCGGCCAAGAAAGAAAGAAGAAAAAGAAAGAAAGAACTGGCTCTCAAGCCCCCAGCCGGAACACGACGAGTCGTTTGGCGGCTGACTCATGCTCGAGGGTGGTAGCTATCCAGGCGAACCCCTGGAGAAATAATAATAGTAATAATGGTATTAATTAACAATTAAAATCAATACTACCAATATAATCCCTCCGAGGGCCCTACCACCAGCGGGCCGGATTTAGTCGCCTTTTACGAAACCCTTCCGGCGTGGGATTGGGGTTAGTATTCTAAGCCGCCCCAATACGGCTAATTAACATAGCCACGCCTCTTTTGTTTGTGTTAATTGTTTGACGCAGGTACCTATGGCAGAGACATGAGAATCTTATCGATATGTTGTCGATATATGTTATCGGTATGGTATATGGTTCCAGGGACCCGCCAGTGCTGTCGGCCCACAGCAACTCGGACATCCTGCTGCGGCTGCCGGGCGGCAAGCGGCTGCGAGACATCAAGTGGATCAGCGTCTGGTGCAGGAGGTTCACGGTATGGTTTCTTGCTGAAATGAAATGATATTTATTTGCAAAAATGTGGTTACAAAAGGTGTTATCTGGATGTCGGATATCGCTCACATTTGCCAAGAATAGAGGCATGCAAATTATTTGTAACGCCTTTACACGCGAGCCCTGATATTTTGACGCACCCGGACAGTCCAGTGACATCTATAATGCTGGCCATACACGGTATACTTGTTAAGTTTGCAGCAGCATTGACGCAGCATCCAGTAAACTTGACGGTGTATGGCCACGGTATGGCTATCTGGCTATATAGCGATCAAGTCAAACTGCAAACTTGACAAGTACACTTGATCGTGTATGGCCAGCTAAAGGCGCACTAGGGTTGGGCTTTACAAAAGACATTAGTCAAATGGCAAATGTACTAGATGGTGTAAGTCATTTTTTTGTTAATACGAAAAAAAATTAAGTCATATAAAACGGCTATCATTAGGGCGCCTGTCCACCGCCGCCATCACCGTGCTCTCAACGAGAACGAGTTGAATTCGGACCGATTTCAAGATGACGTGACGGCGATCGTTTGTCCACCGCCAACGATCTTGTCGAGGAACAATCCACGTTGACGGCTCGCCCGGAGGGCGGTGAACAAACGATGAACACGTGTTTCTATTGCCGTCAGGTCGGCCCATCACATGCTCATCCCGTCATTACGCCGAACTACTCGGAAAATCGGCGGCGGAATGGCGGCTAATGTATGTAACTCTACTTCAGTGCGGTCATCTCGTTCGCGTTGTAGGTCGGTGACGGCGGCGGTGGACAAGCATCCTTAAGATTGATTTAGGACCATTTTTTTGTTTGAATAATTTCAAGTCTTAGCAAAACCAAACCACGATTGCTTAGCAAAAACAAAGAATTCATCCTTAGACCAAAAATGTTGCATCTCAATTCCCACTCAATCTGTGTGCAATATCCTATAACTGCATCCCATGACATGGCTTGCCATTTCGCTATCGCCAAGACTACGCGGTTCGCGGCTGCAGTATGAAAAGACCCTTACGTTAAGAAGTGGCCTTGGTTTGATGGATTGGTCGTCGGCCTCAACTAGAGTACGCGCGGTCGCGAATACGAATCCTGGAGTCATCTGTGATTTTTGATATTGTCAACGTAGGTGTTACAAATAAGTCATAACCTTGTTTTTGTGAAGAAAAACCCAAAAAACTTACGCACCCAACAAATCTCCATATTCAAATTCAAAATCATTTAATCATTCTAAGTATCAGCATGTTCTCAAAGGTGAGTGATGTCTAACAAACCAGATATGGTCATTGTAATTTAACCCCTTCAATGTTTCTTTTATTCTTCCTCCCTTCTCATTGTAAGAGGTCCTCGAGTCCAGAAACGGATCGGTTGTGACGATAATGTAAATTTATAGCTGAATACGGAGAAAACAAGTGGCTCATTTACTGGACATCCAAGGCATTAGTAAAGCGCGTCACATACGGCGAAGATACGATAATATTTTATGTTAAGATGCCTTGCTATAAAATATTATAGTATCTTAAGGTATCGCACACGGCTAAGATACGATAATATTTATATCCGCTCGAATAGCTCTGGGTCACACTGGGGTTATTTCCCCGCAATCTATATACAGGATAGTCTAATATTAATAATACGGCCTTACTATTAGATTTATTGGATAGCTCATCGGATGATGATTCTGACTTCGAATATGACTTAAAAATTTCTGCCGCACGTTGCCATTACCGAACAATTTGGGTAGAAATTAATCATATAAAGTTTAGGAAAGACCGCGGTGAGTTTAATCTTTACGAAGACCTTTCATCGAAAATGTTTCAAATATATTTTAAAAAGTCAAAGGAAAGTTTATAGTTTCCAATATTTTGCGTACTAATAATAAAAACAAAAACATGAGAGGTGTCAAGGGACACCTGGATGGAATGAAGTTCCTTTCGATTTAAGTATTGTATTGTTGTACAGCGCCTGTTCAGACTAAGATATTTAGTTTGGTTAGTTGCGGATAGATGGCGTTAGTAAATTAATTCTGAATCACGCTATCAACTTATACTTGTAACATACGTAAGTTCAAGGAAACTATTAATTTTTTTGAATTCGCTATGGATACTTAGTTTCATTTACCTTATATAGTTACGCAGTTTGTACAGCGCCATCTCTGTAAAACTAACTGAATCACTTCAAAAAAAGTGTCGTCATTCGCAAAATCAAAAAGTGTCGAAATTTTCCGTCTGGCCCCCTTTCACAACGCGCGATAAGGAATAAAGGCGATAAGGAACTTAAGGTTCCAACAAGAAAAACAGAGAGAATAGGTTTTTTTTATGGAAATATCCGGCAAACGAGCTGACGATCCACCTGATGGTAAGTGGCTATCGTCGCCCATGGGCATCAGCAACACCAAAGGCATCATTGATGCGTTGCCGGCCAAGAAAGAAAAAAGAAAAAGAAAGAAAGAACTGGCTCTCAAGCCCCCAGCCGGAACACGACGAGTCGTTTGGCGGCTGACTCATGCTGGTGGTAGCTATCCAGGCGAACCCCTGGAGAAATTATAATAGTAATAATGGTATTAATAAACAATTAAAATCAATACTACCAATATAATCCCTCCGAGGGCCCTACCACCAGCGGGCCGGATTAAGTCGCCTCTTACGACACCCATCCGGCGCGGGATTGGGGTCAGTATTCTAAGCCGCCAACACCAACACGGCTAAGAAGAAGTAAAATTAATATATTTCATTCCATTTTGCATCGAATATTGTGCACACTCTGTGTAAGGCGCCGGCCACACAGAACAGACGCAAGACACGGACCCGTCGCAGTCGCGGCGCCCGTTTAATCTACTTTCATACAAAATGTATGCAGCCGTCGCGACGTAAAACATACGTCGTCGCGACGTGTCCGTGTCTTACGTCTGTTCTGTGTGGCCGGTCCCTAAGGAGCTTACGATATATTTTGGATCTTAACATGGCATGTTACGATATATTAAGCATCTTAACATAAAATGTCCATATCGCTCGATATCTTAACATGCGTAATATGAAAATATTATCGTATCTTAGCCGTGTGTGATGGTTCATACAAAATGTATAGTGAGCGATATTTTATGTTAAGCTGAAATGTTATAGTATCTTCGCCATGTGTGACGCGCTTAACGTGGAAGGATAACCACACGCAGGGCAATAAAGAAAGGCACAATAATCTACTTTAATCCCTACGCTACACATGATTCTTTGGGATCTTTATCGTCGAACATCTGCAATCATCCTTCAAGATTTGATCGTGAATTTTTTGCGCGTTTCGATCAGTGTCGGAGAGACTATTACAAAAACGGGTTTTGACTTCAATACCTACCCATGGTTTAACCTTGATGGTAACCTTGTGGTAATATTGCCAATGGTAACACGTACCACAGAGTAGCCCGTCAGGATAATCGTCGTTTGGTTACTTTATTAAGAATAATTACATTGTTCTAATTCTACTAATATTAAATGTAAAATTTTTTGAGGTTGTAATTTTTGTTAATCTTTCAAGCAAAAACTACTGGACGGTTTTTCATGAAATTCAACACCCAGATAGACCATGGTCTGGAATAAAATATTGGGTGCTTATTATCTTCGAAAATGCGGGCAAAGCCGCGTGCAGAGCGCTGGTTTAACAATATTCGCGACCTTTACAATTTTAATATTAACTACTAGCTGTTGTCCGCAGCTTCGCACGTGGAAATTATGCTTATCATATTTATCCCCTATTTCACCCCCTTGGGGGTTGAATTTTGAGAAATCCTTCCTTAGTGGAGTCCTACGTCATAAGAGTACGTGTGCGAAATTTTAAGTTTCTAGCTCTAAGAGTTTGGCCTGTGCAAAATTCATCACAGCGAAAACCAGACGCCTTCCAGACGCCATAATAATATTGTCAAAATGAAAATAAAAATTACGAACTAAGTCAAGTGGGGTATCGTTGAATAGGTAGGTATTACATTCAAAAATGATTTCCAGGTTCCCTTCATCATTTTTCATTTTAAGTAATAAGTAGTTTAGGATATATAACGATTTAAAGTTGTTTAAACAATCATTCTTGCTAATTTATTAACTCTATAAATTACATTATTGAGAATTGTATCGTCTTAGGTATAATCCTAATAGGCGAAGTGTCATCACAGACCGGATTCCAGCGACCTTGACTTGTATTCAATGTGTTAGTATTATCTGTGGTATTATCCTTGTTGATTTCCTTATTCAATAAGATCACTCGTCATTCAATGTTAGACAAATGTTGCCGCAGACAATAGATGGACACTTGTCGCTTAGAAACTGAAAAGGCGGTGACAATTGTTCTATATAGTGAACGTAAACTGATTATTGCATTACTAAGAATACGGGATGTTTTGTACGCTAAACGAATAACAGAATAACATAACAAAATTCGGATTAAGAACCTAAATTACATTTACACAAATACATCGTCATCAGGACTAAAGCAATATATGAAATACATGAAATTTTTGCAAGATTTTACTCAAATAAACAGGTCAAGCTAAATTGAAGCGTTTAAAATAGAGAGGCGTGCATAACCCGCCCTACAAAGGCTGCAAGAATGTATCCATAGTGACACAATTAAGAAATTTACGTGTCTATAAACGTTGGGCCGCGTCATATTGATCGGCGCGCGCCGCCAGTCCGACGCAATCCCATTCTGATGACGTTACGTTAACTTTACGACGCCATTCATAACGTGACGCCGTTATCAATGACGTTATGACTTGTGACGCATTGTCTTGTAGAACAACGTAAGAAAAATAACCGGTGTTATGCTGGCTGTTGGAGCTGAAATGGAACCCTTAGTTTTGCGTTCTGACCACAGGTTCTCACCGTCCATCTTAGCTATGAAAGAGACCCATAGAATTAAAAGCTGTAGTCAATTGACAACATTGACATCAATGTAAAATTATATTTATCACGAAAAACTTTTAGACGTAGACCAAGTACAATAGCGATGTTTTCTTTCTCGTCTAACCGTGGTTGGTTAATGGTTATAGTTAAGACCACTTTCACCAATGTGAAAGAAAACCCCGCTTGGTGGTAACCGACCCTTAAATAAGGATGGGTAAAGTATTTCATACGCGGGACCATATTTACAAAAATTATGTATGTAGGCTTTACCCTTTTTTGTTGGTCATTGGGCCAAGTTTCTAAAAATTTAATATGGGACCAGCAACCAACGAAATTATCTTTCAGCCACCCTTCATTACATTTCAACTGGGATGTCGCTCTGAAGAAAGCTGCTGGATGTCTTGTGTTAGGTTGGAAGGAATCGTTATATGTAGCGATAAGGCCTGTTAATTTCTTATTTATCTGTTCTTCTTGTATGGTTGTACAATCTGTGGTGTGCGAACAATAAAGAGTTATCTATCTATCTATAATTTTTGTTGTCTTCCAGGTAAACTTCGGCGACGTATTCATCCCGCCAGGGCTCGACCCGCCGCGACCTCGCGTGCTGCCAGAGTTCAAGCGTCTGGCACACGGGCTGCGGTCCGGTAACATCAGTGTCCTGGACGCCAAGACCTTCTACATCCCGAACCTGCATTACGACGGCGCGGGGCCTGACGCCTACTTCTGGGTTGGGAATGGGAGCGAACCTAATCCTTTTGGGACTAAAGTAAGTTTCTTCTTGTATGCTACTTTGTCTTTTCTGTCGTGGCCGGCAAGGCATCGGTGATGACTTGTTCTTCTGAAGTCCAGAGGCGATAGTCTCTTTTCTTTCATGGTGTTGTTGCCATCGTTGATGACTTGAGTGTTTTCTTACGTCCATAGGCGATAATGACTACTTATCTGGTCCACCGTCAGGTATTTGCGCGTTTGTCGACATTGTACAGGACCTACATTTACAAAACGCATTAACATCGATCTCCCGCAATGACAAGAATCCTGAACGCATCTGTAATCTTTTAAATTAATTAGTTAAGTATTAAAAATTAATTATCATTTGCTTTGGCAAAGGAAAACATCTTGAGTAAACCTGCACAATCCTATTTAGTTCTTCAAGACGTATGATGTCTACTAATCTACTGCTAAATATTGTTTAGCGTGGAAGAATATGGTAAATTAATATCTTCCGTTAAGAGCCGATCCTAGCTGTAGGAAAAAGTTTTAAGCATAATTTTAATTTTTATGTTTTGCCTCATTACTATACAGGATTTCCCGTTAGTAACTTGACTCAACTTTCAGGGGCAGATAGCTTGCGGGTTGTCAAAACCAGTAAAAATGTCACCGTTTTCGAGATTTTGAGATAGAATCTTTCTTTAATATTTCGGAAATTCGGCTCCTTTGCTGTACTTTTTCCTGTACATTCTACAAATGAGCAGATATTTTGTTTTTTACTTTCTAAGAACTCAAATTGCTGCTTTACAATCAGTATGTACCTATTGTTACTTGCTGTTAGTAGCAATATGCAAATCCCGTCAAGTTAGCAGTGACTCGTTCACGATAACCCAGTTAGCAAAGACCCTGGTTAACTTACCTGTGTTCCCAGGTGCCAAACGAGATGGGTTCCCTGAACCCGCTCCGAGGCTACCAGGGCGAGGACATCGAGATCCAGCTGCCGGGTAAGATGACGGCGTACGACGTGGACTGGCTAGCGGTGTGGTGCGTGGAGTACCGCCACAACTTCGGCCATGTCTACATACCCAAGGACTTGGATGTGCCGCCCGCGTTGGGACAGACTAAGATTACTGTGAGTTGTTTGGGTGCACGGATCACCCCCAATAGATACCGCATACAAGGCAACTGACGCGCGCCAACACGTACTTGCATTTGCATGTTCACGACATTAATTTCGACCAATACTGACCCGTCAAGTTCAAGTATGAATTAGAAATAGCCAATCACAGCGCATTTTGATGTCCCCCGCAAGCCGCACCTTCCGCCAAATTTTGTGAGTTCTAACTCTAAGAAAATTTCACTTATGCGGTATCTATTGGGGGTAATATGTGTTTGGGTGGGACGGTTTGTTGTTGTCATACTTGGTGTCATGACAGGCTGAGTCAGTTTCCACTGAAAAGGCAGCGGCGTTAGCGTGGAGCGGATTTGGTACACAATATTACCTGACTAACAAAAAAATGGATTGCGCGTTGCTAGTCAATACAAGCCTCTAGTCGAATTAATGAGGAAAAATATTCCCATTAGTTCGACGGTCGAACTAGTGAGAAAAAAAATGATGTGTATCAGCGCCGATGCAGGACTGGAGTTTAACGCCATCTAGTTTGCAATCATCAAAACAGCAATAAGATTATTACAACGCCATCTAGTTTGCGATAGTCAAATCAGAAATCAGTGTTATGAATTACAAAACTAACGCATAATGGAGTTAACGTAACACAGAAAGCTTGATTTTGCTCTCCATAAATTTTCATACCTTAGGCTTATTTTATTATATAAAAATCGATTCTAAAGGAGTTACGAGTAAACTCCAAAAAAACTCACTAGTTTGTTGTGTATTAATTTGGACATTTTTCTTATAATGACATGGAATACAGACTTACAGAGTGTATGAGAAAATGCTCAACTTACTAAAGCCGCTGCGATTCGCTGCTCATTCAGTGGTTTTAAAGAACAATGCCCAACTGCCATACATCGTTTTATTTCATTTTCAACTTTAGCGTCTTAAAATAAAATAAATTCTAAAAATCGCCGTTTTAATTTCTGAGCTTAGATATATAAGAATTTTCAGCAGACACACCCCAGAACCAAAGTATTTTGAGATTCAATTCTTATAACCATTGAGTCATAGAGTAGGGGAGACTTACGGCTGCCTATAATTTTTACCATTATTTTATTCTGACTTTTTTTTGATTGACAACCGGAAATGGAAATTTGACATCATTATATCTGTCATACCAACATTTATAACGAAATTCTGTCTGTAATATTGGCCAGAAGTCTCCCTATATCTTGTTTGATACAAGCTATGTATCGAAGTGAGTACCCGAATGAAAATGGACATTGTTGACATCATTGTTATTATAGTCAATTCATCACTTATTAATAAAATTATTTTACGCTGGGTAATACGGGTACAGGTATTAATTTTAAAATACGTAAAAAAAATATTGAATTGCTTCGGTATAACTGACGTTTTAAGACGCTAACAAAAATGAAAAATAATTTTTGGGCATTGTTCTTTGTCAAATTAACGTAAAAGTTAAACCAGTCTATCTTCCATACAATTTACCGCTTTATTCTTTATTAAAAATCATTTGAATTTTGTGTGCATGTCTAAACAAATTAATTTTCTTTTAATTCCATCGCTCTCCGAGGATCACTAACCTTTCCCTTTCAGCGCTGCAAGGATTCTAATATTAATTCGCTTTTCAGGGCAAGCGGAAACCAAAACACCGAGAAAATACTAATAAGTCTCAAAAGAGTCAAAAGTTAACTAAACCTCCACGCAAGCCATCTATATTCAATTTCGATTGGTTTAAAGATTTTAATATTTAACTATAAGCTTACATTAATTCTATTTTATAATAATTGTTTTTCAGTTATTTTTGTTTTGTTACTTTAATGATTAATAAGTGTTTTAACAAAATAAAATGTTTTCCTAATTGTGTGTGATTCTTTCCTCCGCTTACGATGGGATGCTTGCATGCTTATAGCCTGCTTGGTGGTATAATCCGGTGAGTACCAGCCTAATATTATATTTTATGTTATTATTGTTATGAGGATGTTATATTGTTCCTTTTAATTACCTGTTCCTAATAATAACTAGTGTAACTTCACAGTTTTCTGTCATTTTTGCTGATGTGTACTCTATTTTCTTCGACTTCATTGATTGTTTCTGACAACTGAGAAATGTGAATATTCTTAGCATGTCTCTGTTTTTGTTCTTTAATTTTAACTAAAATGAAAAGTAATCAACAGCATAGACAAAATTTTGTATACATTTTTAGTTACAAAGTGTGTTAAAGAATGGTAAACTTATTTTAACCATAACATAACAGGTATTTTTGTCAACTACTTCTCACTAATTTCTTCTGAAGAACACTAACGGAAGGGACGATATTATTTATTTAAGGATACGCCTACAGGATTAGGTACCTATATGCATAAAACAAGCTTACATCACTTAGGCCCGTAAGGCTTAACACGCATTACGATTTTTCACCGCGCGATTTTTTCCGCAAAATTCTGTGAGATATGGAAATTGTATGGAGCTGCACGCACTTGCGAAAAAAAATCGTGTTGATTATGATTCAGTACGCGATTTAAAAATCGTCAGAAAAAAATCGTGCGGTGAAAGATCGTAATGCGTGTTAAGCCTAAGATCTCTGCGATCTCAAAATTAAGTATTCAGAATGAGATGCTGAAATATATTATGTGAAATCGTATGTAAAAATTACGTGAAATCGCGTCGCGCTTTTGAACCGAGATCGGTTTATTATCGCCTTAAACTAATTCATGTGTAAGTATGAAAGAATGCCTATTAAAATATTTGCGAAAAGTCTGTGTAAAAACCAGTTAGAATCATTACATATATTTATTTAAATAATGTGAACGATGACGATAATTGCAGACCAGTTCAACGACCTCGCAGACCCCGTACAGCGCGTCCAACAATTGCAAGGAGATCCTGGACAAGCGACTGCAGGTCCGCTGGGACATACAGGTGAATACATCACAGACTATACAAATCAAAGCCATAGAGTAGGTACATCAGCTATAAAAAAACATTTTTGGCCAGCTACGCATAATCGTGGGCGACGATTGCCATTTATTATCAGATGGCTCGTAGGGAGGGACATAAAATCATTTTAAAACTGTTGGTATGAATGAGAGAATGATGAGTTTCGGGTAAGTCCCCGTGCCTCTGCGATCTAAAACTAACGATTGTCGGGTAAGTTTTGGACTTCTTCTCGTGGTCTTACCCTTTTATCCTATTAGCAGGGCGTACTATTATAAGAGGGTACCTACCTATACTATTTCTCGTTGTATATTATTACGAACACAATCAAAATCATGTTGATTTGATAACCACGTTTTTGGTGGCGACGAAGTTTGCGTCTCAATTTTTTGATTTTTGTATCACTAGACCTATATTTTATGTAATTTTAATGATATTTTAAGTTTCATTATAAATTCTTTCTTTGTAATTAGCAGCTCTAGGTAAGGTAAGCAGGTCAGGAAAGTATTCAGTAAATAAATAAACAAACATTACTTAATTATGATGATACTTAATTTAACTGTCCTACATCTCTTCATAATTATCATATTTATAACTTGTTAATAAAATTGATATTCAGGCATTTATTTTCATTTTTCAAGCAAGTGATAGCCAGAGACACGCTAAGGTAAACATAGTCATTGGTTGTTTTAATTTACTTATCATAATAAAATGTCTTTGTGCTCAGCTAATATGGTACGGTTGACAGTCTTATCCGCGAAAAAATGGTGTTAAATACAAATCAAGAGGCCATCAGAGCCGAGCCTAGCACAGTCCCAAGATTTTTATTTACAGCAGTTAACATATTTTATTATTTTCATAGAACCAGAGTGGTATAAAAGTGATTCCATAATATTAACTAGCCACTCTTTTTCTATTAGAATAACTATTTAAATAAAGAACTTAGAATTTTAAAAACAATTGTTGTTATCATAAGATAACAGTCGTTAAGGAATGTCGGAGGCACTCGGGCGGTTTGAAAACTTCCGACACTCTGGTTGGCCAGTAACCCCTCCACCAATCCGCACTGGAGCAGCGTGGTGGAGTAAGCTCTAGGCCTCCTCAAGGGGAGAGACCCGTGCCCAGTAGTGGGCCATTAATGGGTTGAAGCCATAGCCATAGTCAATGGTAAACTAAGCTATCGTAACTCTAAGTTACTATGTGGTAAACCAATCTTAGCCAGTTTATGGTAGTGGAAGCCTAAGTAGTAGAATAGTAGGCTATAAGCTGTAAACGAGAGAAATTATCACAAATAGGATTACCTAATTTTCAGCCTCGCATAACGTAGTAATACTATAAGGGAATATTTTACTCGCCTCTAGTTACCTTGTCCACCTCAGCGTAACAGACAACAGCCTTAAACCTAATAACTGTGTGTGTAACCCCGAAGTTGTGGTTTCCGTCTCACTGTGCGACGGGACCCCATAGCTTTGGGTTCCATCTCACTGTGTGACGGGACCCCCTTGCTATGGGTCCATGCTAACATTTGGTGTGTTGCAGGGTGACCACGTGCAAGTAACGTTGGCGGCGCGGCTGCGCAAGGAGCAGTACATGGCGTTTGGGATCTCCGGCGCGGAGGGGCGCCCCGCCATGCTGGGGGCGGATGTCGTCGTTGCTTACTGGGATAACAGGTATTTTGCTTGAGTCAGCCGCCAAACCACTCGTGTTCCAGCTGGGGGCTTGAGAGCCAGTTTTTTCTTTCTTGGTCGGCAACACATCAGTGATGCCTTTGGTGTTGCTGATGTCCATGGGCGATGATAGCCATTGATGATCCATCGTCAGCTCGTTTGCCGGCTATTTCCATTGAACAAAATCTATATTGTATCCATAATGGCCCTGGGACATCTGTGTTAACGTTAGTGAAAAAGGGAAAAAAGGAACATGAATAAAGGAAAGCTGCATTGCCTGAGTTTGTTTAATTGTGATAGTCTGCTAAAAGTCCAGGGTAATTCGTTACAAAAATGTACGTTCTGTTACATCCCTAGGGTGTAGGGAGTCCTGCTGATTCGTGTGGCTGAGTCAGCGATCTGTTAGCAGCTTGCCTAGTAGTCCATTGAAAAGTTACATTTGGGGTTGCGTTTTTTAGAGGACGCAATTTTATTTTTTTGATGTGTAGGGGGGGTCAGTGTAAAGCTAAAACCAAGTTTGTGGGGTCGCCACCCTTGTCCCACGGCCGCCATCTTAAAAATAGGGGTTGGAATGGTTTTTACGGTATATCTCTTAAACTATTTATTTGAGAAAAAAAAATTGTTAACATTTTTTGTTGCAAATTAAATTCTCTACAACTTTGGTCCAGTAACTTTTTATCGTAGAACTATAAATAAAAAAGTTATAAGCGAAAATCTTCAAGAATAATAGCAGAAGAAGAATAGCTCTCAAAACATTGTGTTGAAGTTGTCGCTTAACCTATATCTTATAGTTTTTAGTTTCTGAAGATTTTCGCTTAACGTAAACGCGCCCAATAACGCCACCCCAAAATCTGTATCCAATACCGACGGTTTTTTTAATCACTATTTTAAGGCATACTATACATTTCATGAAAGTTGTAGCCCAAAAATTTTTTAGGTATGTATATTGAGAAACAAAAATAATAAAGTTTGTGTGCGTAAATAATCAGCAAACAGAATAATTGGATAATAACTGAGACGCACCCGACACGGACGCCCGTCTCATAGTGTTGCGCTCCCGGCTACGTAAGTAAACATAATTATTACTTAAGATAAATTAACTTAAATAAAATGTGTATACCTGCATGCAAATGTGTAAATATAATAAATAATATATTGGTTTTCTAGATTCACATCTAATATTACCGTTCTGACTATTTTTTGTGGTTTAATTCGAATTTTACCTTAAAGCGGTATTAGAAACATAATATTAATAAGTTGCTTCTAATACCGCCTCATGGCGTTGTTAGATGTTTTACATCAGTTAGTATTTTAGATTTTATTTGTTTTAATACGTTATTTTCCATGTTTCTTTTAACTTGTTTGATTCTTAAGAGTATATTACATAATTTGATCAATTAACGCCATACATTTTGTCTCATACATTTTCTTTTAAACAAGATTCGACGTAAGCAATAATTTTTAGTAATGTATGGCAATGTATTTTAAATAATAACTCATATCATATAATTAAGAAACTTTTTGATACCGAAAAATTATCATAGCAATGACATCCATCAAATCACGTTTGCATTAAAGCAGAAATTTTAGCCAGTTATTTTTTATTTTTGCTGTCGCTAATAGAATAAAGTAATCTTCATACTTAATTCTATTACCGACCCATACGGTCTTATTTATAAAAATCTCTTATTGTAATCGGTCCTTCGCACTATGTGGCTAGCTCATTTCCACTTCAGCCGGCTAATTCTTTGAGCTATGTCGGTTACCCTTGTTCGTCTACAGATCTCCTCATTTCTGATGCGATCACGTAGAGAAATACCGAGCATAGCCCTCTCCATAGCCCGCTGCGCTACTTTGAGCTTGTGGATTAGGCCAATAGTAAAGCACCACGTCTCGGATCCGTCATCACTGGCAACACAAAATGCTCGAATACCTTCGACTTCAGGCACTGAGGTAGTGTTTTGGACGACAAGATATGACGCAGTTTCTGTTGTTTTTATTGAAGTAAATAACAGTAGCGGTACAGATACGGTAAATGAAACTTTAATCTTTTCAAGTTCAGAACACTCTTCCGATCCTACATATATTCCAGGATCTTCCAGTATGGAAACAGAAGGGTCAAGCTTCGAGGATGCAGAAGAGTCATATGAGTATGCAGGTCTTGTAGATATGTACAAAGACAGTGATGATTGTCCTAATACAATTGAGGAAGCATTACAGAGCAGTGAAGGAAAACAATGGAAGGATGCCATTGCAGATGAGTATAATGCTTTTATCAAAAATAAATGTTGGAGTCTAGTTGACTTGCCACATGGGGCGAAACCGATTAAGTGTAAGTGGATATTTAGCAAGAAAAGAGGACTAAATGGCGAATTGCTAAAATATAAAGCTCGATTAGTAGCAAAGGGCTTTACACAAAAATATGACATTGACTACAAGGAAACGTTTGCACCTGTAGTTAGGTATTCCACAATCAGGATTTTACTTGCTCTGGCAGCTCAATGTGACATGATGATTGAACATTTGGATGTTAAGACTGCATTTTTAAATGGAGATATTACAGAAACCATTTATATGGAACAGCCTGAAGGTTTTATTGCAGAAAATAATGCAAATAAAGTTTGTAAGTTGAGTAAAGCAATTTATGGCTTAAAACAAGCGGCGAAAGCATGGTATGATAAGATTAATCGTGTTTTAATCGATAAATTGAAATTTAAGAAATTGTCGTCAGAACAGTGTGTTTATATACATAAATTTGAGGATGACATCATTGTTATTGCGATATACGTAGATGATATATTATTATTTTCATCGGAGAAAGCTAGTAAGAAGAAGAATGTGATTAAAAACTTACTTATGAATGAATTCGAAATGAGAGATTTAGGTAAGGTTAATCAAGCGTTAGGGATGAAGATTACCAAAACGGATAACGGATTTACGCTAGATCAATCTGGTTATATTAATAAGATTTTGGCAAGATTTAATATGTCAGATTGTAAACCAGCAAGAACACCTATGGAAGTTGGTATAAAGTTGGAAAAGGAAGAAAACAGTCAATGTTCACATGATTATAGGTGTCTTATAGGTTCATTAATGTATTTAGCTGTATGTTCCAGACCTGACATAGCACATAGTGTCAGTTATCTAAGTCAGTTTAACAACTGCTACTCGGATACTCATTGGAAGGCAGGAAAAAGGATATTGCGTTATTTAAAAGGTACATCGCACTACTGTCTTACATATGAAAAGGGTAATATGGATATTACTGGATTTACGGATGCTGACTGGGGTGCAGATAATCTGGATCGCAGATCGTATACAGGGTATGTATTTAGACTTGGTAATAACATAGTATCATGGGAAAGTCGTAAACAACGGACAGTTGCACTTTCAAGTACTGAGGCTGAGTACATGGCGATCTCTGATTCCTGTAAGGAGGCATTGTTTTTGCGTAGTTTTATATCTGAATGTACAGGTATTATGTGTTGTATAAATTTATTTAATGATAACCAGTCTGCACAGAAAATATGTAAGAATAGTATACACTCAAGGACAAAGCATATTGATATTAGGCATCACTTTGTTAGGGAACTTTGTGCGAATAAAACAATTAACTTGCAGTATTTGTGTACTCAAGAGATGGTTGCTGATATAATGACCAAACCTCTAACAAGAGAGAAACATTTAAAGTTTGTTATAATGATTTTTAAAACTTAAATTGTAAATTGTTTTTCTTAAGGCCTAGTATAGTTTTGTAGTAGTGTTTGTTATAGGATCCTTGTTAAGTTGTTATTTACATAGTTATTTTTAAGGCCTAGTGTTGGAAATAAAAAATAAATGTAAATGACATGTGTTGACACTTGGTTTTCTAAAACAATGTCTGCTAGAGGAACTCTTGCTTTCTCAACAGTATTAAATGTATATTCCCATATTTATTAGTTTCACTTAAAATATAATCCCAATAGTTTCCCGAACGCAGCCCATCCGAGTTGGATTCTACGAGTGACTTCTTTCTCGAAGTTGGACTTACCCATCTGGATCACTTGTCCCAGGTAATTGTATTCGTCTACAACTTCGAGAGCAGCGCCGTCAACAACAACCGGTACGGGTGTGACATGGACATTCGACATGATTTTCGTCTTGTCCATGTTCATCCTAAGACCCACTCGTTGCGAGGCGCTGTTCAAGTCCCCAAGCATTGTACCAAGTTCTTCCAGGGAACCCGCCAGGATGACTATATCGTCGGTATATCGCAGGTGTGTGATGTATTCGCCACGTCGTTTCTACTCCATCAGCTCAAGCTGATGATGAACACGTCTTCCAACGCAGCGGTGAACAGTTTTGGAGATATGACATCCCCTTGTCTGATACCTCTCTGCAATTGGATGGGGCTCGTTGCTGTGTCGTGTACTCTGACGGACATGGTGGCAGATAAGTACAAACATTTCAACACCTCGATATGCCGGTGTTCGATCCGGATCGAACCGGTTCCGGAACCGCTGGAGAGAATTTAGTACCGCCCAGGTCTCAATAGAATGAAAGGCTTTCGCATAGTCCACATAGGCAACACATAACGGCAAATTATACTCCTCGGTCTTTTGTATAATCTGCCGCAGTGTGTGTATATGGTCTATGGTGCTGTAGCCTTTTCGAAATCCTGCTTGTTCGGGAGGCTGGAAGTCGTCAAGCCTGCGTGCAATGCGATTTGTGAGGACCCTCGAAGACAGCTTATAAACGTGGCTCAGAAGTGCAATGGGCCTGTAGTTCTTCAAAAGGGCATTATCGCCCTTCTTGAAGAACAGCGTCACCACACTTCTGCTCCACGCGTCCGGGGTAGTTCCGGTTGATGACGGAATCGAACAGTTTTTGGAGCGCCACTAGAAAGGGTTTCCCTCTAGCTCTCAGAAGCTCGGTTGTGATTCCGTCATCTCCCGGTGCCTTGTTGTTTTTAAGCTGTTTTAGAGCCTCTCTAATCTCATACAGAATGACGTCCGGGATATCTTCGGTTTAGCTCGCTTGTCGCTCTCCTCGCGAGTAGGTGGAGCTTGAGAGGAGGCATACAACCATCCGCAGTATCTCTCAGTCTCCCTCAGAACTTCGGGTTTCGACGAAACCATGGTGCCGGACTCGGTCTTCAACCTCGTAAGC
Source organism: Thymelicus lineola (assembly GCA_963932265.1). Classification (NCBI taxonomy): domain Eukaryota; kingdom Metazoa; phylum Arthropoda; class Insecta; order Lepidoptera; family Hesperiidae; genus Thymelicus; species Thymelicus lineola. The sequence continues at coordinate 707,887 of OZ010703.1, read as the reverse complement.
TGACTTTACCCAATAGACAGATCCCTGGTGAACACTTTTGAGCCCTGGTTTCGCTCAATAGTTCTTTTTACACGATTTGCGTTGTGTTTTCGCAAATCGCGTCACCTGCACTTGGAGATCTGTTCATTGAGCAGTCGGTATTCCCTCATAGAGGTTGGAGATTGCACACATAGTTCTCGTCGATCCCTCATAAGACCGAGAGTTTGTTCTGAGAGAACCTGAGATTTACCACTAGGGTGGGTCTTGAAATACTTCGACCCTGCCTCGTGGACAATTGTTACCATCCTGGTGTTATCCACCTGGTGTTATATTATGGTCCACTACGTGCACGATTCTAGGTACGCAAAACGGTTTTGCAGCTCAAGTTGAAAGTTTTCGGATCCCTGGATTTGGATAGGTGTTGGGCGAAGCGTAGACTTCATCAGGCGTGACCGTTCCAGCTTCAGGTCGATATTTAATGTGCCTCTTACAAGTCGGTGATCGCTTCCGGTTTTAAACCTGCTGATCACAGAGACATCATTAAATATGTGCCGTTTGTCTGCCAGAATGAAGTCTATCTCGCTTTTCGTGGAACCATCAGGACTTATCCAAGTCCACTTGTGTTCGCTATGCGCAAATTATAACTTATTCCAAATTCAAATCTCCCGCCGATTGAACGTGGTTCGCGGATTGGCCAATAACAAGACTCGGTCGACCCGACAACGACCGAACAGCCGACCAATGGTGGACTACGAAGAACCTCACGCGATTGAGAAAAGCAGTGATGGCGGCGCGCGGCTAAGAAACAGATTCGTCTTACTTGAAAACGTTAAACTAATCTAAAATACGTCATATTATCAGTGCCTCCCTGAACTTCCTTCCAACCTTAATATACGGGATCCCGTGGGAGCATAATTAAAGTGTAATAGTTGTGATTCCAACAAGCATTGTGAGTGGTGTGCACCGGCGCCAGCGTAACTTGCATGTTGACAAACTACCTTCGAGTGCTACAAGGCTGAAGTGGAGAGGCGTCTCCTGGAAGACCAATATCAAGGTACGGAAACCCCACTTGTATTTGGCTTCGACTATTCCCGAACCACATTTTTCAATATATCGGCGGGACTATTCTTTCGTTAAGCGCGTATCCCGACCCAGAGTACCTTCAAGGGCCTTCGGCAGGCCGCGTAGGTACAACTTACGTTGCGGCTTCTTTCTGAAGAAGGAGTGCATCATGAAGAGACCTTCCTTCTCCAAAAAGTTAGCCAGCAAGTGTCCTCGGTGGTTCCGTCTTCCAATGTGTAGGACCTTAGGGACCCACTTTCATCTCGGCGCCGCTTTGCATGCCCAGTCTCACGTTGAAGTCCCCCATCACAACATTGAAATGAGCTTTAGAGGTATGTATGGCTCTGCTTATGTCCTCATACATAACCTCAACCTCATTGTCAGGATGCGTCGAAGTCGCCGCATATACCTGTACAACCTTCAACGAATACCGTTTGGATATTCTGAGTGTAAGGTACGCTACCCTGGACGACACGCTCCCAACTTGCACAATGTTGTTGACGAGGGACTTGTGAACGAGAAACCCGACACCACCTTGGGACAGATGTTCGCCCTCCCAGTGATAGAACAAGTTTCCGGATTTGAGTATTATCGTGTCCTCCCCCTCTCTTCGGACTTCAGATAAACCCACAATACTCCAGTTTAACTTGTCTATCTCTTCTTCCAGCTCTTTCACCTTGTCGTCGGTCCTCAGTGTCCTGGTATTATATGTTGCCAGGTGCAGAAGTCGTTTTTGAGATTGGTAGCCCGATCTCTGCCCGCGATTCTTAGCACCCCTGCCCCGCCGTTACCATAGCCGCTACCGTAACTAGGAATAGTGGGGCTGCCGGGGACTGGGGGCCGAGGCTTAGTTGTGGCTCTCATAAGGGGGTTGTAGCCGGTAGTCACCACGCTTGGCCAGTGCGTGTTGGTAACCGCAGTAGATGTTCTTAGTCCGCAGGGAGACGCTGCTGCCCGTCTCCTGGAATATCCTATTAATCGCCTTTTACGACATCCCAGGAAGAAGTAGGAGTGGTGCTATTCTACAAAGTGGACCCGGTACCACACGGGGGAATCATACCTATTTACAATGATTAAATTGGGGTTTACTTACAATGATTGAAGTTTTACGTATTGATTTTATTATTTACACAAGCCTTAACAGATGTCCAAAATGCTCACCTCCTCGAGTGATGCAGAATTCAGCACGTTTGCACAAATAGGCTTGTTTCCACTAAGAATAAATCGAATGGCTTAGAGTTTCTAATGATTAACCATGATAATTAGTAAACAAAAATGCAGCTTTTCTATTAAAATAATAAAAGATTAACAATATTTTTGGAAAATAAAATCGACAAATTGAGGCGTTTAATCACGTGACATTAAACATCAATCAGTGAAGCGCATGGAAGCGTGACGTCACACCTCACGAAACACTACGTTGTAGCTGTCATTTTCGTATAAAATGAACAGGTTATTTGGAGTTTTCAGCAATTCTCGTTAAATTAATACAGTTCGTTTTTAGTTTAATCTTGAAAGACAGATATAATTTGCTATGGAATCAGGATTTAACAAATTATTACATTTTATAAAACGAAAATAATATTTTAACTCAAATAAATCATAAAACCCTACTCAAGTCATAACAATTTATAGGAAGTGTGGTATATTATGGTAGATTTTGCAAAATTCATTTCTTTTACTATACATTTATAAATAGATACATCAAGTTGTGTTTATTACTTACATCAAAATGATCTTCACAGAAATAAATTGTGGAATCAGTTGATAAAGTAAGAGCATCTTGCCTCCTTGCCATATTTAACCACTTTCTACGTATTTGTTTATTGTTTGGAACGTATATGAATAATTTGTTTGGCGTTTTTATCGTTGTACTTTTACATTGGGGCACTATACAGTATTTATAATACGAGGAATTCATTATTTATTAAAAAACACAATTGACTGTCATACACAAACACGGCTGTTTCGCGAGGTGTGACGTCATTCAAAACGCCATGACAGTCTTGGCCTTTTTCGCGGTCAATTTCAAGTTCATTTCTAAAAACTCAAAATACTAATGTAAAAGACTTATTTTTCTTAGAATAATATATTTTTGGGGTGAAATAGATGCTAAGCTATAGTTTTAAACTAATTTCCAAATTTTGTCAACTAGCCTATTGTCCTTTACGCGGTTTAGCACAAGAACACTTCACTTCGAACTTTATCAAAAGCAGTCACTATTCTTAATTTTAATTCGTCTCTGTTCAAATACTCCGTAGCATACACAACACTTTTAGCTTCCCCACACAAATAGAAATCCATCGGTGTGAGGTCCGGGGAGCGCGCCGGCCATGGCACAGGTCCTCCTCGTAATATCCACCAATCACCGAAGTGATGATCTAAGTATATTATGTATGTCTGTAATATTCTTTATTACCTCGTATCTTCCAAACGGCTGGACCAAATAATACAATTAAGATATCGTTAGATTCGTTTTGATAACCCAAGTATTCTTAAATAAGTGACATTAAAAAAATGGTGGCTGTGAGATGTCACTGTTTGAAGTATCAAAAAATAAAAATAAATCGAATAATGCAATATGGGTATCAAACATGGGTAAAGAGCTCAGCATAAGGATTTCAAAAAAGTATAATATCATGATACCTTTTTTGATGGCAGGCAGCTTTTTAATTTTATACTAGTTTAGTGGTCGGTAATAGAAACATAAAAAACGGTATTAGAAACAAACATCATCCATGCGTCGGTAATAGAAGCAATCGCTATTTTAGATTCAATTATTATTTGTTAAATATTGTGTGATTTAATACTGAATTTACGTACTGAATATCATAGGATATTTAATCATGTTAAAGAATAAATTAAAACACCTTTTCTATGAAATGAAATGAAATGAAATGAAATAATCTTTATTCATGTAGGTATCACTGATACTCTTATGCACGTCATTTTTTTAATCTTCTAGCTTTTCGGAAAGGTGCTTTGTCATGGAGGAGAAGAAAAGCCGTAAAGAAACTCCTCAGCACATCTTTTAAAAATAAAACTTATATCTATTACAAAAATAGGTATTCTTTAACCTGTGCAGAACTGGTTGCCTAGCTAGTCATTTCCAAGCATCCTTCTCATTTAAATATTCATTTATGCTATAGTAGCCCTTGCCTAAGAGCTGAGCCTTTACACGTTTCTTAAAAGATTGCACCGGTAAGTCATGTATTTGTTTTGGGACTTTATTATAAAATTTTATACCTAGTCCCATAAAAGAACGTTGCACTTTAGAAAGACGGTACGAAGAGGTAGCCAATTGATGCATCCTTCTTGTTTGACGATTTGAAAAATCACAATTTTGTTTATATGCAGTTATGTTATTCCGTATAAACACTAAATTATTATAAATATATTGGGAAGCTACTGTAAGTATACCTATTTGTTTAAATTTGACACGCAAGGACTCCCTTGATTTTAGTTTATAAATAGCTCTAATGGCTCTTTTCTGTAATACAAAAATTTGTTCTATACCGGCTGCTTTGCCCCACAGTAAAATGCCATAAGACATAACACTATGGAAATATGCAAAATAAACAAGCCGAGCAGTGTCGACGTCAGTGAGCTGCCTTATTTTTCTAACAGCATAAGCAGCCCTAGCAAGTTTAGTTGTGAGAGATGCTATGTGCGGGCCCCATTGCAGTTTACTGTCCAAGGTCACCCCTAAAAAAACCGTGGATTCCTCTATATTTAATGTTTCATTATTTAATTTAAGAGATTTATTTACTTTTTTTACATTTGGCAACACGAATTCTAAGCATTTGGTTTTCTTTGCATTTAAAAGTAAATTATTTATAGTGAACCAATGTGAGACATGCGACAGAGCACTATTAACATCGTCAAAATTATTTTTATTCCTATCAGTCTTAAATATTAATGATGTATCATCTGCAAACAGCACAATGTTCGCATGGTTTTTAACATAATGTGGTAAGTCATTTATATATACCAGGAAAAGAAAAGGGCCCAAGATCGAGCCTTGCGGAACACCCATCACAGTAGGTGACCCTGATGACTTTTCATCGTTTATATTAACCTTTAGTATCCTATTACTTAAATAAGATGCGAGCAAGCTAAGGGCCTTGTTTTTCACGCCATAGTGACTAAGTTTAGATATTAATGTATCGTGCTCAACACAATCAAACGCCTTTGATAAATCACAAAATACACCTATAGCATTTTGCGACGACTCCCATGCTTCATATATATGCTTTAAGAGCCTGGCTCCGGCATCTGTTGTACTACGACCTTTAGTAAAACCGTATTGCTCCGGATGTAATAAATTATTATTGTTGAAGTGGGTTAGCATTTGATTCAGTATGATCTTTTCGAAGATCTTACTGAGTGTTGGTAATATAGAAATTGGCCTATAGTTATTAATATCCGTTTTTTCACCTGTTTTAAATAATGGTATAACTTTACTGCATTTCATTAGATCTGGAAATACACCAAGATCTATGCATTTATTAAAAACTACAACTAAACAAGGAGCTATAATATCTATTATGTGACGAATTATTTTTACTGAAATACCCCAGAGATCACCCGTACTTTTTACTTTCAGAGACTGGAAAACTTTAATTATGTCCCTGATTGTAATGTGCTTAACCCTAGGTCGGTCGCGCTAGTTTTTGTAACTTTGTCGGTCGCATGGGGTCTTTAAAAGCCCATTAATTTTATTGTTTTTTTTTTATATAATTGCTTCAGATATTCTCATTTTTATTTATATATTAACAAGATAATAAGGTGTACTTTTAAATAAAAGCATAATAATCCTTTTAATATTTATTAGTTTACAGCAGTCTTAATCAAACTAAAGAAAGACGTTTTTGGCTCATTTTTGGTAACTTTACCTTAAATTAATATTAAAACAATAAATATTATCTTTTCTTTTTAAAATCAACATAAGCTATCAAAACAAAGACTTATTTTACCGAGATCACAAAAAAAACATAAAAATATTAAAATATAAAAGTTAATTTTTACACCTCATTTCGCTCGTCCGAACAGCTTGAGCAAAGTGAAGCTGCGTGTCTTGAATATATGTTTTGGCAACATGAATAGCACACTGTAGACTATTTTCTGTCATTTGGTCGCGAGCAATACCCACACCACCTTCTCGTCATCTGAGGTTGATTTTCAGATCGATTTTGCAGGACATCAGGACCAACAATCGCTCATAGCCTTGCGGCTTGCGTTGATCTTAAGTAATCGACAAAGTAAGGTGACCGCTAGTGGCAAAAAATTCTTGAGCGTTTCCGTGCTTCGGAGGGCACGTAAAGCCGTCGGTCCCGGTTGTTATCATATGATAACAGTCGTTAAGCCATGTCGGAGGCCCTCGGGCGGTTTGAAAACTTCCGACACTCGGGTTGGCCACTAACCTCACCACCAATCCGCACTGGAGCAGCGTGGTGGAGTATGCTCTAGGCCTCCTCAAGAGGAGAGACCCGTGCTCAGTAGTGGGCCATTAATGGGTTGAAGCCAGGACAAACAAAGCGCTTTATGTGTTGTTGAAGTGTTCTTGGGAGGATGTTTATTGTGCTTCTGTATTTGTCATCAAAAAGTTGAAAAGACAATGTTTTAAGATTTTTTTAATTTTAAATTTTCTTAGGTTTCTAAAGTTCTTTATAAGGATCCATTTTAAGCTAAATATAACATATATAATTGTCTGCCATCAAACAAGAAAAAGCTTACACGATCGGTCGCGTGGGGTCTTTCGAAGCCCATGCACAAAACAAACATCTATCATGCACAAGCGCAGCGCGCTAACTGAGTGGTAACTGCACTCTTTTTAACTTAAGTATATTTTAGGAAGCTACTGTAAAGTACAAGTTTTTACCTTTATTATTTAAAAAAATATGGCAATTTTCCCAAACCCCGTGCTTTCAAAGACCCCATGCGACCGACCTAGGGTTAAAGTCAAATACCACATTGCATTCCTTAACATTATCTCTTAATAGATAAAATGCTTCTGTTGAAGAAGAGGATAGTGTACTAGTTCATTTAACGGGAATGTTGCGGAAGAACTCTTCAAAAACGCTTGCCACTTCTTTATCAGAAGTGATTTTGTTTCCATTAATCATTATTTCATAACTAAAGTCACAAGATTTAGAGTTGCCGGTCTCATTTTTAATGATATCCCAGGTGGTTTTTATTTTATTATCCGAATTAACTATTTTATCCTTTATGTACATTGACTTTGCTTGAGTACAGATGATTTTGAAAATTTTCGAGTACTTAATTTCTTACGTATTCCTGAAATGAGGGAGAAAAATTATATTGTTTTTCGTCATAAAGCTCGTATAATTTGTTTCTACTTTTAAAAATACCTACAGTAGCCCAGTCGCTAAATTTACTATTTTTACTTTCTTCTATGTATCTGAATTGAAATATTCGATTAAACTCGTCATTAATATTTTTAGACAATGTATTGTAAAGATTAATAGGATGACCATTTTGAGAATACACTGATTTACGCAATTTTGTTTGAATTTTTTCTTTAAAAAGTGATATTTTTCTCTTTGTCACGGGTCTATATTTTATTATTTTTTTCTTAATATCGTGGCTGTTACGTACCGCTATTTTTTGCCCACAGTGGTCTGATCTCAACTTGCTAAGTATTTCTTTGTCTAATATCTCACAATTGCAAAATACATTATCGATACAAGTACGTGAAGTTGCAGTTATTCTGGTAGGCTCAGTAAACGAAGGATTTAAATTAAAACACTTAAACAATGCGAGTAACCTAGCAGCTATAGAAGATTCTACTAAAATGTCAACATTAAAGTCACCGCAAACTATTAATTCTTTTTTCGACACAAATAACCGTTTAAGGACATCCTCTAGAGTATCTTCGAATAGGCAAAAATCCCCAGAGGGGGGGCGATATATACAGACTATAATAAACCGCTCCAGCTCCACACAGGCTAGCTCTATAGTGCGCTCAATAGAAAGACTAACAATGTCCTTTCGATCTTTACAAGGTATATTGCTGTGCACTAAAATTAGTGATCCTCCATGGATTGCAGTCTCTCTATAGAATGCACTTAACAAACTGTAATTGAATACATTAATATTATTTCTTACACTTGTTAACCAATGCTCAGTAATGCATAGAATATGTACATTATAATCTTTAACAAATAATTCAATTTCTAACTCTTTGCCCGATAAGCCCTGTATGTTTTGATATACAATATTCATATTAAAGTGCTTATCCGTTGTCATTAAATCTAGTTTAAAGTATTAATTAATGTACCTGAGCTGGTACATTTGTCAACTATAGGAATAGTGGTAGTACTACCACAATCAATATAAAATGGGTCAATAGACTTTGTTACACATGTAACACTATCATTTGTTAAATTATAAGCTAACAGTTTAGCTATATGTCTTCGATACTTTAAAGGTAAGTACATTTTATTTCCACTTAATTTAAAGGAAGAAAAAATATATTTATTAGTGTCAAAATAAACTATTGCATCATTATGATGGTATGTCAAATTGTACAGTTTCTGGTTTAACTTATAAATATAATTATTTTGTTTATCACTAAACTCATTGGAATAAGGAAAAGCACATAAAGTAAACTTGCATTTAGTATTTCTATGTAACAATAACAATTTTTCAACACATTTAGTTAATTCCCATTTCATTATATTTAAACTGTCACCGATCATTAAAATTAATGAAGTATTCTCATCAAGATTATCACAATTAATATGGTTCACTAAGTACTGGAAAGTGGCTCCTGGTGAGCATAAGTTTGTCACCGAATGTGCCAGATTACTACTCATAATAGACCCAAAGTTTTTACCCAAACTATCACTAATAATAATAGTTTTCCTTTTTGATTTAATTAGTGGTGAAGAAGGTTGGGGGATGCTCTGTTTGAGACTTCCACTCTGCACTGCTTCAGAGCACTTACAGCTATTGTCCTGGTCAAGATTTAGTTTGTTGGACAATGATTCAAATCGCTCCATATTCTCATTGCAAACTTCTAATAGATGATCAAATGATGTTATATGCTCATTTATTTGCAACTGAGCTTTGCTATATAAGGTGGTCATATCCTGCAAAGACTGCTCTAAGCTATCTATTTTACTTTGTAGGTGCAGAGATTCAGTATCATACAGAGACCTATTATATTCTAATTCAGTCTGCATGGTTTTAATTTTATTAATTAAGGAAATACATTCCTTTTTACTATGGCCTAATTGCTGGATACAGTTTTTGTGTTTTATTACTTTTTTGGTTTTAACAATAAATCTTTTTAATTTTATGTATTTTTTCAACTTATTGCTGCTGTTAAAGTTAATTCTGGGCTCTATGGTATTATCACAAGATGTCAGGTCAATAATAGGGGGGGGTTCCTTATTATTGTAGGAATCGTAGTTGACCAACTCATTGAAAAGGCTCTGTGTAGCATCACATTCTTGTAAGTCCTTCAGTTGTTCTAACTGAGACACGGTTTTGTTGGCCTCATGCAGACTAATCTCTAGCTCCGTGATGCGACTCAAAGCCTTCTCATGCTCATTACTACATTGATAGAAGGAGTCCACAACATGTTTGAGCTGATCTCGTTGCTCCAAAGTGTCCATATATTTAATGTGGAGTTCGGCGAGTTGATTCTTATAACTGGTGTTCAAGTCAACAATCTTTAATATTTCAGCTTCACTTTCTTCCCTCTCCCGTAGCAGCTGAGTGTTGAGGTCTTTTGAGATCTTGAGCTCATGAAGAGCCACTTTCAATTTGGATTCTAGGTCTTTGAAAGCCGCTTGACGGGTCATCATTTTTCTACAATTTAAGAAATCTGAAATAAATAAACTAATGTAAGGACTCTTGAGTTATTCAATAAAGGTTCCTAGGATGTAATAACCTGACTTAATTTGCAATATTCAATTAGAAGTGATTTCTCAATTTAAAATGTCAAATTACTATGCAGGTAGTCATTAAAATATTAGTGTTTAATATATTTAGTTTATTTATATGGTTCTTTAATAAAATCCTCTAACTGTGCCTATAGTATTCAATGTAGGTATAGTTACATGTAAAATATTACTATGAAAATGAATTAGGAAGATATAAATAAAACAATTTTGTATCCGTGTCATCAAATTCCTGCTTCAACATTCAGTCAAGCAAGATGAGACAATGATATTGACTATTGACTAGCAAAGAATTTGAATATACTTTAGCCTCATAAGCCCCTAAGATCTTCAGATACTGCTTTTCAGTTTGATAAGCAATATGAGACCTATAGCTGATGGCTAGTAGATAGATTCTTTATATAATGTAATGATTTAAACAGCTATAGAAAATGTAATATCACTTCTAGTTCAGTAAATAAGTGTTAGTGAATTAAGAAGTTAGTAAATAATGATATAAATTGTACTCCCCGGGTTTAAGATGTTGAAAATTCAAATTCCGAGTGACAGTTTCCACCAGTGATGAGGTTGGGATTCGCCGGTGAAGTTATATACAATAAGTATGCGGTTGTGCTTTCCTTTGATCACATTTATGAGTAATAAGTTAATTATATTTATGATTTTATCACTTTTTATAAGTTTAAGTACACAATATTAATTAATTACAAAAAATTTTAAACAGGAGTTAATTTTATGACGTTTAGCTGGCAGTGTTGCCAGATTATGATTCTAGCATAACAACATATATCTAATTTTCTGAAGTTCATCCAAAGTCGGCTTAAACTGGCGGTAATAGGCGCGTTTACCTTATAACTTTTTTATTTATAGTTCTACGATAAAAAGTTACTGGACCAAAGTTGTAGAGAATTTAATTTGCAACAAAAAATGTTAACAATTTTTTTTTCTCAAATAAATAGTTTAAGAGATATACCGTAAAAACCATTCCAACCCCTATTTTCAAGATGGCGGCCGTGGGACAAGGGTGGCGACCCCACAAACTTGGTTTTAGCTTTACACTGACCCCCCCTACACATCAAAAAAATAAAATTGCGTCCTCTAAAAAACGCAAGGTAAGGCCTAAAAAATGTAACATTTCAATGGACTATAGTCCCAATTCCCACGGTGCCTTAGTCAGTCTACTTCGGAACTTCATTGGTAACGGTTGCCTCCAGATCCATCGCGGATTTAATAAAAAAATTTAAAGCCTATCCAGATCACCCCCGTAGCATATAGATATATATAGTATAGATTCAGCTAGTATAGATTTAGCGGCCATGTCTCGGTAATAGTAGCTCTGATGGCCCTCCGACTAGGTGGACTGATGACCTAAATAAGACAGCGGAAAGCCGCTGGATTCAGAGGGCCCTGCAAGGCTATTCTGTTTTGTAACTCGACAGCGGAATCCGCGATAAGTTTCAAAATTGAAGTTCGAGTCCGAGATCTTGATATGTCATTCTCTAATTATCTATTACGCACTTTCGAAGTGAAGTGAGTCTCGAACTCGAACGTCAAACGACTAAAAATATGACAAATAAGTATTTCATTGTCTAATCTATATACTAATACTAATACTAATCTATACTAATATATAAAGAGGAAAGATTTGATTGTTTGCATTGAATAGGCTCCGAAACTACTGAACCGATTTGAAAAATTCTTACACTGTTGGAAAGCTACACTATCCCCGAGTAACATAGGCTATATTACATTTTCAAAAAAATTAGGGATCCTTAATAAAACTCCAATAATGTAACCCAAGGTGTAAAAAATAAAGAAAACCGAAGCAAAGCGAGGGCGGTTACTCGTAATATTATAAAGAGGAAAGATTTGATTGTTTGCATTGAATAGGCTCCGAAACTACCGAACCGATTTAAAAAATTCTTTCACTCTTGGAAAGCTACACTATCCCCGGGTGACATAGGCTATTTTATATTTTTTTATTACTATTTTTCCCGAAACGAAGGGAGGGCGATTTCCTAGTCATCTATATAGTAAGCACTTGCGAAGTAAAGTGACTCTCGAACTCTAACTTCAATTTTGAAACTTATCGCGGATTCCGCTGTCGAGTTACAAAACAGAATAGCCTTGCAGGACCAGTCGGAGTGGAGCCAATTAGGGGAGGCATTTGTCCAGCAGTGGACTTTAAAAGGCTGTTAGATAGAAAGAGAGAGATTCAGCAGATCGTTATCAATCATATGTTCCCGCAGAGCTGGACAAGGGCGCGTGTCAGACTACACCATCACCCACCTGGCGCAGTGCGACGGGGAGCGCGGGGTGTGCCCCGACCAGCGGCTGGGAGGCAGCGATGACGTCGTGCTCGGTAACAACCACAGAACTACCTTTACAGTTGACTAGGCTTTTGAGAATAACTCTTTTCTGTAAGCTTTCACGCCTATACAGAGTGAATTTCTCAATTCAAATCCGAAACAATGAGGAATAGCGAAAAGTGCTCAAGGGAATCGCGGACCCAATTTTGATGAAAACTAAAAGTGCATTATTGGATTTTTTAAGCCCACCCATGGTCAGAAGCTTTCACGCCGCCCGAGCGCCTCCAACATTGCTTAAAGACTATAACCGAGACCTATTACGTGCCCTCCGAAGCACGAAAACGCTCAAGAAATGTTTACTACTAGCGGTCACCCATCCGTCTATCGATCGCGGCCGTTGTTGCTTAGGATCGACTTAAGCCACCGGGCTATGATCAAGTGCTTCTACATAAGCAAAGCAAAAGCAAAGCAACAACCCATAATTATTTGTCCCAATGCTGGGCTCAGAGTCTCTTCTTACAAAGTGAGGGGTACAGGCCATAGTCTACCACGCTGGCAAAATGCGGATTGGTAGACTTCACCTTTAAGAAATTTATGGAGAACTCTCCGATGTGCAGGTTTCCTCGCGATGTTTTCCTTCACCGCAGCAAGTAATAATTAACTTGTAATACGTACATAATATATGAGGTGCGTGCCAGGATTTGAACTCGGGCCTAACTAACACTACTAAAACCATAATAGTGAAAAAGACAGCTATACGGCCTCACTCAAAGGCAGCTATCAACTGTCTGAATTAAAATCGCTACACTTGTCTAAATTCGACTGACATAATTTCAGCGCCATCTTGGCATATCTTGTATATAATATCATTGTATTGAGTATTGACCCCAATCCCATCCAGTATCCAGCCAGCAGAAGGACGGCGTGACCACGGTGACGTACCGCCGGCCGCTGGCCGCCACGGAGCCGGGCAAGGACCGCGAGGTGCTGACGTCACGCTCGCAGTCCGTCATCGCGGCGTTCGGGCCGCTCAACTCGCGGTACGAGGCCAACGCGCACTCCTTCATGGATACCACTAGAGTGGATGTGCAGCTTGACTTCGGTGCTCAGGTGAGATACGATAGGAGATCTATGTAGCGCAGAAATAGGGATGTTAACTTAATATTCACGAAAAAAATATTATAAAAATAATAATCTTCAATTTGAAAACAAAAATTGATAAATAAAAATCAATATCAAATTTCCCACCAAAAACGTCACGTGACGTCACAATCCGTTATTTAATACTATCTGTCTGCTGAAGTTAGTTGAATTTGCATATAAAATACTTTCAATGACGGCATATGCTCAAAATGGCGTTTGAGGTCACGTGACAGTGAGTACAATTTTTTACATTTTAAATTAATGATAATTAACATTTTAAATTAATGACATTTAATTTATTGTGTTTGATTTCGATAAAAGAATCATATTTTAGGCTTTTAAATGTTACCACTAGATAATATTTTAGACAAAAATTTATAGTAGTTTATAATTAGTTTAAACATCCCTATTGTCTGAAGAAAAATAATGGCCCTAAATAAATCCTACGTTAGTCGTTTTATAACTTTTTTTAACCGACTTCAAAAATGAGGAGGTTCTCATTTCGACTGTATTTTTTTATGTTTGTTACCTCAGAACTTTCGACTGGGTGAACCGATTTTGATGTTTCTTTTTTTAATCAAATGGTGCTTGTCATGTGATCCCACTTAAATTTGAGCGAGCTCTGACAGTAGCATCCATGAGAAAACCATATACCTAAGTCTTTTTGCATTAAGTACGTGCGCGACAAATGGACGAATGACCTAATATCACGCCAACCGATTTCGATGTTTTTTTTTATCTTTTTACTTCATTTGAAGTCGGTTTTTTTTGTTAAAAAATTAGATTATCGTATTAACAAAGTAACGGTCATGTGACATATTTTGGCTGTTGTCTGAGGACTTTGCTAGCTTAAGGTGACGCCTGGAAGCGGATTCACACTTAAAATGGGCGTGGCCACTATCTTTTGTTCTTGATGGTCAGCTTTCTATCACGTCACTCATGTCACAAACACATCACAGAAAAACTACGGAGTAGTTGTATTATATTTTTCATATTTTATTATTTGTATTAGAAACTAGCTGACAAAATTTTAATGTTTTAAATTTATATAACATTATTTATTATTTAATTAAAACATCACAAATCATCATCAAATATAGCCTTTATAACTCAAAAATAATGCAGTTTTCTACTGGTGAAAGTTTTTTGAAATCGGTCCAGTAGTTTTTAAGTTTATTCATCACAAACAGAAAAATACAAATCTTTCCTCTTTATAATATTAGTTTATGTAGGTAAAAATGTTTGATGATGTTGAAGAGAATAAAGAATGCGTCACACTTATTGAATGTATTTATCCGTCAAAATCCTCTAAGATATTACACTACAATAATAAACACAAGAGCCTTACTATTTTATCATTAAATATCCGCAGCATCAATAAAAATATTGACTTATTGACTTATTTATTGCCTTTTTGAGTAGCTTTGATATACCTATTGACGTAATTGTATTAAATATAAACCGCCTCCGATTTACAACTATGATATGTACTATAACAATAATAGTCTTAATCAGAACGACGGGGTAGTTACCTACGTACGAAAACATCTTTCAGTTAATGCCATTGAACCCCTAATAACTGAAGGCAATTGCTTAATTTTAGAAATTGATGATACATATTCAATAATTTGTTCATATCGCCCGCCTTCCTACAATAATCCAATAGATTATCTTAATTCCTTAGACAGTATTTTTCATAACCTTAGATTAAAATCAAATGTCATTTTCACAGGTGATATTAATATAAATACCTTACATGACTCTAACTCCTCCGATGTTTTATCCGAATACTTGAATCTAATCGCTTCTCATGGCTTCGTTCAAGGAATAAACTTGCCGACTAGAATAACATCTTGCCTTGACCATTTTATGGTAAAAACTAATTACTCATGGAAAACTCTGGTTTTTAATTAATTAACCGATCATGCTCCAATTTTATTATACATCGACACAAAATTAAAATGTAACATACACAACGCAAACCACAGGCAAAGAAAATCAACAAACATTAACGCAGTTAGGGAAATACTGGCTCAGCACTCCTGGAAAGAGTATCTTACATTAAAAGACCCAAACCAAGCTACTAGTTACCTCATGTCAACAATCCAAAACGTAGTAAAAGATAATACAATAGTTAAACCCTTGTCGAATAAATATAAACCTATAAAAGCCTTGGATGACTCCTAGTATTATTAAATGCATTCGTCATAGAAATCAATTACAGAAACAGCTAAAAATGTCCCCCGATGACAATGACATCAAAAATAATTTTATTAAATACAGGAATACATGTAACCGTATTATAAAATCACTAAAAGAAACATATTATAGAATGCAGCTTGAAAAGTGGAAAGGTAACATTAAGGAGACCTGGAACGCAATTAAGGAACTTTGTTACTATAATAATACTAGCAAAATGGAGCCCAAGCCTTTATTAAAAATCAAAGGAACACCATAAGACTCCTTAAATCAGGTAAATGAATTTTTCACGTCAATAGGTAAAGATCTAGTGGCCGTCACTTTGAATAAATTAAACAAAAGCGATACCGAACTTGCGACTGCTGCTTATTCGCCCAACTGTTATCTACCAAAATCTTTATCACTATTTCTGACAGATCGTCACGAGGTGTCTCATATCATAGCCGACTCTCTCCAAAGTTATAGAGAAAATAGCAAATAAGAGGCTGATCTCCTACCTTGAAAAAAATAATATTATTGCAAGTAACCAGTATGGATTTCGAGTGGGAAAGTCAACGGAAGATGCTGTGCTCAATTTAACATCGCTTACTACCAAATACGTTGACAAAGGAGAGAAATGTGTTGGTGTATTTTTGGATCTACGTAAAGCATTTGACACGGTATCAATTCCTATTCGCTATTTCTGATCTACGTTAATGAACTGTGTAAATTACAGCTAAAAAATGCTGATATTATCATGTTTGCAGACGATACAGTCCTGCTGTTCTATGGCTCTACCTGGCTACAAGCACAAAAGTTCGCAAAAGATGGGTTGGCCACAATTATAACATGGCTAGAAGACAATCTCTTGACGCTAAATGCAGCAAAGACCAAATTTATTTGTTTTCAGAAATCTATTGCTTCTAGCCCACCAATTAACTTTAAAATCACAGCACATTGCCATCCCTGTAATCGTTATCTAACTGACAATAAAAGCTGCAACTGCCCTGTACTGGATAGAGTGGATACCATAAAATATTTAGGTGTTATTATTGACCACAAACTAACGTGGAAACCACACATTCAGACAGTTGCTAAGCGAATTAGAAAATTAATTTACATGTTCAAGACTCTTCGCACAGTAGCAGACCATAAATTAATACCTACTACAAACTTACAGAGCTCTGGGCGAAAGTATTATTAATTACTGCATATGCTCCTGGGGAGGAGCTGCTAAGTCTCATATAATTGAGGTAGAACGCTTACAGCGAGCACTTCTTAAAGTTGCCATGGCCCTACCTTTTAAGCACCCTACCAACGATCTTTGTTGATCAACGTTGAAGGCAGGGACTCCAACCATATTTGTACTTATTAATAATGGGAAATAAAGAATTTGTATTGTATTGTAACTTAAGACAGAGGACGCTTAAGGAAGAAGGACGCTTGAATAAATTAACCGACTTGGTATTACATGCATCTCACAAATTTTTACGGTAGAAGAACTGAGTTGCGTGACTTGGTTTTTTTACAAGTTATGTTTTTGATGGCATAAACATTTTCCAAACAACAGTTATTTCAAAGTTCTCCAACTATAAACCAAATCTGCTTAAATCACTGAAACAGTTAAACTGCGTTAAACTGCGGTGCTATAACAGGAAACACAAAGCTAGTATCTCCTAACAACCGGTTCAACTCTACAAGCATCAACACGAGTCAGCGGGACAGCCTCCCAGGGCGGGATCACTTGGGTTCGGGTCCCCTACAACAAACGGGCACCAGCGGTAACGTTTCATTGGCTCTCCCTAGCCGCCGAGTCAGTCCATCATGCCCAACCACGCGAGAACAGTTGTTAATGACTTTAACGGACCCAAGAGAACCCTACAAAATAACACCTATCCAGGACGGGTGACAGACAAAGAAAGGAAATGAAAATGTATAAAAGACAGGGGGAAAGGAAGAGAAGAAGAAAACTAGCTCTCTAACACTGCAACTGAAACACGTTAGAAAATATTTCACGGTTGACTCTAGAAGGAGAGTGGTTGCTACCCAGGCGGTCCCCATGGGGAAACAATAATATAATAGCAATAATGCTATTAATTAGCAATCAAAATTAATACTACCAATACAATCCCTCCGAGGGGCCCTATCACCAGCGGGCCAGATTTAGTCGCCTTTTACGACACCCATCCAGCGTAGGATTGGGGTTAGTATTCTAAGCCACCCCAATACGGCTAAAAATTGTAAAGTATATTGTAAAGTCTACTTAATATTTTGCGGGATTTTGGTACAACTTCGTAAGACATGTCCCATTCTTGCTTTTTCATTCCTTTGAACATAATAATATACCTAGGTATCTATTTACACCTATTATTCCATTATATTATAAACTAGGAAATCGCCCTCGCTTCGCTTCGGGAAAATACTAAAAAAAATATAATATAGCCTATGTCACCTGGGGATAGTGTAGCTTCCCAACAGTGAAAGAATTTTTCAAATCGGTTCAGTAGTTTCGGAGCCTATTCAATGCAAACAAACAATCAAATTTTTCCTCTTTTTATAATACTAGGAAATCGCCCTCGCTTCGCTTCGGAAAAAATATTAAAAAGAAAAAATATAATATAGCCTATGGCACCCGGGGATAGTGTAGCTTCCCTACAGTGAAAGAATTTTTCAAATCGGTTCGGTAGTTTCGGAGCCTATTCAATGCAAACAATCAAATCTTTCCTCTTTATAATATTAGTATAGATTAGTACATATAGATAATACAGGTACACTGATTCGTGAACTGTAAATGTAACTTTGTAATCCTTTATATTTATATAGGATTACAAAGTTAATTATGCAATTATTGTATCTAGAAAACTGGACCGAAATTGCAAAATATTTTAGTTTTTCCTTGATTTATACACTAAACCCTAATTGTGTTCTAAATTTGAAGCTTCTATGTCTGCTAGAAGTGCTTTAGAGTTTTGATGATCGGTCAGTGAGTGACGAAATTAAGAAATTTGACTCGTTATAATTCTTAAACTACTGGTTCAAATTAATTGAAATTTGAAATATAACGTGTTTATACAATGCCTGTTTGTTCACTGAAAATTCAAACTTCTAGCTTTATCCACAACGAAGTTATAGGGGTTCAAAAATGGCCTACACTCACGCCAAAACTCAGTATAATACACACACGTATACACACACACACACACGTGTATACGTAAGAAGAAATTTAAAAAATCTCAAAAATGATGAAGTGTCGTACAAACTTACAACCCGTTAGTTTGACACCTTAGGAAGATGACTTTAATGAAAATAATGAAACCGTAATACAGTTATTTTTGCAACTATAAGCTTTTAACTTCAAACTAACTTGCACCTCCTAAATTAACTCTTTAAGGGATGACTTTCTAAAATTCACGAAGTTGGTTTGTATGATTTCTAACCCCTATTTTTACCCCTTAATTAAAGAACGGATTTCCAAAAATCCGTTCTTAACTGACGTCTCCTTGGCATAAACTATGTTCTTGCCAAATTTTATTTTATTCGGTTCGGTAGTTTCTTATATTTTTTGTTTAGTCAGCGGTGAGTCTCCTTTCGCTTTTATATAATATATATAGATAATGTATTATGGAATTGAACAGTAACTTAATTATTATTTAATTTCTTACATCATCAAACATTTTAATTGATGATAAGTACAAATAATAAAATATAAATAATAAAACAAACTACTCCATTTCTCTGTGCTGTTTAGTTTTCTCTATTTAAAGTTTTGACAAGCATAAACAAAAGATAAAAACTTTTTACGCTAGTACAAATTCATACAAATTGTTAAATAAAAAATTGCGCAGAGCGACACACGTCCGGCGTCGATGAAGACCGCAGTCGACTGAAAGCAGATCATAATGACAGTGATGGAATGACTTTTTGTATGAAAATTGTGAGATAGTTATACTGAGCTTGCGCTCGGAAATGAACGACATAAGCGCCAAACAACGTTTTTATTTATTTAAAAAAAACTACTTCATGGATATTCACAAAAAGATACATGGATTTAGATGTGATAATTTACTATGTTTTAAAAAGAATTCCGTGCACAAATGGGTTAAAATAGCGCGGTGGTAAGATATAATGTAAATAATTAGAGCCAAGTTTATGATTTTTTTCTATCGAGAAAATTTCACGCAATCGTGTTTTCATTTTCGAGCAGATTTAAAGTATATAGTCAAGAAATATATACCTAAGTATTACGTTGATAGCGTATAAACTATACGAAATACGGGGAAAAGAATATCAACCAAATTTCCGCGGTAGCGCCTTAAGCACGCTTATCAGATTTCATCCTAAGAGCTCGTCGTAAGGCATGCCTTATGTACGCGGTCCCTAGACATCATTCAGAGTGACATGTATTTACGTACATAGCAGGAGAATATATCACTGCACTACTTAGTTGTTTCTTTTTTTTTTACAAACAAACGTTACATCTGCACAGAAGATTCACTTCAAAAATCTCCAAGTATCACAACCAATACAGCAGTGATAGCCTAGCGGTTAGAACTTTGGTCTCCCAAACGCGGGGGCCCGAGTTCAAATCCTGGCACGCACCTCTAATTTTCAAATATTATGTGCGTATTATAAGTTAATTATCACTTGCTTCGGTGAAGGAAAACATCGTGAGGAAACCTGCACACCGGAGAGTTCTCCAATAAAGTTCTCAAAGGTGTGTGAAGTCTACCAATCCGCACTTGGCCAGCGTGGTAGACTATGGCCTGTACCCTTTATTGTGAGAGGAGACCCCGAGCCCAGCAGTGGGA
Organism: Thymelicus lineola; assembly: GCA_963932265.1. Classification (NCBI taxonomy): domain Eukaryota; kingdom Metazoa; phylum Arthropoda; class Insecta; order Lepidoptera; family Hesperiidae; genus Thymelicus; species Thymelicus lineola. The sequence goes on along the minus strand of OZ010703.1, from coordinate 687,481 downwards.
AAATTATGGGTCGTTGCTTTGCTTTTTTTATTACAACCAATCCCCTCCCCAGAACGACAACACGTGCGTGGGTCTCGCCGAGCTGGAGGCGGACGGCGTGACCCCCTGGCCGCCGCGCGTCGTCTCCGGCACCACCACCATGACGGCGCGCATCGGACCTGCGGGCGGCCGACGCGGGTATACGCCCATCACTGGTACGTTACCCTTACCACAGAATACATATTACATTATAGTACCTGTAGTGGTTCGATTGGTGCCAATAATAAACTAATCGCTTTCACTACACGTCCCACTCGCTCGGCGTCCGGGCAGAGAGTGCGCGGCAAGTAGTGGTGGGCGATTATGAGATATACTAATGGAATCATTCGATTATGAAGATGTCTCGAGATATCTCGATTATAATCGTTAGTAATTACTAATCTGTATCTCTACTAATTCGCTATACACTACATCACCTATTGATACAGAGGAGTCACTCCGCTAAATTATTTAAATAAATAGCAACTCTTGCTTCGACACAATAAAGTGGAATTCAGGTCGCATAGCGCTGATCGTTAACAGACGTTGACATCTACACGTTGCCTCTCTCTCTAATCATAACTCTTATCCTGTCTGACAACGTCCAGTTTGTCTTCTTTTTTTGTGATGACATGTAAGATTACGAATATATGACACGGCGTTCTGAAATTGGCCCGACACGTCGAGCGCGGCACGTACTTGTAACATCGTACCAAAAGTGCGGAGTGCGCCAGGCTTCCCACGAGATAGAGAGACTCTAAGAGAGTCGGCTATTTACATAAACTCTATGGGATTATTAGCGTTAAGACACTTAAGACTAACCAGAGAAACATTGATTTATTTTTATTGAACGTTTTTATCACTATGGTTGCTTATGGTTGCTTATCATATTATTTTTATTTCCAAGCAGACAATGATATCAATAATGGATTCCTGACATACGGTAACTAAATACCATTAATTTATCTTTTTTAACCCCTGGCATAATATCACATGATTGAAATTGATAAGTACCTAATTATCCGAGTGTTCCTGAACGAGGTAGATACGTAAGTGTAATTGTGATGACTGGAGAAAAGAGCAAGCAATTTTATTGGGTTCACTTTAAATAAAAAATGAAGCTAAAATAAAAAATACCGAAGAAAATATAGACATGAAAACGTTTACTTACATCGCCGGAAGTCTGTAGACTGTAGACCATAGATTATAGAGGTCATATTTTTGCCGCCCATTGAACTGTTGTTGACAGTGCAGTATGGAGTTGCCACACTACGAAATTGATTTACCCATAGAAGACATAATTGATTTAACTGTTCTAAATAGGGATATTATGTCAGAGGTTTCAAAATATCAAACTAAACTTTATGCCAAATTTAATACCTCAATTATTGACAAGCGAAATATTTAATTCATATAAAGATTAATAAACTTAATTAATATAAAGAACAGCTTTATGGTTTGATTTTTCTTAAGATTTTGAGGTTGATAGAAATCCAACCATTCAGTGCGGATTATGTATGTATACAGGTCACCCTTCATGGGGTATCGCATGGTACATCAACGATCAGCTGATCCCCGAGATCTACGTGGAGAGAGGACAGACTTACACCTTCCTGGTCGAGGGAGGAGATGACCGGACTAATCCAGCCAAGTAAGAAATGCATAGTCACTTTTCTAGTTTTAGAAATAGAAAATATTCAGTGTCCTAGCCAGTTTTTTTCTTCTCTTTTCTTTCTTGTCTGGCAACGCAACTAAGATAGCGTTGGTGTCGATATCCGTAGGCTACGGTAAGCACATAATATCAGGTAATTTGCTAGCTCGTTCGGGAGCTATTCACTAAAAATATAAAAAAAAATATTCATATAATTAAATAAAATCGCAGAATAATTTCTTTCCCCTTACTCTCCAATCTCCATGTAATAACGCTTTTTCAAAAAACCGCACTATGACGTACCTAATATAGCATTGGTTGATTTTCAGATTCCATCCGTTCTACATTAGCGACTCATCGGAGGGTGGTTTTGGGCAGAAGAAAGAAGAAGACCAGAGGAAACAGCGAGTTTTCGCTGGAGTGGCGTACGACAACGAGGGATATCCCTACCCCACTGCTGGTATGAAAGTTTTTTCAATATCGTCACGGACTGTAATATTTTACTACTAGACTAACTTTTTTTATAGGATCAATGTTACTTGACTACCTATTTCAGTATAAGTTTTAGACCTGTTTTTGCATAGCATATAATATCTCTGATACACTTACACACTTCATGTTTTTAATCTATCACACTGATAAGCGAATCACACTCCAGTGGGCCGCTACTGCGAGTGGACGCACAAGACGACGGACCAGTCGGCCGTGTCTGCAACCTTCGAGGACTACATGCAGACGCTGCAACTGGAATGCAGCGAGGGCGAGCCCGGCGTGCTCAACTGGACCGTCGCACACGAGACGCCAGACCTCGTCTACTATCAGGTTATTTCGTGGACTTGTTCAAATACGAAAATATAACCCTCCTTTGCCCCGCCCCCACACTTTATTCCAATAACGTAAAGAAAAGTAAAGATGCGGAAATGTTTTGCTGTGTCATCTAACTGGTATTTACCTTCATTAGCCTTTCATGCTCTGCTTTACTCCTCATTTTGGTGGAAACTGGCTAGGCTTGAGTCCCACTATCCCATAGTTTAATTATTGGTTTGGGAGAATCATTACTAAGCTACACTAAACCAGGAATTATTTACATGCAATAAAATGAATACTCTCTTGTTTTCCAGTGTTACACACACAATAATCTTGGTTGGAAGATACATGTGGTGGACCCTGGCACTGTGGTCCCTATCCCCAGTGACCAGGGGGCCATCGTCAACTCCGCCAAGTCAATAGTGTTCCCGCCGTGGACGCCATTGGCGCCGCTTGTCATTATGACAGCTTTCAACGTCAGATAAGTCTGGATACGCGTAACGAGCTCCAGTAATCGGTGAGTGGAAAAGAAGATACAGGAACAAAACCTTTTAATTCGTGGAAAAAAGAATATTTACAAGAGTTTCATCATTTATACTCTCAGGATACTACTAGATGTAAAACAATTTACTAATGGAATTGTAAGAAAAAGCTGTTTTGACATTATCGACAATAATAATGTAATGATGCAAATATTGACAATAAATTAGTATTATTGACTAAATGATTGTGACAAAAATTTATGGATGGAATTATACTATTATATATATTTACTTATACTCTACTTTTGGATTCTTTATACAAATTGTATTGTCTAATTTCCATTTTTAGTGTTGCCGCACAAGATGGCTCACAATAATAAAGTACCAGAGAGAATTAAATACCTATTAATGAAAAAATATTTATGTATAACATGACAATAAAAACCTATTTGTGTAGTCTCAGTCTATGTTAAAGTTTTTTTGGAAAATTACAAACTATTAAAATACAATTTTAATATGTTTAATATTATGATATGTATGTACCCCCCAGAAGATAGGATTTGGCCGAAAACCCATAGATAATAAAATGTTACCAATTTTCATGATGTAAAATACTTTCGTAATATCAAGTTAAAAAATCATCAATATTTTAATATGAAAAATATGAAATGTTAACCTTATCACAGTCTTCAGCCAAACTACATAAATATTTTAGAACGTATGAATAATTTTGTTATGTTGTTTATTTACTGATTATTCTGATTTTTAAATCTTTGAAAGTGTAATTAAATAATAGGACGCTATTCATAATGAATTACCAAATTTTAAGCATTGCACAAATTATAATAATTGAAAGCTTACAATAAGCAAAAAGTAGTTTTGAACCGCTGTTTTAAATGCGACAGACAGTATAACTCTTTTTAGCTTTTTAGAAATTTATACTGGGTAGTTTTTAAATTTTTTAAATTGTTTCCTTGATAAAAATCCTAAAAATATAACAATTTTTTCAAATATTAGCAAAGTTGTAACTAGTTTTTCTTGGGGTAAATTATAAAATATTAATAATATTTTTTCGTTCTTAATTATTATGTATTATACTATCTTATTAATTATACAGTTATAGAGAGGAGACTACACTTATACCAATCACTAAACGTCGACATCAAACTTAAAACGTGCACAAAGTGGACTTCTTAATTCTGCCAAGTAAAAGGGAATGTTGCCATAATCAAGAAATAGACCGCGGAGCTCGTTTTTTAATTTTGTATAGAAATTGTATTGGGTAATTATGTCAATGAACGATATCAATTTCATATCACTTAAAGCGCATTTGCGACTACTATACAAATTACTTTGTACTTGTGTCTGTAGGTTCTATTTAGACATTACAGTTTAAATTATCGATAGGTGGAATTATTATGGTTAATGTATATATTAATCAATAATATGGACTTAATTGTGGTCTACGACGAAAGTTGTTTGTAGTGGTGATAATGCTAATGCCACAATGAGAATGGTGACAATAACGGTTAATACTAAATAATATTATATTGTGTAATATTTAAAATAAATTCTATATGTATGTATTTGGAAGTAAGCTGATTAAAAAAGATTGACGGTGTATCGATACGGTTTTTAATATATACTGTTTTATTCGTATTTTACATGTATTATTAAGTAAGTAAATATATTTGTTGTTTCTTTATTTGGTAAGTCCTATAGACAATTGTCTACTTGGAATGTGCTCGACAATAATTCAATCACAGACAGAGCTTAATTTCTAATTTAGTTAATTTGGTATTTTATATTAGTAGTTTTAGAGCAGTATTAGTATACATGGCAGGTTATAGAGAATCGTGAAGAAATATTTTACATTCTGAAATTAAATATGTAAAACGAAATAATTTATATTATACAATACTGAATATACAATTTTGCTGGCAGTTTTGGTGTATAGAGAACAATAGCCAATATCTCTCAATATATTTGTTTTATTAAGCAAGACGTAACCTCATATTAAAAATAGTGCTCAGTATATTCATAATTACAACGCACTTTGAAATTGTTTAATATTTTAACTTAAATATATTTAAAAGCAATCCCTATAAAAGTGATTATCTGCGTATTTTGAGAAAATAAAAGTAGAGTAATGTTTGACAATAAATAAATAAAATCTAATTATTAAAATGGTTACCATATAAATTTTTGGTATGTTTACATAATTTGGTTAAAATATTTTTTAAGACATAGGAGCGTATAAAAATCGAAGGACAATAAATAAAAAGTCTATTGAAAATCAATTACAATAATTATTATATTAAGGCAGTATTTTATATGAAACATTGTAAATATCATTCATATTTTATGCTTATATTAATACGCTTCAATACTAAAATTATATCATATTATGAAAGTAATACTTTATTATACATTTGTATTACGCTGGTTTAGAATATTGGAGGACTAAGAATATAATTATCTTCATATTCAATAAATAGTAAACAATATAAATATCAGTAAACTGAACCACAGTCCACAATATTGAGTCAGATTCCTCAAGTAAGTAATTCTGCCGTTACGAATTTAGGACACAAAAGTATTATAATTCTAAAATAACAAAAAAAACAATGCAAAACGCGTCAGCGTTGACGATTAATAAATTTATTTGAATATATTTTATTGGAAATTCGCTAACAATGGTTACAAACGAAAAATTATACTTCACAAATCTGGAACCAGCCTTATTTTACAGTGTTACCAGCAATCCGTGTACCTACATTTTTTGGTAATTGTTCTTAATCGTTTTCTAAAGTTGTGATGTTTGTAAATATCATAGTAGCGTTAGTTTTAAACATAGTGTCATAAGCATTTCCTTGTAATGCATATTGTGCTACGTACAATAATCACTGTTGCGCACAGTACCTTAGATGTAACAATTGTATTTCAAAATTAAAAACATAAATATTACAATTTCCGCGATATTAATGCCTGAAAGGCTTTATAGCTTATCGAAAATTATGTCTTTGAGAGTTATTTGACAATAATATTAAAATTTTAAAATGTTAATCTTTAAGCATGTTTGAAAATTTATATCATTATAATATACAACAAATAAAGTTTAGGACGCATTGGTTTCTGAAAATATTTACTATTAAACGTTAGAACTTAAAATGGTAGCTCGTAATTTGAAATAATTTATCACTTGGTAGCTGTAGAGGTTAACTGCACAAAGTTTTGTTTGTTGAAAGATTTTTATTCGTAGTTATGTATTAACAAATTTTAGAGTATAAAATAACTGTTACATTGTGCAATTACTACATAAATATCTATACTTAGCGCGCTTCAAAAATACAGTGACAGAAATATTTTATTTTTACGATTTAATCAAAATAACACAAACGATAATCCTATTTCAAAATGTGACTGGGTAAATTGAGCCAAACCTGAGTATGTGGTTCAAGTAAATATTTTACATAATTTTAAAATATCAATAAAAAAATAATATCACAACTTGATCACAACTGAAATTTGGAAAATTAAGTCTTATTATTTTAAGCATAAATAAACAACTTATTAACCACAACTGTGGTAGCCATTACATTTTACAAACTTAATTTAATTAATTTGTGTCCTTTCTTTAACTTTTTAATATATATAAACAAATTCACTTGTCCAAAATTTACATTTATTTTACCATAATAAATGAGCCATGTGAACACACATGCGCGAGAAAGCTGTATGAAAATCAATTGATTAGGTGTATACTGGAATATATTATTGAGTCAAAATCTTATAATCATATTCATTATAATTTGTACTATAATAATATTAGTTACTTACAATATTATAAAAATATTTTATAAAATCATGACTTATGTTCTCTTAGATGAAAAAGGACAAGAAATTAAAAATAAATGGAAAGATTTGATAACTTCACCGAATTTTTTTTGGGCTGTAGAATAACACAATAATGTATTTTTGGTCTGAAATTTCAACTTGAGCTACACGACATATTTGGTTCCCTTGGTGAACTTTGTTTATTATGAAAAATCAGCTGCTACGCGAATGTATTTTTTTAATATAATTAAATAGACTGCAAAGACTTGTTTTATAAATATATAAAATATAGTTAAAACACAGTTTGTTATAGATAAGTTACCAAAACATCCTCTTCCTGATGTACATTAACTTGGTAGCTAAAATATTTGTATTTTCGTTTGTCAAAATTATTTGTAATTGCTATTAGTTCACTGTATTATTATTATTATATATTTATTTAAGTACGAGTATGTATAATTTAATGAGTATGACCTTATGAATATATAAATGACATTCAAAATATAGGAAATAAAATAAATATAAATAGACATTTCTTGATAACCTGTGTTATAATAGTACAAAATGTTAATTTCGTGATTAGAAAAATAGATAATTATAATAGATATCAAATATAAATCGATATTAAATTGCATTCGAGTGTGCCATATTTGAGAGGATAAATATTATCTTTAGAAATACTTTTCAATTTCATAATAAATTTCACTTTGATGCAAACTGTGACCTTACGTCCAATTAATAAAAATCATTCAACCGTATGTTATTATAATAAACATAATATATTATGCTATATGTATGAAAAATACTTCATGATTTCTATTTTTGTTTATATTTGGACTTGGTTATAGTCGATGATTACCTTCTCATGATTTACGCTTTCAAAAATATTTTGTCGTGGCCTCTTCTTGGACGTATGATCATAATGCAGATTTCATCTTATATTTTAATGCCAAAATGCAGCCATTTGTTTCACTGATAATTGTTATACGTACAGAATTGTAGCCGCCTACTGCTGACTGTATCGAATACTTTAAGCTACTCCCTTGTACGTGTAAGGGATTATTTATGCTACACCGAGCCGGGCACGAGCTTTGCCTTGGACGAGGCACGGTACTAACATTTTGTATGACGTGGACATCGAGTGTTTATGCTATACCTACTGTGCACGGCTCGTGCCCGGCTCGGTGTAGCATAAATAATCCCTAATTCAAACTATTATTCATATATGTATAACTAACATTGTTTTTTTATGTGTGACTGATCAATAGTTGCGTGTTGTAATGGATTGTTACAAGATTAATATTAGAGATAAAAATTTGTGCCTGATACCTCAAATGCATTTGTATATTTTACCAATAGTTAAATAATTATACTAAACGATATCCTGCTCTATCCCAACCCCATAAATTTATATATACCTACGACTTTTTAATCTATTAACGCATTGCACAAATTTTTATCTGTACCTTATTATATTCGAAGTAAGGGGTAAACCCGCTTTATACATATACCTGCATTGTATATACGTACTTACATATTTTACAAGTATTTCAATTTTGTAAAAGTGCATTACAGTTTTCAAGAATAAATTGCTGTTACTTTTATGTAATTACTAATAACTTTGACAATAAAGACCTTTCCTAAAGTAAACAACCCTTTACTTTACTGACTCATTCCTTCTTTAATAATAGTATGTAATATAAATGAATAAAAATTTTGGACTTTCAAGACCACCCTTGAACTTATCTCACTTGATGTTGGTATAGCCTTACCCCGGTCACTCACATGCGCACAAATGTTTGACATTTTTACGAATGTTTGCACGTATGTGAAGGGCTGACATTCGTAACTCAGCTGAATTCGCGAATGAGTATGCAAACCCATTTGCGCGTCCTCCTACACTTCGTACACGAATGTTCAGTGTTGCCAATTTAGCCCTTTATAAAACTCGTTTAGCCCGAAAACCTGATACCGAGTTAGCAACACTGGACTTGCTAGTTGGTCGCACGAATGTGTGGGAGACTACGCGAAGGTTTGAGGTTCGCGCGCTTTGATGTGCGACAAAAAACCGACACAGTTTGGAAAACCACGAATGTATCGAAAACTTCGCATAGTCATTCGCGAAGGTCGTCCTACACATGCGGGTTCGCGTACTTGCACGAATGTGAGTGGCCGGCTTTATGGTACAATCGATTAAGCCACCCTGCCATATTGTTGACAGTTTGAAGTCGGAAAACCAGCAAAATGAATACATATTTCGTGTTCCAGCTGAGGGCTTGAGAGCTATTTCTTTAATTTCCTTTTTAACCCCCGACGAAAACAGAGGGGTGTATAAGTTTGACGTGTCTGTGTATCTGTTCATCTGTATGTTGTCTGTGGTATCGTAGCTCCCAAATGGATGAACCAATTTTGATCTAGTTTTTTGTTTGAAAGGTGATTTAATCGAGAGTGTTCTTAGCTATGCTTAGTGTAAATATTGCTGTCGTTGATTTTAAAAAAATAATTTAAGATTTTTTTTTGCATAGAATGAATAAAGTATAATATATCTTATCAAAATAAATCGTAGGTTGGCTCCTTCCGACTTTACTTTGCACGAAACGTCGGATGATAATGTACTTTACACAATATGCCGCTAATAGCTGAAAACAAAGTCGCGAAAATCCTGATACTAATTGGTAATACAATACTAATTGGTAGTACAATTTAATAATTTCTGCTTAATTGAATTAACATTTTTACATTATTATCAGTTCAGTTTTTTGCAATAAATCAATTCGCATCATTTTTATTAAAACTTTTAATAGGGAGATATCGCTAGATGGCAACACAGAACAAAGTGTCATGTCATCATCTTTTTACCCCGGTCACTCACATGCGCACAAAGGTTTGAGATTTTTACGAATGTTTGCACGTATGTGAAGGGCTGTCATTCGTAACTCAGCTGATATGCAAATGGGTTCGCGAATGAGTATGCAAACCCATTTGCGCGCTCTCCTACACTTCGTTCACGAATGTTCAGTGTTGCCAATTTAGCCCTTTTAAAACTCTGTTTAGCCCGAAAACCTGATACCGAGTTGGCAACACTGGTCTTGCTAGTTGGTCGCACGAATGTGTGGGAGGCTACGCGAAGGTTCGAGGTTCGCGCGCTTTGATGTGCGACAAAAAACCGACACAGTATGGAAAACCACGAATGTATCGAAAACTTCGCAAAGTCATTCGCGAAGGTCGTCCTACACATGCGGGTTCGCGTATTCGCACGAATGTGAGTGACCGGCTTTAGAGCATTGACCACAATGACCACAGCATTGACATAGGAATTAGCACAGAGTAGAATATTTTGTCCATTGCCCAACCGTAGACCCGCAGAAAGTATATAGTATACTTTATAGATGTATACTTTATACATTTGTACAATATTATATAATCTATGCAAGAAAGTACTCTGCACGTAGTGATTAAGTACTCTGTGGTACTCTGTCTGTGTTTCATTCATCTCAACTCAACTCATTCTCAATCTCAAGCACTTAGGGTTCGAAGTATCGGCCTCTGGTATCGATACCGAGTACTCGTGTGGTATCGATGGGTAAGGTATCGATACCAAAAAAGTATCGGTTCTGAAGTATCGATACTACTCAGTATCGAGTACTCACGCGGATTTTTTTTATGCCTTGTGCAGGCATGCGAACAGACGAGTCACCTGATGGTAAGTAATCATCGCCGCCAATGGACATTAGTAACACCGGGAGCGTCACCAATGCGTTGCCGGCCACGAAGAAAACAGTAGATCCGCTTCTTGAAGGAGCCCAGGTCATAGTTTGGAGGGAACACCCATACAAGAAGTTCGTTCCACAGTTTACACGTGCGAGGTAGAAAACTACGCGAGAACCGAACTGTGGACGAAAACCAGGTATCCAGGTGGTTTTGATGGAATCTGGTACACCGAGATGTGCGGTGACGAAAATTAACCGCAGGGATTAAACCAAACAGTTCTTCAGAACATTATACAGGCGGTAGAACACGCAGAGTGAGCTTACATCTCTCCTCAACTCGAGCGAATCCAGACCGTCTGTATGTTTGGGATCGTCGACAAGACGAATGGCTCGCCGTTGAATTCGGTTGAACGGATCCACTTGGCAAGCTGGGGCTCCGGCCCAAAGGTGGGAGCAGTACTCCATGTGTAGGCGAATTTGCGCCTTATAGAGCATTAGTCTATGCTTAGGCGTGAAGTACTGCTTAGCTCTGTGTTGAACACTCCCAATTTTCTTCCAGCTAGTTTAGCCTTACTAACCAAGTGGTCCCGAAACTGAACTTTATTCGAACTTCATTCATTCAGAGCTAAAAAAAAGGTCGTCGACAGTGAATTTCATGTCCCGATGACACTTTCTGTTTAGTCCGGGCGCTAAAACGGGCTACAGTTGATCTTTTTCCATATGAAAATACTGAAAAGTACTCAGTATTTTAAAAGTACTCGATACCGACGTTTAATATGAGTACTTGCGAGTAATTACCAGGTACGAGTATCGAGTACTCAGTATCGAGTATCGCGAACAAAAGTATCGATACCTACTCAGTATCGAAAGTATCGTTCGAACCCTACAAGCACTAAATTAACGATACAATAGTTTGTAAATTGTAAAGTAATTTATTCCTTTTAAATTGTATTAGTGATTACCAAATACTATTCTATCGTCCCCAGACTCACCAATGTTAATGATAATGTGGGGAATTTAAGTATAGCATTATATTAAAAAAAAAACCAGTGTTTACTTTACAAAGGAAACTTGGATGACTAATGCACTAAAAACATTTTGAAAAACAAAAACTATGGCAGAAAATGTAAGTAACTGATGATTCAAATTAATTTTCAGTGGTCTTAAATCTAAATTAAGACGTGCACAGTACCTTTTTCGTAATTCTGGATGCGTGGGCTTGAGGCACAAAGCTTTACAAGTGTCATAAAAAAAGTAAAGTAACATCTGTCTTGTGTAGGGATTCATCGTATTTGGCTAATTTTCGAGAAATTTATAGTGTTGCTTACAATTTAAAAAAATATGGTATTGAGAATCATTATGTAATTTAGATATTTGCTGTAATTGAATCATTATTCCTAGTATTTTAGGTTATATATGTAATTTTTTGTTATTAATTTTTTACATGACATTAGACACACACACATACATTTGTTTGTACATTTATTTGAATTGCATGTGAAGTGTTATGTCGTCTTTTAAAGAATGAAGCAATATGCATTTTATTTGATGTAAACTTATTCATTCTGATGGAAACTTATATATATTAAATTAGTGTGTTCATTCCAACTGTCACTTGCAAGTAATCAATCACAATAAAATTTCGATTTTCAATATTTCAACAGAAAATTCAGGACAATCCATTACCAGAAATCCCAGACCTGGCGGTGAAACCAAAGGATGCACCAGCCAACCCTACACAACCAGTGCCAGATAAAACCATTTCCCCGGTGCCAGTGACCGTGCCAGTGATAGTCCCGTCCCCACGGTTCACAATCCCCTCCCTCACCAAGACGCCACCCAATGAGCTGTACCGACGGCTGCTGCCAGCTGTGCTGTTTCTACTGACCTTCGTCACGGTTATGACGATGCTGCTCATCTATATGGATACAGTTGGTAAGTGCAGTTTAATTGTGTATGGGATTGGGCTATATAAAATGTTTATTATTAATTAGCAATGCTCAATTTATTCTAATTGTCTGCAATGTTTATTTACAATTATTTTTATTCCTGAAGACAGCTCATTAAACAAAAAATTTAAGAGCTAGTGAGATATTACAACATACATAATTTCTTACTAAATTTATTCCTTGAATCCGAGTACATATCATAATAAGTATAATTCGCACGCGACCTGAATGGTATGGGACCTTATCAAAGTAAATCGAAAATGACAGTTCTCAAGTAGCGTTAACAAAAAAGTGCTGAACGAATTACATTTATTTTTTAGTATATAATATCTAGTATTAATTATAAATTAATTATTTCTGTATGCTTATGATAATACATAAAAATGTTTCATGGTTGTGATCAATTTAATAAAATGTTCAGGTACATTATTTTACAGTTTTTTGTCTGAAGTATCGCCTTCTGAAGTGTTCAAAGGAAGCTGTCAAATGTCTTGGTAAAATCGCTACATCTGACTAAATTCGACTGCATCAATTTCAGCACAATAACATTATTGCCGTCGCTACGGCTAGGCTAGCTACGACGAAACGTGCGCGCCTTAGTTCCAAAATGTCGCATCCCATTTTTATCGCGCGCGGATTATAACAATGAAAGTGATGGTCTGAATTACAGACAATGATGTGTAATAAAAAAAATATATAATTTATACTAATGTAGCGTCCCTGTTCGGTACGCCAATTGTAATATGGTAGGTGCCAATTGTAATAAGTAATTGTCAAGGCTGGCTGAAGGGGCCAGTTCTAATGGAAAGGAAAAAAAACCGATGCCAAGGACATGCAAATAAAAATAAAGTAGGGCTCCGAGCTTACCGTACGGGCCGGTGTTATGGGCGGTATGACCAGATATTTAAAAAAATACAAACAAAAGCAAAACAAATCGGGCGCCACTGGTCACAGTGCTTACCTGGTAGGGCTCGGGCGATGAATAGCCAACGGATATCAGGACTTTTAATCGCAAGGCAGGTTTTTGTCTTATTTAAGTGTGCTGAGTTGAGAGACCAATAAAAGAAAGAATGGTGAACAATACAGTTTATTCAGGTACACCAGGAAATAGAACAGCATCAAGTTACAAAGTTAGCCAAGTAAAACTAAATGGATGTACCTCGTTAGAATTTTGTGACTCGCTTAGTATTACCTCTAAATTAAAATTAAACTAAATGTAACTTACAGGATATCTTCTTAACGGAGGTCGAGCATCTATGAACACATACCGTCAGCCTCAAGATCACTGCAGTCAGCACAGATGTACTCCCAGGCACAAAGTCAAAGTTCACCCGGAGAAGGGTTTAATAATGGAAATTCCGGAGGCATTTAAAAGAATGTAAAAAAACATCCAATGAAAAATTGAATCTTTACGGAAAACTCTTACGGAAACATCACTGAGCCACTGGAAAGCTCTTACTAAGGAAACCACTGAAAGTGTTAATATCAGGAAAGTATTTCTAGCATAATACTTAAGTAATACCGAAAAATTACTGAAAAGTACTCTATACTGAAAGTATTTGTCATTCACTGAAATATTGAAACCGTTACTGAAAGTTCTACTGAAAATATTAGGTTCTTACTGAAAGTATTTATAATATTAGTACCGAAAAACTGACACTTTACTGAAAGTTCTACTGAAAGCTGAAACAATTAAAATAACCTTTATTAGTAGATTGTCGAAATTAACCAAATTTTATTTTGAAAAATATAAGTTTTATTAAACTCACCGCGATTATCGCGCTTTCAGTTTGGAAATTAAAGATAGCAGCGTCCCGCCAAGCCGCGTAGAAGAAAGTCTAAAGAAAATTTAAAAGTTTTTAAGAAAATATGCATGACGCAATCCATACGAAATGGCGTGTTCTCAAAATATTAAACACTTACCGAAAATAAAGCATTATTGCGGGGTTTTAATAATCAATAAATGTTACAGAACCCATCAGGGTATTCTGTTTAGATTTCCAGGCCGGATGGCCTTGGATATATAAATAAACAAAATCGATCACAATTTTTGATCTGCCATGGTGATGGCGAAAGACGAAAAGCAAGTTGTCAACATTGACGTTTCAGACGGAAGATTTCCGGAGTCTACGGCTGCGTTCAAGAATGCGCTAACAGAAATGGATCCATAGATGCCACTTACAATAACGTAGTGCCCTATGTATTTATATTTAAAATAAAAGAAAACTAAGTAAAATTAATTGTTTTATTCAAATACACCACTTTCGAATATATTAAATTATTTGAAATTAATTTGTATTATTATTTTATTAAATTTTAATCCATCCAATTTAGATACTCCTAACCACAGACAAATGAAATGAATTATTAATCTGTGATATAGATACACAGATCAACAAAATATTACTTTAAATGCAACATTGGCCACAGATAGCAAATAAATCACTGCTCCATGGGCAATGTTATCTGAAATAAACTAATTCACGAATTAAATTTAGTAACGGGCTAAGCATTGCCAATTAGCACGTTACATTTTCCCCCTTCTAGGAAAAAGAAAATTTTTGAACTGAAGGTTCTAAAATTTTCGCTTAAAATTACCTACTACTAAGAAGCAAATTTTAGAAGACATACCATTGTTCACCAAAATAAAAGTAAACAAAACTACCAAAAAGGAATGAAATATTCAAAAGAATAGGACGACATGCTGCAAAAATAAGTACTAAAAATCTGTATAACAGCTCGCATGTATCCTAAACAAGAAATAACCTAAACAAATGAGAACCTTGGAACTGGTCTACAACTGACCTTTCCGATGAGCCAACTAGCCGCGAAAATGTGAACCAAGTTCCTAAGTAAAATTGAAAACTAATTACCTAAACAGAAGATTTTGAAACTGGTCTACTCCTGACTTTCCCGATTAGCCAACTAGCCGCGAAAAAGTGAACCGAGTCTCCAAGCAAAATTTAGATAACAAGTAAAATATAAACCAAGCAAAATCTAAATTAGTTACACAAGTGTGTAGTAAAAGTACAATTAATAAGGTTGGTATGCAACTGGTACAGTGTGTACATTCAAGCACCTCACTGACGAACCATCCCTAATAAAACAAAAGTCTATGTGGAAAACATAGCAAAGCAAAAGAGTTCAAAACTATGTGAAAACATAGCAAAACAAAGTTCAAAACTATGTGGAAAACATAGCGAAGCAAAAACGTTCAAAGGAAAAAAAAAACTATGTGGAAAACATAGTCAAACAAAAGAATTCAAAACTATGGGGAAAACATAGTAAAGCAAAAAAATAGATTTCTAGATCAGTCTGCAACTGATTGATGCAATGGGCAAGTTGCCTTGCGTCAACGAACTGACCAAGAAAACAAGTAATGACAAAGTCAAAAACCAACAATTATAAAATAACAAAGTCAAAGACCAAATACAAAAGGCAAAGTCAAAATTTACCAAAGCAAAGAGAACAAAAATCTCTGGGTTAGTATGCACCCGATCGAAGTGATGGACCATTTGTCTCACATCGACGAACTACTCCAGGGATAAACAAAAGTACACCTCAGGTGAGATGACAAAAAAACAAAACGAGTACCTAAGAATACTCAAAAGTGATTCGAAAGAACCAAAACAAAAGAATCACTGGTCTAGTATGCAACTGGTTAACACGAAGACTTTCGCCCCGCATCAACGAACTAAACACAGCGAAACAAAACTGCACATCTGGAAAAGATGACAGAAAAACAAAATTCCGGCGGAAAACCGAAATATGAAAATTCAGGTGAATCTTCAAGACAAAGCAAAGAGTGTGTGTCAGGTGACATCACAAAAGAGTGTGTGTAGAACACCAAAGTCAGCTTCTTGACCTAAGAATCAAGAAGTAAATGGTAAGTGCGCAAAAGTCACATCCGGGAACGGACACAAGGTCGCCTAAACTAGGACTAAAACTACCCTTAGAATTAGTTAGACTAAAGAAACATGCACCAACAAAATAACCTAGGTAGGTCATAAATAAGTCTACACACAACAAAAATAAAACCCCCCCAAGAAGGCTATAGACAAAAGCAAAACAAAATTAAAATATAACAAAACTTGGGGTAAAACAAAATTATAAAGCAAGAGCAAAGTAGAATAAAATAGGAGTCCTTACGACATTAAGCTGCACATTATTCTTCTATGATTTAGAAAGCCTAAATGATTTCTAATAATGGTGAGTATTCATGGATCAAGATGTTAACCATGCAAGAAGATCAAGAAATACGAATGTAATCCTAGGTCCCTAGCATACATCACACTTACAGTGGGGAAACTCACATACATCATCTCATACCTCTTCATTCACATCCCCTACTACCCAAGAAAACAAACTACAACTTCTTACTCAACAAAATTTATGAAAGCCGAAAAATTATTAAATTTTAAGAATGTCTTTAACATGATATTTACCAACAGTGTTCTTAGACAAATCTTTTAAAACATATACATTATCAGAAACCTTCTCGACAATTTTACATTTTATAAACTTAGGAGCTAATTTAGAAGAAAAATAGTGAGCAGCGTTGGATTGTACGAAGTTTCTTCTCCACACAATATCACCAACATCGTAAGAAATAGCTTTTCGTTTAGAATTATAATAAAGAGCATTTTTCCTATAAGACTTGGCCAGGTGGTCAACAGTCTTCCTAAAAATATCCTCCAGTGAAGAAAGAAGTTGAGAATAACCAGAACGATCCTCAATAGTAATTTCTGAAGGGTCAGAAATAGAGCTAAACTTATAAAGAGTACCATCTAAATAAATCTCCCTACCAAACATCAAAAAGTTAGGAGTGTATCCAGTAACCAAATTAACAGTACCGTTGATAGCGGCTTGAATATGAGGCAAAAACCTCGACCATGTTCTGTGATCTGTGTCAACATAACACGATATACAAGTTTCAATTGTCTTATTGAATCTTTCTACAGGATTGTTTTGAGGTGTGTAAAGTGTATTATAAAATAATTTTGGTATATTATAATCGCTTATGAAATCTCTGAACATTTTTGAAATGAACTGCCTACCGTTATCACAAATTAGTATTTTAGGACAACCGAATTTTAAAAATATTTCCTTTTCCAAAATTTTAATAATTGATCTAGTCGTGGCTTGATAAAGTGGAAATATCCAACAATATTTAGAAAATACATCTACTATTGACAAAATATTAATATGACCTGAATATGATTTAGGTAACGGTCCAATAATATCGATAGACAACATTGTCATAGGTCGATCAACTAATTTAGGATTGGTCATTAAACCCAAAGGTGAAGATGTTGAATGTTTATATGCTTTACAAGTGTCACAGTTATTAATGTATTCTTTAACATCATTAAACATTTTTGACCAAAAATAATGTGTTTTTAATTTCTCAATTGTCTTGTGGATCCCGAAATGAGCTGAGTTTACATCATCATGATTGTTACGAATGGTATCCAAAACATGTTCTCTAGGTACAACAATTTTCCAAGCTAAATTTTGTCTTAAAGAATATTTAGGTTTAACAAACTTAAACAAAATGTCATCTTCTACTTTAAACGTTTTATATTTTGAAGGAAATTTTTGACAATCAGTAAACATTTTTCTATACCAAGGATCATCAATATCATCTGGACATGCACTAATAGCCGAAATATCAATCCTGGACAAGGCGTCAGGTACTGTATGATTTTTACCCTTTTTATGAACTACATTAAATTTATACTGCGACAAACGAGCTGCCCATCTGGCTAATCTACCAGAAGGATTTGCTAAATTCATCAACCATTTTAAACTAGCATGATCAGTAACTACTGTAAATTCAGTGCCTTCGATATAAGGACGAAAATGTTCTATTGATAACAAAACAGCTAATAATTCTCTCTCCGTTACACTATAATTTTTCTCACATTTAGATAATAATTTAGAAAAATAAGCTACAGGATGTGATTGACCTTCATTATCGTCTTGCATCAACGCGCTACCTACTGCAAAGCCACTAGCGTCGCAATGAATAGAAAATGGTTTATTAAAATCAGGACAACTAAGCACAGGTGCTGTAATTAAAGCATTTTTAAGATATTGAAAAGATTCTTCAGCCTGATCATTCCAAACAAATTTAACCTTAACGTTTCTTTTACCACCAATTAATTTAGTTAAAGGAGCAACATAATCAGAGAAATTTGGAATAAATCTACGATAATATGAGCACATACCAATAAAGCTACGAACATTTTTAGCAGATCTAGGTGTTGGAAAGTTCTTAATAACCTCTAATTTATCAGGATCCGTATGAAGTCCATCCTTGTCCACAACATACCCTAAATATTTAAGTTTCTCTTTACAAAATTCAGATTTAGTCAAATTAATAGTTAAGCCAGAATCTTTTAATCTGTTATATACTTTTTCTAAAAGGTTTAAATGACTTTCAAAGTCTTTTGATACTAAAATAAGGTCATCTAAAAAGCAAAATAATTTATCATCAAACTCTGGACCGAAAAGTTTATCAGAAAGCCTTTGTAATTCTGCGGGAGCATTTGTTACACCAAATGGCATCCTTACGAATTCAAACAAGCCTCTGCCAGGAACAACGAAAGCAGTTTTCTCTCTAGAAGATTCCTCCAACATAATTTGGTAGAATGCTTTAGAAAGATCAATGGAAGAAAGAAAGCGTGCGTCTCTAAGATTTACCAAAATTCTAGAAATATAAGGGAGTGGATATGAATCTTTAACAGTTACTGAATTTAACTTACGTGAATCTAAACAAACTCGAAGCGTACCATCCTTCTTCGTCACCAGAACTAAAGGACTGCTCCATGGTGATTTAGAGGGTTGGATAATACCTTCAGACAACATTTTATCAATTTCGACATTTAATTCTTTCAAACGTGCAGGACTTAAAGGATAATATCTCTGTTTAATAGGTTCTCCAACTGTAATAATCTTATGCTGTACCAAATCAGTTTTACCTAAACCTTTGTGTTCATATGAAATATTCTCAAATTTTGAAGTAATTTCGTCTAAACGTTGACGTTCATCCAAAGTTAAACCAGATGCAGGTATAATTGAAGCTATCTCAAAAGGTTTACCATCAGAATTCACAAAAGAAATTTCTTTACTTAATTTAGAAAATATGTCAAATTTAATCCAAAAATCCATGCCGAGAATAACATCAATGGCTATCGACGGTATGATATCAAATCTACACAATCTAACACGTTTAGCACATTTAATAGGTAATTCAATATAACCAATAATATCTTGCAGCTTACCATCAGCAGTAGTAGCAGATGAAGTAATCTTATTCAAAGTAAAACCCATATCTAAGAAAACTAAGTGAGAGTCGTTGCCTAATACATTCATTTGTGCACCGCTGTCTAATAATCCCAAAAATTCACGACCCTTAACTGTGAAACACATATAAGGACGTTTATCAGTATTCCTACAAAGTGTAGCCACTTGAGCTTCAATAAAATTTTCTTTAATATCAGTAGAAGGTTTAATATCTTTTTGAGTTTCAAATTCCGTTGTAAACCGATCGCTTTTATTCGAAAGTTGGCTACAACGGAGCCTTACCCGTTTTTTTGATCGCAGGTATCCATCAGAGAAGTAACATTTTTAGAAGAATTGCACTTGTCACAATTTTTTGTAAGAACATCAGGTTTTCCACATTTAAAACATTTAATACCAACAAACTTCTTACATTCCTTGTAACTATGTCCAGAAGATTTACACTTATGACAAAAAACTGTAATTTGATTACTCGCAGGATAGGTAATAGGTTTGAGTTCCCTTTTAATATAACTTGTAGCAAAAGAATTGTGTTTATGTAATTTAAAAGATTCAATTTCCCTACTTAACTGAATGAGTTCATTAAGTGATAAAATACACCTACCAATTAAATGAAATGAGTACTCAGGCAACATGTTGTGTTTAATAATGTCTAATAGTGTATGTTCCAATAAAGGTGTACGCAATTTTGCAGAAAGATCCATGACATCAATAATAAATTCACTCAAAGTTTCATTTGGTTTTTGTTTCCTGTTCCTAATTTCTTGTTCTAAATGGAAATAATAATCCCTAGGTAAAAAGAAATCCAACAACTCAGTTTGGAATTGTGACCAACTCAATATAGTATCCTTCCTACCTCTGTACCATTTCAACGCAATACCAGAAAGCAGCACCGGCAAAGCCAACAAACACTGGAAGTCTGTATATCCTTTAACTGGTTTCAACTCATCAATCCTTTGCAGAAATTCAAGAGGGCAAGAACGACCATCAAATGTTATACCCAATTTAGAAAAATCAAAATGTTTTTGGTGATAATGATTGTTCACAATTGGATGTAATGAATTTGTTTCATTAGATTGTAATCCTCTGTTCGAAGGTGGTGAATTTGTTACATTGTCAAGTAAGTTCACAAACTGTGAATAATTCTGCGACTGAGACTGAGGTACATCCGCAACAACATTCTGTTTATCAGAGTTATTCTCTGCAGATACTATGTTATCATCCATGTTAACAACCAATAATATCTAATATTATGTATAAAACAACAGTATTACTTCTACTTGTACTCAAAGTTAACTTTACAACAGATATCAACTATTATCTTTATATGCAATTACTATTCTTAACAATTCCAACAATATCAAGTTATATTTAAGAAAACTAAGTTTATTAAGAAACAAAGTGAACCTTTTAATGATAATTAATGACAAATGAACACTTTAATAACTATTGTTTATGTTTCAAATGCAATTTATAGTTGTTATTTAACAATTATTCAAAAGTATGTTATATTTTATTATTACTGAAGAGGAAGATTATAATTACTTAATTATTGCAATATAATCTTTCTCTAATATGAAGTTACTATAATATTACTGTAATCAAGTATATACTACTTTAGACAATTACTAATTTGTGTAGAATAATGTATTGTGCATTATTGTTCTATTACTTACTATTGTTCTATTATATTGACAAGTTTAACTAGCAATAAAAAACTTATTGTTAGTTAATGTTATTATATTATATGAATAGGCCTCAAAACATAGATTCTAGATGTTACTTTACTATTGAAAACCTTGTATGTTATATTTCTATATTGACACAAAACAAAAGTATTGCACAGGTGTGCAACAAAGGAAAAAGGTAAGTTAAGTATATATCAAAACAAAGTATTGCCTAAAGAAACTGCAATACCAACAATTCACAGAACATGTCATAAACAGGGGAATACAAAAAAAATGTACACTTCCTAACAGTTTATTTTCAAGCTAAGTACAATATAAGTCAGATAAACTAAGTGAGTCACAGCAAGCAATGTCAACTCAAAACTCAACCACACATTATATTAAATAAGAAAGTATCAAGTTCCTGTTCGCAGGTGCCAAATGTAATAAAAAAAATTATAATATATAATTTATACTAATGTAGCGTCCCTGTTCGGTACGCCAATTGTAATATGGTAGGTGCCAATTGTAATAAGTAATTGTCAAGGCTGGCTGAAGGGGCCAGTTCTAATGGAAAGGAAAAAAAACCGATGCCAAGGACATGCAAATAAAAATAAAGTAGGGCTCCGAGCTTACCGTACGGGCCGGTGTTATGGGCGGTATGACCAGATATTTAAAAAAATACAAACAAAAGCAAAACAAATCGGGCGCCACTGGTCACAGTGCTTACCTGGTAGGGCTCGGGCGATGAATAGCCAACGGATATCAGGACTTTTAATCGCAAGGCAGGTTTTTGTCTTATTTAAGTGTGCTGAGTTGAGAGACCAATAAAAGAAAGAATGGTGAACAATACAGTTTATTCAGGTACACCAGGAAATAGAACAGCATCAAGTTACAAAGTTAGCCAAGTAAAACTAAATGGATGTACCTCGTTAGAATTTTGTGACTCGCTTAGTATTACCTCTAAATTAAAATTAAACTAAATGTAACTTACAGGATATCTTCTTAACGGAGGTCGAGCATCTATGAACACATACCGTCAGCCTCAAGATCACTGCAGTCAGCACAGATGTACTCCCAGGCACAAAGTCAAAGTTCACCCGGAGAAGGGTTTAATAATGGAAATTCCGGAGGCATTTAAAAGAATGTAAAAAAACATCCAATGAAAAATTGAATCTTTACGGAAAACTCTTACGGAAACATCACTGAGCCACTGGAAAGCTCTTACTAAGGAAACCACTGAAAGTGTTAATATCAGGAAAGTATTTCTAGCATAATACTTAAGTAATACCGAAAAATTACTGAAAAGTACTCTATACTGAAAGTATTTGTCATTCACTGAAATATTGAAACCGTTACTGAAAGTTCTACTGAAAATATTAGGTTCTTACTGAAAGTATTTATAATATTAGTACCGAAAAACTGACACTTTACTGAAAGTTCTACTGAAAGCTGAAACAATTAAAATAACCTTTATTAGTAGATTGTCGAAATTAACCAAATTTTATTTTGAAAAATATAAGTTTTATTAAACTCACCGCGATTATCGCGCTTTCAGTTTGGAAATTAAAGATAGCAGCGTCCCGCCAAGCCGCGTAGAAGAAAGTCTAAAGAAAATTTAAAAGTTTTTAAGAAAATATGCATGACGCAATCCATACGAAATGGCGTGTTCTCAAAATATTAAACACTTACCGAAAATAAAGCATTATTGCGGGGTTTTAATAATCAATAAATGTTACAGAACCCATCAGGGTATTCTGTTTAGATTTCCAGGCCGGATGGCCTTGGATATATAAATAAACAAAATCGATCACAATTTTTGATCTGCCATGGTGATGGCGAAAGACGAAAAGCAAGTTGTCAACATTGACGTTTCAGACGGAAGATTTCCGGAGTCTACGGCTGCGTTCAAGAATGCGCTAACAGAAATGGATCCATAGATGCCACTTACAATAACGTAGTGCCCTATGTATTTATATTTAAAATAAAAGAAAACTAAGTAAAATTAATTGTTTTATTCAAATACACCACTTTCGAATATATTAAATTATTTGAAATTAATTTGTATTATTATTTTATTAAATTTTAATCCATCCAATTTAGATACTCCTAACCACAGACAAATGAAATGAATTATTAATCTGTGATATAGATACACAGATCAACAAAATATTACTTTAAATGCAACATTGGCCACAGATAGCAAATAAATCACTGCTCCATGGGCAATGTTATCTGAAATAAACTAATTCACGAATTAAATTTAGTAACGGGCTAAGCATTGCCAATTAGCACGTTACAGATGGTTGATAGTAAACAAATATTCCAATTGTTATTGTTTGACTACCAATTTAACAGCAAGGGGATTGATTAACCCATTGTATTTAACTGAAAACATTTTTGTTCTTTCTTACTGTTTTTTCTCCTGCACATTCAGAACAATAACAGAATTAATATTCCATGTACATTCAACAGTATAATAACATGAAAAAGTCAAACTCGTAAATCAACATCAAAAACATTAAAAGTCACAATTTATTTATAATTATTTTGCATACAGTCCATTAAAATCAATTAAAGTGTCAATTTGTCAACAGCGCTAGGAGCTCAACAGTTCCGACTGAACATGTCTCGAGACTACGAGCTGGCCCGCATCCCTCAAGATTCTCCAACGCTGGTGGCGTACGTCAGACAGATCCACCTGGCGCCCCGAGCGCCTAAAGGGCCTCCACCGGTGCCGGTGTACACTGACAAAGTTGCTGTGCTTGACCGCTTGTTCGGGGAAATTGTTAGTAATATGTGACTGTAGATTCTACTTACAATCTGTTTGCAAGTAGGGTTTTAATTTAGTTTTTGATGGTAATAGCCGACAAATGAGCTGGTGATCCACCTGATGGTAAGTACCTGTCGTCGCCCATGACATCTGCAATGCTAAAGGCATTCGTTTCCGGCTTTCAAACTGGGACTTTGTAGCTATCCAGTAGTATTATCGTATTAATAGTATCGGAGTAGCTATCCAGGTGGACCCAACGGAGAAATAATTATACTAATAATGGTATGAATATTTTTCTTTATAAGAACTAGAATGATCAAATACGGTACCACCTTTCTCTTCCACAGTACAACGGCACATTCCTAGAGTTCCTGCCGAAGGGCGGACGAGACCCGACCATGTCCTACTTGGAGTCAGTGCGCGGCTGGCAAGGGATTGTGGTGCGAGCAGCCCCGAGGGACTTCCTGGCGCTCCGGGGGACGGCCAGCGCGCTGCATGCCTGTCTGAGTCCCACCAACCATCCGCGAGAGGTGAGGCTTTTGTCTTTGGTCCAGACTTTGTCCGAGGAACTATTATTTTGTATACAAAACTTTTAACTTAAAAGTTTACCTCATTAGGGTATGAGGAAATATGTAGGTCCAATTAAACTTGCAAGATTTGATCCGTATAAATAGGGTAAACTAAATAAAAGCTTTTCAATATGGTGTGTAAAGTAATCTTTTATTCTACAGGTGTAGTTAGTACATCATATATTATTTTAAAGCACAGTGTGACCTAAACCCGCATTTGAAAGTCACGTTTTTTCGTAACGTAATTTCTTACACATTGCGAAGATATGTGACTTATAAAAAAATAAGTATCTATTCTTGTATATTAGTGCGGTAATAGGAAACTCGAAGTCACGAATTATAGCACCGTGTAAACAAGGGTTACTTTACGCATGAAAAAGCAAGATCTTAGTGTGCATTTAGGCCACAGTGTTAAAACAAATTACAAAATCACAATCATCAGTTGTATGCAATGATATTAAACTATAGATACATTATGCCCTTACAAATCAACCAAAAAATCTGTTCCCACCGAGCTACAACACATACACACGTTTATCTTTTGTTTCACTACACCAATCACTATTACATTGGTAAATTATGTAAAAGGGATGGCACTACTAAAACCATAATAGTGAAAAAGACAGCTAGACGGCCTCACTCAGAGGCAGCTATCAACTGTCAGAATTAAAATTGCTACACTTGTCTTAATTCGACTGACATAATTTCAGCGCCATCTTGGCATATCTTGTATATAATATCTTATATCTTTAAACGAGCAATTCTTGTATATATATATAATTGGAATCTCAGAATCGGCTCCAACGATTTTCATGAAATATAGGGGGTTTCGGGGGCGATAACTCGATCTAGCTAGGATTCATTTTTAGAAAATGTGGTTTTATCGGTGTTATCAGGCAATGATAAACTTCTACAATATACTCTTCCTGACATCTATTGGCAAGTACCAATACTAAAGCTACTTCAGTAAATGGTGTTGTTAAGCAACACTAAACCGAGCAAAGCTCGGTCATCCGGATATTCATTTGTTGTATGTATAACATCATCATCATGACCTCCCCCAGGTAACGTACCAGGAAGCAGAGGGCGGCTCGTTATTCTCCTCGCGTGTGCTCTGCCTCCCGCTGTACACCATGCTCCTGGCGGGGGGCGCGGGGGGCGGGGAGGGCGCCCACCACGTGCTGCTGGGGGGCGCCGCCGTGCCCGCCGCGCTGAGGCAGCTGCCGTTCGAGAATGTGAGGCTCCAGGTGAGTGGCAGGCTTTTGTGGGGCTTGGTGTACGATTACTGATGTAATGCGGAATGTGCAGTATTTTACGGGGCTTGGTGTAACAGAGTGAACTGCGGTTGTAAGGTGCAGCAGTATTTTATAGGGCTTGGTGTATGAGAGTAGACTGCGGCAGTAAAGTGCAGCAGTTTTTTTTGGGGCTTGGTGTACAATTTTTTAATAAATTACACAATTTAACACGAGATCTATGGTTATGGTTATGGTTATGGTGATGGGCTCCAGTTTCCGTACTTAGCCTCTAAGTTGGGCCATTGTACGTAAATATGTGTGCCAGCTAGTTATCTAGCCAGCCTAGCTCCGTCCAGAAGCGCAGGATCCTCCTGGTGTCTCCACAGGCTTCACGGAACGACCTCGGGGTGCCGAGGATTTCAGCCCGTTGGGTTGCTACTCCCACGCATTCCAGGATTACGTGAGGGGCTGTTTCTTCAGCCGACAGGCATGCCCTGCACAGGGGACTGTCGGTCACACCTAGAACATATAGATGTTTGTTAAGTGGGCAGTGTCCAGTGATATTACCTACGATTATCCGGAGGTCTTTCCTGTCAAGTGACAGTAGCCGTCTGGTCAGTCGTGCATCGGGGCAGGGCACTGTTTCCCGAGATTGTCTGCACGTACTGATTTGTGCCCATTGGTCTGCATGTTGTTTTAGAGTTTTTTGACGTAGCCAGGACCTTAGCTGGTTAAATGCTAGTGGTAGCATAGGGGCCGGACCTACCGCAAGCTGGTCGGAACCTCTCCTGGCCAACTGGTCTGCCATGTCGTTTCCTAGGGAGCCACTGTGCCCTTTGATCCATTGCAAGGTAACTTGGTTTTTTAGTCCGATACCTTGCAATGCTTGGTGGCACTCTAGTATGAGCCCAGACTGTATGGTTTTATTGTTCAGGGCTTGTAGTACTGCAGCGCTATCGGAAACGATTCGTATTCTTTGGCCTTCCAAGCCTCTTTTAGCGACTGCGTTAGCTGCCTGTATTATGGCGACACATTCACACTGAAATATAGAACTGTGCTCGCCCAAGGCCATTGATATGTGTATGTTTGTTTCGGGTGAGTATACTCCCGCACCTGTTCCCGTCTTAGTTTTTGATCCATCGGTATATATGCGTAGGACATGTATACCGGAATGATCACTGGTTTCTTCAGTGAGCTGAATTTGGTAGCTCTTATCAAAACTGAGTTGCTTGGGGACCTTATCATTGGGGGAGGCTATCAGCGGCTGGTTGGCTATGGCCTCCTCCAGGATTTTAGTATGAATCCCATTTGTTGTACCCCAGAGGTTGAGCGCTTTTAGTCTGATAGCTGCTGACGCCGCTTCTTGCTGTATAAACAGATCGAGGGGCGCCAGCCCCAGCAGTACCTCCAGTGCAGCTGTGGGGGTAGTTTTCATGCAACCTGTTGTAGCTACACAAGCTAACCTTTGGAATTGTTGCAGTTTGGTTTTGGCTGTGGTTAGTTTGGTTCTGGGCCACCAAACCACCGCGCCATAGCTGATAATTGGCCGTATTACTGCAGTATATAGCCACATGACAATTCTGGGGTGAAGACCCCATGTCTTGCCAAGTAGCCTTTTGCATTGCCAAAATATGGCACAGGCCTTCTGTAATTTGTTATCTAGGTGTTTGTTCCATAGCAGCTTGTCATCTAAGATGACGCCCAGGTATCTGACTTCCTTAGTCAGGGTTAAGGTCTTGCCTAGGAGTTTTGGCAAGCGGTGAATATTTGTGATCCGCTTTTTTGTGAACAGTACTAGTTCTGTTTTTGATGGATTAACCGACAGTTCGTGGTCACTGCACCATCGTTCGACGATTTTTAGGGCCCTTTGCATAAGGTCGCAAAGGACCGCTTCAAATTTTCCTCTTACGAGGATTGCTACATCGTCTGCATAGCCTACAGTATAGAAGCCCGCCTCATTCAGTGAGGAGATTAACTCGTCCACTACCAGGTTCCATAATAGTGGCGAGATAACCCCTCCCTGTGGGCAGCCCCTCGACACAATGGCTCGTGTTGTGCCGTTCACTGTAATTTGTACAGCCCTTTGCTTTAACATGGCGTCGATCCAATTGGTTGTAATTGGGTCCGTGCCATGTCTGAGCAGGGCTTGGCTTATGCTGTGAAATTGCGTCTTGTCAAAGGCTCCTTCAATGTCAATGAAGGCTGCAAGCGCTGAGGATTGAGTTGATAGTGCTCCTTCAATAGGTAAGATAACACTGTGCAGTGCAGATTCTGTTGATTTGCCTGAACAATAGGCATGTTGTTGATGGTGTAGAGGATACCGCCCCAAAGCCTCATCTCTGATATATGTATCACAGAGACGTTCCATGGTCTTAAGTAGGAATGAGGTTAGGCTTATTGGCCTGTATGATTTTGGCTGCGTGTAATCACTCTTACCTGGTTTGGGTATGAATACCACTTTTACTTCTCTCCATTTTCTCGGGACGTAACCATACAGTAGGCAGGCCCTGAATATTTGTACCAAGTGTGGTGCTATGGTGTTTTTGCACCACTGGAGTAGTCCCGGAAAGATGCCGTCTAGGCCTGCTGTTTTAAAAGGTGAGAAGTTGTTGATTGCCCAGAGAACTTTTTCTAAGGTTACAATTCTTTCGGCAGTGTTGACGGCTTCAGCCCTTGGTGGTCTAAACTCTGGCTGGTCCGCCTCTTCCCAGTTAGTGGTTTCAGTGATGTCACATCCTGGGAAGTGTGTTTCAAGTAACAGCTGACATATCTCGCCAGTTGTAGTTGTGTAAGTGTTATCTTGTTTTCTCAGGGAGCCTAGGTTCCTACTCGGTTCACTCGAGAGGATGGTTTTTACTCTGGCCGCCTGAGTATTTGATTCAATGTTTGTGCAGAAATTTCTCCAACATTCGCGTTGCCTTTCGCGAATTCGTCTTTTGTACCGACCTTGCCAACGTTTATAGGCATCCCAGTCTGTATCTTTTCGCGTGTTTCTTGCTCTGTTAAACAGTTTGCGTAGTTTTCGTCGCATCTTCTCAAGCTCCGGTCCCCACCATCCATTATGGTTGGTGGTTCTCGTTGAGTGCGTTGTTAGTGGACAGGTTTCTGTAAAGCAGTTTATTAACGTTTCTGTTAGTTTATTAACGTGATTCTCTATGTCCGCAGGTTCGCGATAATCCACCGGAATCGTTTTGAGGTTCGGACTCGCGGAGATCAGCAAACCAAACTTTGTGCGATCTGTCCGTCTCGGGTTTCGCCAAAGTTCCGGTTTTTTTGAGTCGACATTTAGTTTGTATCTTACCCATCTATGGTCAGAGCAGGACAGTTCCTTTGATACATGCCAATCAAGGATCTGTTCCGACACTTTTTCCGTAGCGAGTGTGATGTCGATAATCGTTTGAAATCTGGAGGTAACAAATGTTGGTTCTGACCCCCTGTTTATAAGCCTGAGATCTGTGGAAAACAAAAACTCTACTAGATCCTCACCTCGTTTGTTCGGAGATTCGCTGCCCCACAAGGTGTGGTGCGCGTTAGCGTCCGCCGAGATGATCAGCTCAAGCTTCTTGGACTCGCAGTGCTTGATGAGATTCGCCAGCTCGACCGTTGGTATGTCCGCATCGCCCGGCAGGTAGGCTGATGCTACAATTACCTCTGGGAGACTAAGGCAGTTGGTCTGGAGTCTGACCGTAGTCAGGTCTCTGGAACAGAACTCATTCATTAAAACTGCATTGATTGAATTTGGTACAAATATGCATGTGCGTGGATTACTTATGGTTGTATCAAGAAGTATTTTACCTCCGATGTTGTTGAGACCGCATATCCTGTCCTTCCTTATCCACGGCTCCTGGATAAGGGCGACGGTGTTGTTGTTTACCTCCAGCATCCTTCGCAGGGTAGCCGCCGCGGCTTGTTTATGCTGGAGGTTGGCTTGTACTAAGTTAGTACATGTTAGGCGAGGAGGAGCGAAAGGAACTATTCAACTCCTCATCCGTGTTCGACGGAGCGTCCTGGTCCATCAGTCGCGCGATATCCTCTGCCAGGTCCCCGAGATCGGTTTCCACAACAGAGGGAATCAGCGAGCGATCCGATGTCCCGCTGTGCTCACCTGCCGTTCCCTGCCTTTCAGCTGGGTTCGGCTGGCGCACTGGCGTCCCGACCATTCCTTGCCTTTCGGCTTGGTTTGGCCGTTCCGCTTTGGACGTAGACGCATCCACCCCCTGGGCCGCGCACACACTCTGCTTTTCAGCGGAGCGGTTTTCGCAAACCCTAGGGGCAGACGCAGCCTCAGCTGGGTCGGGCGGAGTATCCTGCAACCTTCCCGTGCTGCCGAAGAAACGGATATAGTCGTTGCCCAGTTTGTAGCAAAGCCTACGCCCCCTCGCTAGAATGCCGGGGATTTGGTCGGCCGGAATACCGAGCACCAGGAAGGTCCCCGGTGGGTCCCCTCCATGGCGCTCGATATTGTAAAGCGACCATCTGCCAACCTGGTACCACTTGTTCTGGCCGGCCAGGACCTGCTGGATCCTTTTCGGTTCGTCCGAACAATGTGGTAGCAGGACGGCGGACTTCACCCGTCTGGGGATGTCCGATTGCCGCTTCACTACCAGCCGTGTCCCCGGAATTGGTGACACAAGAGTGGCTACCGTGTCTTTGAGCCACTCCACGTCCTTCTTGTCCTCGCACTGGAGTTTTAACACTCCTTCACTGTGGAAGGGTTTCCCTCGGAAGGAGGGCCAGTACGGGACCTGTTGTGCGTCTGCCGGTATCTCGGCCAGTTTTTCAATGCTGGATTCCAGCAGGCCCTTGACGCTCTCCACCTGTTCGGGTGTAAGGTCTATGAAAGGCTCCGCCATCACCGCGACAAATAGGTCACTTAGGACCACAGAGTCAGCGTAGGTGATGCCTTCGCCCACCCTTCCCGTGGAGGCCTTTACTCGCTTTGCAGCGCTCTGGATCGGCGATTGTGTATCGTCGGGGCGAGGGCGTTTAGGTCCCTTAGCCTGGCCACCCTGGGGCTTGGCTTCAGGTGTAACCTTCCCTTTACCACGACGACGCCGCTTGTTTGCCCTGGGCGCGTTGGGTTTCTCCTTCGCAGCCTCACCAGATTGGGCTGCCTTTTCGACGCGTTGACTCGATCCTTCCTGGCTTACACCAGGGCGGCTCGTAGTCTTCGCTTCTACTGAGGCATTGGGGGCCGTTGCCGGTCCTCCCAAACTGGTTGACGGAGCGTTCTTTGCAGCTTCAGCGCTGCGTTGTTTGTGCTGACGCCTCTGCTTGTGAGTGCCGCGTCTGCGTTTGTGCACCGTCCATTCCTGCTCAACAGCCCCTGTGGAGCCGGATGGAATGGAGGTAGCGTTGTTGATACAGGGCGATTCCGAAGAACCAGCGACCTGTTGTTTGTCGATCAGTTGATCAGTCGGGTCTTTACTCGTGCAATCCATTGCTTTAAAGACTTAAATTCACTCTCCGTGGCGTCCCACCCTCCAGGGAGCCCGCAGATGGGGATGTTTATCCAAACACCAGGACCTACCACAGAGAGTATAGGGTCCGGGGTCCGCCATGCAGCGAGCCTGCACGATGCGAAGAGGTCTACGGTTGTCGGGCCGAGATTTTGACCCGTACTCGCCATAGGCTCCGCGCTTCGCCGGCTGCGCACTACATGACCCCGAAACCCTTGCCAGATACCCTTAAGGGGTACCTTTGCCGATTACCTCGGGCTGGCTAGTCCCAAGGCCATCGTTTAGGAGGAAATCCGGACCAAAGAGGGCGTGTTGCCACCCCAGGTAACAACTACCCGACCCAAGGAAGGCTCAACCCTCCAGGACTCCTTCATCCCCCCGCACGACGCTCAACTACGCACGGCATAACACGTAGGTGGGCTCAAGCACACTCCATAACAGAGAGGCCGGTCTGACTCACCCACTGGTCCGGACCTACCAGTCTTTTCGCTGTTATTTGGCTAGGTCACTGGTGAAGCCTCTTCCCTTAACGGGGGTAGTGTTGTGTGGAGTGTTATTGTGTAGTGTGCTTGATGTGTGGTCTGTGTCTGTGTACTGTGTTGTGCTTTGTAACTGTGTATATGTATGTGTGTTCTGTATGGTATGTGTGCATATGTATGTATTAGTGTTGTGTTGTGTGTTTTGTTTAGTGTGTTGTGTTAGTGTATATGTGTGTTTGTGTGGTGTGTAGGTGTGGTGTGAAGTGTGGGGAATGCATAACAGGGGCGCGGGTCCCATCCAGATCCGTAACAGATCAAGACACGACCCAAAGCCCCAAGTTATGCATTCCGTTGCCCTCCCCATTTTTCCGGACTTGGGACCGGCATCATATTTGAGGCCTCGGCCTCCAACATGAAGGTTGGGTTAACACGAGATCTATTGAAAAGTTCAAGTGACTTGTAAAAAAATTGGTAAAGAGTGAAGACTATTCACTAACACTTGTATATTAATTTAAAAGATCAACTCCTAGCAAGAAACTCAGCGCGTTTCTTGCTAGGAGTATTTCCTTTCCTCGAATTTGAAATGTTTTATTTAGGTATATGCAACTTTTTTTAGGTTATACAAGTTTCACAAGCATTTTACTAAAACATTTCATACTTTTTGTTAGTACTGTTAGTCCGTTAGTCGATATATGTATGAGTTTCGCTTCAATAAATTTCATACATACGAAATCTGTTTTCAGGTAATAGAATACCGTTCAACGGACCTGGATGCACGGAACCAAACCACTCGCTTCTTGGAGTCGAAGAACTACACCATAGCGGCCACCTTCGATGATGGAGTCATGTACAGACTGCTAGAGGTTTGAGATACACATACATTGCTCTATTGATTACGTCACACCCCCATTGGATACTCGGCGAATATCACAAATAATTCCACAAACAGTGACGAATATGTAAATTGTAAACCACGAATACAGACGAATTATTCTTTGATTAGACAAAAACAGACACCGAAGCGAGGAATATTTGTGGCGAGTAACGAAGGTACACACAGCACAATAATTAGGTATGGAAGGTATCATAATAGGTATAAAGTAGTATTTCAATCAAAAGTTGTACAAAGGTTGCTTAGCTTCTACAAAAAAAACATTCTGTGATTGGGTTTTGACCCTATTGGGTTTAAATCTGAAATTGTCGTATTAGTGATGGGCGATTATTGCTTATATTAATCGGATTAGTCGATTGTTCAGTATAGTCGATAAAAGGCGATAACAATTGATGTTAGTCGATTGTATTGCCATGACTGGCTGGCTCTGTGAGCGCTCGGACGAAAAAAAAAGTCATCGGCAGTCAGAGTTGCCCGATAGTAATTAGTATTCAGTTAGTAGTTTGTCGATTGTTATTCGAATAATCATCGCGAGGAAGTACTAAATCGACAATCGAATGCGCAATGGCACAATTTTCGATTCAGTCGATTGTTTTTTTTGCAACAACCGCCCATCACTATGTCGTAAGACTCGTAAGTTATGTATGAAACATCAACTTTATTCTTAAACCCCTAATATTAAATATTCCGGAATGTTTTCGTATCATGCCCTCCATACCTAACTTTTTTGCTGACTCTATATGAATGCCCAGTTTACAAACCCATGGTATTCGCCTGTAATCGTCGAGTATCTACACGGGGTGTTACAGATATAAATTGTGAGTTGTGACGTCGACGAAGTGAAGTTACGTTTCAAATTGTATTGTGACGTAATTTATAGAATGCCATAGAATTTTTACGTATAATCACCGAACACAAAAACACTAGTAAATTTTAATAAAATACATTATCTGTCAAGTTACTATTGATTTTAAAGTAGGACACTGGTAAATTGTGGTAATTTTTTTTTCAATTCTGTAACCCACTCAAAGTTTCAATAAACCAAGTCTTATTAACACTAGTAAAATACTGGTAAATTAACGTAAACACCTAATTAATCTTCAAATTATGATGTTAGTCAAAATGTTGATAAAATGTAAGACAATTTGGACAATCTCTCACATAAATACACGAAAGGAACCCTTAGTGGTAAATTTATTAGGGTTCACTAATATCTGTTTCAAATATCAAATAAAATCAATTACTATATAAAGTTTGGTATAAAGTTATACCTACCATATTACGATGACAGCTATAAATAAACTTTTCAGTATTAAAATTTGATTTTATACACTATTTTTTTAAAGTTAAATTAATCTATTGATTGAATAATGAAAAATCTCAAATTTATAATAATTTTTAGTATTAATTTTAATTATTGGTAATTATAATTCACAATATTTATATTTCAAATTAATAGATAAAATTAAATAATAATCACATGAAGAATAGTTTAAAATAAGATTTAAGTGTTCATAATGTAACAGGTTTTAATAAGAAATGTATATTGTGATAATGTTGCAGCGTAGCGATTTCATGGGAAATATGTTTCCTAACATCAAAAAGCTTTAAATTTATAATTAAACTACTAATTCTTTGAATGCTAGATATGTCACAAGCTATACATCTTAGTACTTGGAATAGATTGGCTAGAACAAAATACAATGTGCCTTATTCCTTCTTAATATATACACACACTTAGATAGCATGTAGTGTATTAGAATTTTGCTACAGCTAGTAAAATGAAGAATCTCAATTGGGATGTGATAATGTCACCAGAATTACTCTGAAAATGTAACTTCTAGTGAAGGAATCCAAATATAATGCTTTATTACTCTGCACTTGTTATATTAACGTACCGAGATAAAAATAATTTTAAAATGTTTTAATAAAAAATTGAGAGGTGTCAAGGGACACCCGGATGGAACGAAGTTCCTTTCGATATTTCCTATGTTAGGGCCAAAGAGCCCTAACATAAGTAAAATAGCAAAAAGTGTCGTGAAAACTTTTCGTAAGAAACAAAAAGTGTCGTAAGAATTTTTCCGTCTAGCCCCCTTTCACAACGCGCGATAAGGAACTTCGTTCCAATATAATATAAAATGTTAATATTATATTTTTTTCTTGTAATACGCTAAAAGTGAAGTGAAACATAACAGCGATTTTTTTGTCTTATTGTCAATTCCAAATAAAAGGTTCGTGACCGACTTGTTCCTGAACGAAACATACCAGTACACACAATATATATTTATATATTACACGATAATCAAAGAAATATTTTTTTACGCATTAATAAAAACTTGTAAGTTGGCAGTTTATTTTATTTTGATCACATTATCAAAAAAGTGTTTGAGAGCAACTAATAAGTAATGAAAAAAAGGAGTAATGATTCTGTTGGATGAGATTCCAGGGAGTATTCTTAATTAAAGTAATTTTTGCGATTTAATTCGAAAACAAAAAATGTATGGATGTAAGTCATCCATTTGTCATTTAAAAGTTTCTCGTGTATGGAGAATGACATAAGTGACAAGTCAATGACATTATGTCACTACTCATTTTGAGGTTTCTCTAACTCCGTATCTAAGGGGTAAATGGGAAGGATGTTATGTAATTAGCATGGTCGTTGTACTTTATGCATTATGATCTCTACCTCACTGCAATAGGAACCAGTGATCAAAATAGAATAATCAATGGCTGTTACTGCTTCACGTGTAGGCTAAGATTCAAATAACAATATAGTATTATTAGAATTATGTTGTGTTAATTTTAAATAAGGTGATCTTCAATCTATTTACATCTATTATATTTTAAGTTCTTATTTTAATGATTCCATAATTCGCAATTATTTTAACATGTCTGTCGTTAATTATTGTTTTTTGTAAAATCGTCTGTATTTCTGTCCTTTTTAATCGAATTCGTTTGTTTATGATTATTTATAATATTATGTTAAATGTAATTTATCACAATTCGCAACCGTTTTCCATCCATGTGAAATGTGTCAATTATTTATTTAATTTTGAAGAAATATTTTTAATTGAGTGTGATCGCTCGTACACTAACTTTGTCAAAATTC
Source organism: Thymelicus lineola (assembly GCA_963932265.1). Taxonomy (NCBI): domain Eukaryota; kingdom Metazoa; phylum Arthropoda; class Insecta; order Lepidoptera; family Hesperiidae; genus Thymelicus; species Thymelicus lineola. The sequence goes on along the minus strand of OZ010703.1, from coordinate 651,539 downwards.
AATGGTTTAACAGTTTGAATTACTCATTGGAAAGGAAAAAAACGAACTGAACCTACTCAATTTGTGTGTAGCCTTTAGTTAAAATTAAAAGATGTTATGTCGGTATTTTTATATAATTGAAAACAAATTGGAATTTTCAATATTGGTAATAATGTAGATGGCGATCAATCAGAATCAGTTCGAGGCGTGGTAGAAGGTGCAATATACCTGATTTATGTATGTAAGGCATGCTACACACATGTTCGATTCGGCATATTGGACTTGGCAATATTTGTCGAATCGAAGCACCCACTACGTTTGACTCGAGTTGATCAGCATTATTATACGTATTGAATGAGTTGACGTGTGTATTCGACTAAGGTTGAAATCTTTAAACAGTGCTTAGACTTTGCTCAGACTTAAAATTATCCCAACTAATTAATGGTCCTATATGACCTAAATCAAGCTTATCATTAGCCGTTTTATGACTTAATTTTTTCTTATTAACAAAGTGTTTCTCATGTAGTACAGTAGACTGGGTAGCAAAGTCTAAGTGCGGTGTATAGATCTCCCCCTAAGCCTAGTTTTATGTCAAACGTAGATTCACACATTTAATTTTATCGGATCACCGAACATGTGTGTACCACACCGTACATAATAATTATATTGTACCGTATTTTAAATAATATTGTTTTCTAAATTCATATTCATATAAAGCTGGCCATACACGATCAAGTATACTTGTCAAGTTTGCAGCGGACTTGACGCGGCATCAAGTAAACTTATTGGTGTATGGCCACGGTATGGCTATCTGGCTATATAGCTATCTGATGCAAATTGGATGCCGCATCAAGTCAAACTGTAAAGTTGACAAGTAGGTACACTTGATCGTATTTGACCAGCTTAGTGGGGGTGTTTAGGGGGATGGGGAGGTAGGGAGATTATATTTCAAAAGACAAAAGTCATAAAAGTCTCAAAAGTCAACAGTTAAAAGTCAAAAGTCAAGACAATACAAGTATTTTATAATCCTTCGTAAGGAGAACTCCAGTCGTGCGACGGAGCTGACATACTTTTCCTATTTAATACAACATTGAAGTGGAAGTGTTTATTTATATTTATCTTGCCGGCTATTTCCATAAAAAAAATGTAATAAAATATGTTTCACACATCCGAGTTGCTAAAGGCGTTGCCTATGATATTAAATGTCTCTCAGTTTGACTCTGCTTGTACGAATTTCTTATCGTTGTGAATTCCGCGTTTATCAGTTTTCACCATTTTTCTCCCAATATTATATTTTCATGTATAACAGATCTGAAAAAAAATCAAAGGGACTGATTGTAAATCATGGAGTATAGAGGTAGAAGGAGGGCCATTTCTGTGTATGAAAAGTGTCTATAAAAACGCGTCCAATTACGGGGCGCTGCGGTGCGGAATAACAGCTATGTTCGAATATCTATTTCTCAGACACTAGCGCCATTCATTACGGATGGCACAACTCAGCAAACTTCACTCCGGCTACAACAGCTATGTTCATATCGCTATTTCTCAGACGCTAGCGCCGTTCTGGAATGGCTATTATTGGGACCTCTATTTTCCAGTATACAGGTAGACACTACAACTTTCCCATCATATGAGATGGCCCTCCTTCTACTCTATCCTCCATGTTGTAAATGTATAATGAACGGAGTTAACCATTCCAGTGATTAATGTTAAAATTCCATCACTTTGTTAAATCGCCTTAGAAGACTGAATATGGAAATAATTTACGGTCTCGCTCATCAAGGTAGTGGACAAAATGTTTATTTTATTTATATTTTCGTAATTATTTTCGATTTAATTGTAATTTTAATTAAGTATAATGTTTTAATGAATTAATTTGATCTGCTAGCGCTAAGGGATGACAAACAATTAATGTAATAATGATTAAATTTTTCGATGAAATTAATTTTAAAATGTAGGCTTAGTTTTATACGCGCTCAATTTTTCACAAATAAATGGCTTTAATCATATTTGTCTTTTATTTATTGAAAATATTTGATAACACTTATCGTAAAAGACCTATGTGAGGGTTTTCATTCTCGTATAAAGAAATACAGATTAAATGATCAAACATTTATTTCACCTACACACAAGTGAACACGCATAAATAATAATCGTCAATTTAATACAACATCAATAGTTATTCAAGAACTATTTAAATTATAACAGATCAATTTGTCTTGCACATACATAACAAAAATAGCACCTACCTTAATGCTCACAAATTAAACTATTCCATTAATAAATAAAATAAAAAAAAATTTCAACAAACATCGCAATGCTCCTATCCATATTATATAGAGAAGAATCACTAGGTACTCTCAAACATTACGAAGTTCTTCTATACCCAGAGTCAGTTTCATCTCTATTGAATAATTCTCATCCACAAAGTCTCCTTTGGGATCGTTTGCGTCCACTTCTCTCGGTTTCTCCTCATTCAACGAACCATTAAGATCATCTACACAATCCTCAAAGATTTCATCTCCACCGGAATTATTGATTTCAGCTCCACTTTGATTGACACCGTGTCCTGTATCATCTTTTTTATAGTCATTACCGAAATTAACATTTCTAAGGCCTGCTAAAAATTCCATTTCACCGACATTTCCAGATTGTTCGTTTAAAATACCGGAATCATTAGTCTGTTCTGCCAGTCTATCTTCAATGAGAGTATCTTCAAAGGTTTCGTTACTCCAAACTAGAGTTCTTTCGTTTTCGTCGTCAATAGATTCAGTGGGACTGATGCGGCCATCCATTCCGTATCTGCGCCTCTCCATCCCTTGCACGTGAGCATCCAAAGCTCCAGAAACTTCATGTAGCTGAAAGGAATAATGTTTTTTCTGTTACTAATCGTTGCAAGCGATTTCATCCTTAGATGTATCGTTCCTAATCCCTATTTTACCCTTTACTAAAAACTGTTAGAGGATAACTTCAAAGTCCTTTCATTGGTTTAGACTGTGCTTTGTCAGTTACTCAGTTGCGCAAACCTAAACTAAGGGGTTTTCTCGGTATTAAGTATGTATCAAAGGAATATTTCTTTGTTTTTTTTTCTCATTGTCACCAGCGTTTTTTGATTCTATTATTTTGTGATTTACAAATACAATAAAAAAAACCGCAACAAAGATGCATTTTGTATATCTTGTTCATAAAACATGACTTTCCTCACCGTAAACTCATCAGCCAGTTCTACTGAGACCCGCTCTATAATCTCGTTGGTTTTATTATCCACCTTCCCCGCGTGGCTGTTGATCAGGTCAAACGCTCGGTAGTACTCCCTCTCTTCATGCTGAAGCGTCCTGTCCAGGATCTCAGAGGCCACGGCTTGGTCTATACGGTCGTTCTCACTCATGTCGCTGTAGTTGACCCCTGTAAAGATGTGAAAGGTGTAGGAAATTCCACTTAAACTCTTAAATACATTTCGCCTGGATCTGATACTATAAGAAGAGTACAGTAATTAAAATCATTGTTATCTGCTTTGACTATCATCTCATAAATTTCAACAGCTACTTTTTCTAACAGTTTTATATCCCTTGCTAATCCCTATGCCCTTCCGATAATTGGTGCTAATTCGAGCTGTTTTACGCTTCCTGAATCCGCTACATTACTATTTCCATACAACTAAATACTAAATAATTATTTTGACCTTGTGACGGGAACCTATCATCGTCAGAGGACTTCATAGTTTCAATTATAGATCTCTTTGCCTCTTCCGGGTCAACATGCATCATAGCATCGTATGCCGCTGGCGGGTTCTTGCTGTTATGTGCGCTTTCTGAATGTTCACCTGTGTGAAAGTATGTCAAGAAGTTCTTTATGAAACTGTTCATAAATATTTACTCCATTGATTTAATCAAGAACACGTTTATACCTAACTGACCTGATTCTAGATGAATCTAACTAGAAAGTGCTTAAGGTAAAGTGAATTAGGAAAGCTTTGAGACGAAGGTTTCTCTGCTAAAGCAACATAATATTAAGTACTCATTCTTCAATTCTGATATTTGATTTGAAAAATATTATGGGTCTTCTTAGACAATTTTTGGAAATAGGGGTTCGTTTGCGAACGGTTGGAGTTGGTCAAGTGAAAAAATTCTCAAAATAGGTCAAATGATGAATTTACATGGAAAACTGTCACGGCTATGTTAGCATAAGCAGTTAATGAGTTATAGACGATAAACTTACTACTTCGGAACCCTACATTGCGCGTGGCCTGACATGCACTTGCCCGGTTTTTTTTTTGGTTTTGTTGCATAAATTCTATTACCGACAATCTTACCTACGTCAGATCCTTCAACTCTAGGAACCTTAGTTCTGTTCAGACTGGCAGTACTAGGCCTTGACCTTCGGTTGTCATTTCTTTTTCTAATAGTTACATTTTCTACTTCATTTTCATCATCAGAACTTGATTCAGCGTCATCGGGTATATTTATTGATACGGTTTCTTCAGAAGATGCTATTAGATGTAATGGGCAATAAGGTACCTTTAAGTATCCTAAGTTTTATTACAACTAGTTACTCAGTCCAGACACAATTTCGTTCAAAAGTAAATAAACTATAAAATCAAAATACATATTATAGATGTCGAAAACTAATTTACGATTTTGACAGAAAGACGAAAAAAGCAGAACAAATAATAATAATTATTGTTATTGATTAGAAAAAGGTGTGACGATAGAAGCAAAATCCTCCATCCATGTGAACCTTGAAGATAATTTGGAAAGAATAGAACAAATCTCTTACGTTCGGAATCAACTCTTTCTTCCCCAATCTCAAACTCTATGTCTGTGCCGGTTTGATCGTTAACGTAATGGACCAGCGTGGCTCCGGGTACGTGTGTGAGTCGCACCTTCTTTTCATCTGCGGAAATAACTATAGCTGTTAAATAACTCTTCCACGAAACTTCGTCGAATACCTGCATCAATTGATTACTAAGTAGGTAGATACACGAGAAAATTATGACATTATTGTGTTAAGACTTTATTTAGCCGACAAACGAACGGATGCCACCTGATGGTAAGTGGTCACCGAAATACTACCGATGTGTTGTTGGGGAAGAAAGCTGAAAGAAGAATGATGGAAAGAAGGTTCCCAAGCCCCCAAATGAAAAGCGCTGGCTCAAGTTAAAGAGTGGTAGACGTTTTTGAAACATAAATACTCCACAGTTCAACTGCTATGTTAAAAATATTAATTGAGCTATTTTTCGATCTCGTGTCCAAAGCCAAATTTTCTTCTGGTAGTGGACTCTGGTGAAAAACGAGCAAGGGAAATACATTATATGCACTGCAGCAACTAAAACTACTATGACAATCACCCGGCCTTTCCCCGGCTGTGAGCTGGCTGAGTGCGATCCTATCAAAGGCGTTGTCGTTCTTGTATGTCGTAAACTTGGCTTTATCTTCTTCCTTCACTAGATGCGCTGGAGTCTGTTGCTCGGCTTTGTCATGTTCCTCCATCGTTTTCTTGTCGTAAAGTTTCTTAAACAAAATATTTTCGATTACATCGTCGCGAACATCTATGAAAATTGTTACGTGCCTTAGTTACTATTTATTAGTTTATATATATGCTAAAACAACTGAACATGAAATACCATAGGATCGACGGCAGGTTCCCCTCTCTCGATCCTGGCCTGTCTCTCTAACTCCTCTCGGTCGAGCTCAGCGAATATCTCCAGGTCCTCAGCACTGGGCTTCAGATCCTCATCATCCTCTGAGTCTTCAGCGCCGCGCAAGTAGTTCATGAGTGCTACTCCATCACCAACACTCTGTTTAGTTTTTTGTTTTGTGGTGGCTGAAAAAAATATCGTTCAAGTATCTGCTTTGTTGTTTATTTTACTATTGTCAGTGCGTTTTTTTCTGTTTCAAGTGCGAATAAAACTGTGAGGTTCGGCCAATTACTAGATTTTTTTATGATCTACTACACTAACTTTTAAATGTTTAATTTGTTATCTAACACTAAACTTTAAATGTATAACTTGTATTTCTAATTACTATAAATAAAATTTTACTGATGAATTTTATACCTCAAGTAAAAACAATAGAGAGGAACAGAAAATGAACAGAAAGGTTTGGAATCAGATTAGGAAAATATTTGGAACTGATTGGCGAGCAGGCCACCTTCATTAATAGATAGATGAATAATGAAACAATCAGAGATTCCATGTTGTCAGTTTTGTCACGGAATGAAATTGTAATTGCAATTGCACAGATTGTAAGCATATTCATTTTTAATGCTAATAAAATAATTAACTTACTATTTTTTTCACTATTCTCATCTTTACTGACATCTTTCTCTTCTTCTTTGCCATTATTATCGACTTCATTTTCTACCGGTTCTTCAACATTTTTACTCTTATCGTTTACTTCAAAAGCAACGTGCTTCTTTCCTTTTTTTAAACATATCTTTTTATTATTATCAGCAGTTTCTTTTGAACCAGTTTCCTGGCTGTTAGTGAATTTATCTATGATAATCTTTCGATCGTGATCGATGATAAGATTGCCTTCTTCGACAATATTTCTAGGACTATCCAATTCTTCGATTAGATGCTTATTACATTCCACATTAGTGTTGATATCTTCTATAACCGGGTTTTCATTAGTATCTATAACTTCAATTAAAGATTTCTTGTTTACTTCACAAGCCGTTTTTTCTTTAGTTTCTTCGTTAAGTTCTGTTTGTTATAACAATAAGTAAGTATAATATTTAAAATATCTTACGTCTTAAGATAAATTTAATATACCTATTTCAAAGAAATAATAACTTATTAAGGGTAATATTAATGTACAAAAACTTAAGATTTCAGGATAAACTACCTGTAGAAATCGATTTCATGTGTTATAATTATATTTCTATTATTGTTAGGGCCTTTTATTGTCAACAATCCAACTTTTAATTTTTGCGTACCTTTGGGTTTCCTGGTCTTTTCTTTCTTTTTAGTATGTGGAGGTTCATTAAACAGTAACTTGTTTATAGCTAGTACATCTGGTGTAAAATCTCTGCAAGCATTAGTAAGTCGTTTAGTTTTTTGCCCCTAATATATCAATTATTTCATTCATTCATAATGAAGAAATTTAAATTGCATAAGTGAAATTTACGTTAACGGTGCAATAGCAATTCTACTGCGCACCTCCTCAACCATACCGTGAATATTAAATTAACGAATGAACAATAATTATAATTTAATAAATAATTGTAGTTAAAAAATAATACATACTTTTCACCTTGCGGCTTAAAGTTTCCGCCAAATCCTTGCCAGCAATCTACTGATTCAGCAACTTGTTCTGTTTCATTTCCAATCTCCTGAATAAGACGTTTGCCACTATTTTCCTGATCCCATTCGATTTTTTTCGTCTTTGCTCCTAAAATTTTGGATAAAATTCACTTAATTTAATTAACTTCATTTGATTAATATTTTGCTATCTCAATATTATTGGAAAGTGATCACGTGCCTTTTTCAACTTCTCCTTTACTTTCATCTTCACTCTCTGAATCACTATCTTCACTTGTGGAATCTTCAGCTTCAGATCCAGTGAGCATGTCGACTAGGACTCCATCTTTAGTCTTTATTTCCGTTCCGAATGATTCATTTATGCCCATTGGATCTTCTATTATTACACTTTCTTCAGAATTAACTGCATTTTCCTATGACCAAAAAAGGAAAATAATTTAAAAAGAAGTCTTAGTAGTAATGAATAAAATATTTCCAGGTTAAAATGTTAGTCAACCCACCTTGGTATCCAGACTTCCTTCTAGTTTCTCTCTTGCTGCCTTTTCTTCGGCCTCTCGCTTCGCCCTGACTTCATTTCTCATTTTTATCAGACGCCTAGCACTGTCCAGCGCTCTATCTTGCTCTCTTTTGATCCAGCTGTTGACAAATTTTGAACAAGTTTACCTTAACCTTCAAGTCTCCATATAGTAAATTAGCAAGAGTACATGTCATTATATTCTATAAGGATCACTTTAAATAAACATATGAATATTGTAAACCATAAAATTAATGCTCTATGGCCATACTGATCAAACAAGTTGAAACCGTTGAAAAGACAGCTCTTTAAACTACCAACGCCGTATGCGTTATACATTATGATGTAAATGTACGCATTAATCTGGTGCAGTCGTCGAAGTCTCCTTTCTCACCGTTGCCTCTCAGCGATTTCCTCCTGCATGCCGCCGCGCTGCCAGGCCTCCGCGCAGGCGCGGTCCCGCGGGAACACCGGCCGGTTGTCCAGGTTGAGCAGCTCCTTCAGCCGCAGGGTCAGCGTCTTGCGGTACGCCGGGATGTTGCGCACTACTGGGTTACCGGTGAGAACCAGCACTGTAAGGAATGGTGAGTCTCAATTCCAGTACTTTCATCACGATTCCCGCAAGATCAACAAGGTGAAACTATTTCTTAAATTTCCTCATACGTATTTTATTTGCACCCTTCATAAGCTTCTATCCTCAATATTATCCATCGTGAAATTTTTGAGGAAACTGTAGACCAATGTTTGCATTGCAAGTTTTTCGCAAAATCCAAATCTACATCTACTCTTATACTCGTTTAATACTAGCTTAGCTGTGACAGTGATGCTGTGTTAATGGCACTAATCGGAATAAGCTGACCTTTAAGTAGAACCATTTCTGCTAGAACATCTACGATAAGAGGATCCTCCAAACGGTTGTAGGAAAGATCTAGGACTGAAAGGTTTTTGCAGAATTTTAACTGCTCCAAATCATCTGAAACACACATGATATGAAAATATATAATAGAGTCACAAAAAAATCTACGATCTTCAAATTTTATTTATAGAATACTAACCGACTGTAGCTAGCATATTGTGAGCCATACTTAGAGTATGTAAAACTGGCACAACGTCCAGATTTTCAATTTTCGTCACGTAATTGTGATCCAAGTTTAATGTGTCCAGCTTCGGACAGCCCTGAAGGTTCTCAATTTTTCTGACAATGTTATAATGGAGGTACAGACATCTCATCTCAGCTTGATTGTCTAAGCCCTCGATCCTCTGAATCCCATTGTTTTCCAGGAAAAGACATTTGAGTCCGGTGTATTCTTCTAAGTTTTCAATTTTGGAGAAACCCTGAAATTTCTTTTCGTTCAAAATTTGCTTTCAGACATGCAAATTACGGAAAATTGGGCACGCGTAAGAAGAACTGATGATAGTATAATAATTTCGTACTTAAGAAAGCCTACATACATACTACCAGTATGGTAGTCACAACAATAATGCTGAAAATCGAAATGTGATCACGATTTTCATTTATATGTAAGGAACGCTTCGGAAAAAATTTGAAATGGTTCAAAAAACTATTTTTGAGCTCTGTTTTAAATGCTTAATTTATCAAAATGTTCACATTATTCACATAATAATCCATGTACTATAAAATTAACCTTTGAGTTTTATTATAGTAAGTATACAAGTTGTAAGTAGGTGCAACTTGGATTTATCACTAATCTTACCTTAAAATGCAAGTACAATATGTCATTCAAATATGGAGTGCAGTACAATTTGTGCTGCTTGCAGTGGTTCTTGATGAACTCCTTCGTCATCCTCGGCCCGCGGTTCATCTCTTCCATCTCTTTCTCAAACTTTTGCTGAAGCGCTTTCTGTTTCTCTTTCTCGGCTTCTTCTTTATCCTTCGCCTCACTCCTTGATGCCCTCTCCGATATTTTATCTGTAGGTATATAACATGATTTTTATTTATTGATAAGCAAATTATTCTATACAATTGTTAATTTGTGTAAGAATTACTTACCGAAATTTCTATATAATTGTTAATTCGTGTACGTTACTTATCGAAATTTTGTAAACTAACAAAATTTATTTTATTAGCAAACCAATTTATAATTTTTAGCCGTATTGGGGTGAGTCAGAATTCTGATTCCAAGTCGTCTGTGTCTTAAGAGGCGACAGAAACCGACCTGATTGGTGGTAAAGCTCCACATATAAATTAAAATAATATTATCGATATCATTATTGTAATTAATATTGTTACTGGTATGTATCTTTCCATGAAGCCTTCCTTCCACCCTCTTGCTTGAGTCAGCCGTCAGACCAAGGAGACAGTCATTTCTTTCTTTGACTCTTTTCTTGGTCGGCAACTTATCGGTGATGCCTTTGGTGTTACTGATGTTTGGCTCTAAGAACCAAACCTTTAACATTGTTTTATAGTGTAATAAAAAACTAAACGAGCAATTCAAAGAGGTCGCCATCTCTGTGTAGGTACACCGTACTAGGCCGAATAGCTGATTCTTTCTGGGCTACAAGGGAGGGGAAAATCCGCTTGTTAAGTGTTTTTCCACTTTCAACTTATTTTCCAACACAACAGTTTGAATAATAAAAATAAGTCAAATGAAAAAAAATTTTTTTTTTAAACGCTTTTATTTCAATAATGTTTAGTTTATAAAATAAGCTACAAGTTGTGAAAATTTCAAGTCTCTACGTAAAATGTCTAAAGTCTGAAAATCGTTTTTTTTAATTTAACAACAAATAAACAATGAAAATTAGTTTAAAATATGATTTTCGTGTATTGTCATCGGAAATACACATGTCTGCCAAATTTCATCAATTTTCATTAAAGGGAAGTCATTCAAATTAACGTTACAAGATTTGATGCTCCGAAAAATCGTTTTTTTTTAATTTAACAACAAATAAACAATGAAAATTAGTTTAAAATATGATTTTCGTGTATTGTCATCGGAAATACACATGTCTGCCAAATTTCATCAATTTTCATTAAAGGGAAGTCATTCAAATTAACGTTACAAGATTTGATGCTCCGAAGTGAAACTAAATAAAAGCGTTTAATAAAGTTTGTTGTGATCCTGGCAATGTGCAATTATCAAATACATGCTTCAAAAATGTTAATTGTTATTACCTGGTACATTCAGTTCCAAGGACGGTACTTCAGATATTTGAAGCTTTGCGGAAATGGCTTCGGATTGAGTTCCATTAGATTTTTCAGTTATCAGAACATGGTCACCTTGAGCCTGTAAATCCCCTTTGATGTCACTGACACAAGGCAACATTTGACTTTTAGTGTTTTCAATAACGTTACTTTTTCTTGTTTCCTCTCTTTTCAATAAATTATCAGCAATTCGCACTACATCTTTGTTATCCTTCATTTTGTCCTTTATATCATACAAAAGATCATTTATACGTTTGTTTCTTTCTAACTCCTGTTTTCTCATTTCCGCCAACTGCTTATTTTTCTCATCTTTGTAAATGATGTCTATGTCCCATAACTCTTTGCGTTGATTTTCACCATTGTATTTTGTAATTTCCGTAAGATTATCATTTGGACTATTATTGCTGTCCGGATGATGACTTTGTTCCATTTCGTCAATTTTAGTACTAGCACAAGGTTTAGGTGGATGCAGAATTTCTTTGGATTTGTTAAGAATAACGTCTACTTCTTTGATAAATTCTTCACATTCCTTATTTCTCATTTCATAATTAGCTTTGCTCTTTTTTATACGATCTTCGTGGCATTTTATTTCTGCATTTAGTTCACCTATGGTGTTATGTATTGTATCTATATCTACTTGACTAACTCCGTAACTGCATTCCTCGCTTTGTATATCTTTGTCTGGGCTTTCTTCGTCTATTTTATTGAGTTTTCTTTTTTCATTTTCCTTAGTGCTTTCACGTTTTATAGTATCTCCTTCAGTTTTTAGCTTTTGGTAAACAATATTTGATTGTCGTGAATTTTCTAGTGCTTCATTAACATCGTTTAACAATTCATTCATACTGTTCAGTTTATTGGTTATATCTTCACGAATCAAAGTACTCAGGTTTTCAGCGCCTTCTACAATGTTGCGGGCAAGATTTTTCATTTCTTTGAACTCTAACTCTTTGTTTTCATTATTATCGCTTTGGCCAATTTCGAATATTTCTTCTAGAGCATTGTGTAATGTTTCCTCCATTTTTTCATCAAATTTCAATGGAATATCTTGACCTTGTTGTGCATTCATATTATTTTTCGTTTCATTATTTATGTTATTAGGTTCTGATACATTATTACGTGTAATTTCGTTTGATATTATATCTCGAGGTTGCTTTTCTTGTTGTCTTTGTACGTTAAGATCAGTGTTTATATTTAAAATGTCACTTATATCCTGTAAAGTTTTTTCTGTACTCATAAGTTTATCTTTAAAACTGCTTGATAGTACGTCTTCTAATATATGCTCATCTTTTTTCGTTTTTTGGTCTTCTTCTATTATTTTGGTCTTTATATTCCCGCTAAGATCTAATGCTATGGGGTTGTCTTTTAAGGAAATGTTAACAGCTTCATTAATAGCATAATTTTCCTTAATTTCTTCAAAAAATGTTTGTCTTCTCTGTCCCTTTACGAGATGTGAGGAAGATTCTTTTAAGATTGGATTTTCTTGAATTGTTAATTTAGGTGAATGACTTTCATGTATGTTATTTGGATCCTCGTATTTGTCTGCTAATTTTAATAACATTTCTTTTGTCTCCTGAAACCTGGTTTCGTAAGATTTATTCGTGTATTCTGTGACCACTTTATCTATAGCTTGAAATTCTTCTTCATCATCACTACTTTCACTTCCGTTTTCTTCGATATGTTTATCGCAAGAAGTTTTAACCTCACCTTTGTATGTAGTTACAGAATTCATCAGTGCTTGCATATTTTTATATTTTATTTTGTTTCTATCATCTTCTGTATTTGCTGAAGCTAATTCTGTTTGCATACTATCATAGTTCAAATTTATTTGATCTAAGGGTATATAAGTATTACTGATTTCATTATTAGTGGTTATTTGAATTTGCCGCGCTTTTTCAACAATTATTGGATCATTACTGATCATTTCCTTAATTTCTTCCACTGTTAAAGGTCTACCAAAGTCTTTGATTTCAGTGAAAGGCTGACCAGACATGACTTCATACTCTGATTTTACTTTACCTGGGTAAGAAGCAGCAATATATGGCCTTTTCTTACTTACATCTTCCGTAAGGGGCTTAAGTTCATTTTCAATTAGTTTTTCAATAGATTCCTTTGGAACTTTTAAATCTTTAAAAAAGAGCTTTAATTCCTCTCTCTTTTTTTCTATATAGCTTGAATCAGTTTCTGTTGGTATAGGTTCAGCCATCACTCAATATGGGAATTGTTTAAAATACCCAGAGATTAAATAATTCAGTAAAATCCTGTTCAGCTGTTGACTTGGCAGAACTATGTTGATAAATTACTATGACAACGGAATTTGTTTTATTTGATCGAAATTTGAACATTGTTGTGTGTTGTCATGAGTGCCACTCAGAAAAATGTCTCTGTGTTCCGTCATGGTTGAGATTTTAGGTACTATTATTTCTTCTGTGTTTGAGCACGATTATTGACTTAATATTTTCTAAGGAATATTTTTTATTTTTCGCATAATTATGCCTATCAACCGCTCTTCAATTAAATCTGCAATTGGGCGTAATGTTGGTAGCATTGAAATAAGTGTCTTATATCTCTATCTGTTGCTAATGTCCATGGGCGGTTTGATGGCGATGATGGTAAGTTTGACCATCAGGTGACCCGTCTGCTCGTTTGCCTGCTAAAAGCATAAAAAAAATAAAAAATCTTAAAAACCATTTAGGGAACATACCAAAACCACGTGACCCATTTTTTTCAACTTTTTACCCCCCTCCCTCCCCTTCGAGACCATCCGTAGTATATGAGAAGACCCCCTCTCTCCCCCCTAGTTTTCACGTGGTAATTCATAAATACGGTTTTCAATATTTTTTCTGCAAACAGAGTTAAAAAATTAAAAGAGCAACCAGAGTTAAAAGTTAAAAAAATTATAATTTTGCTTATATTTGACGACTTATGTGGCGCAATGGTTGCTATGCTGGATCGCCGCGCCAAGGGTCCTGGGTTCGATTTCCAGCGAGGCAGAAAATGATGAGATTGAATTTCTGTTCTCGGTCTAGGTGTAAGTGATCTTGTCTTTGTGTATTGTCCATGGCACCCAAGACATATGTTGACAAACTTTTGACATTGACATTTTATGTATTTTCAAATGTCTTTTTGTTCTTGGCAATTTCAATTGTCAGTTTCATTCACGACACGATACGCAATGTGAAACTTGTGATTGAAAATTGAATCAGAATTATTGAAAAGTAGAAAATATTCTTTAAAGTATGATGTGAATGGTTAAGAAGCCAGCTAAAAAGCGTTTTCATTGATTGTTCCTCTCTCGAACACGATGACTGACGAAAGAAACTTCCGTTCGTCATACTACGAGAAAGTTGGTTGTCGAGGTGTTGAAGAGAAGAAATCCCTGGAAATATTGATGAAGGAGAAGCCCTGGGACAGAGTTAAGCTGAAACAGTTCTGTTTGCGGTTCACAGTGCCGGCCGCGTACCGGAATCTTGTTTGGAAGGTGTTACTTGGTAATTATTGATTGTAATGTCGTAACGAGTGCAGTTACAATTTACATACATATTAGGCTTATGATTGGGAACTGGGAAGGCATTTGAGATGTTCATTGTCTTGTGTGTGTAGCTAAATTGAAATAGGAAAGGCTTAGCATAGTCTAAATACCTGTTATTTTTAATTAAAATGCTATATTATTGGAATGTGCCGAATCTAGGTATATATTTTTGTGAATTTTGTTTTATTACCTTTTTTATGCCTTAAGCAGGCAAACGAGCAGATTGGTCACCTGATGGAAAGTGATCACCGCCGCCCATGGACATTAGCAACACTAGGAGCTTCACCAATGCGTTGCCGGCCACAAAGAAAACAATAGACCCGCTTCTTGAAGGACCCCATTGTTACAGTGTTGATAAAAATAAAGTTCACATCTTAGTCTCAGTTCAGGCTTCAACCCATTAACCGTGCACTACTGAGTAGAGGTCTCTTGAGGCACACTCCACAATGCTTCTCAATATATCTCACTATGAATAATAATGATGTACCTAAATTGCTTCTATACAACAATAATTGTTTTGTAGATATCCTCCCAGTGTACCCAGATGCCCACACGTTTGTGGCGGAGCAGCGCAGAGAGCAGTACAACGACCTGCTGTACGCGGTGGAGATCCTGGAGCTGGTGGACATGACGGCTCCGCGCAGTGAGATCCTGCTGGCCATGTGGCTGCTGGAGAACGAGGAACGGAAGCCGCCGTTGTTCCCCGAGACTAATTGTTCTGTTTGTTTCCATTTTATTTTATGACAATGTTTATGGTATTTAATGTAAGTGTAGCAGCAGATGATATGAAAGATAAGAGAGTTAGTGTTAAGATGACGGCTAAGTGTGGAAGAGGAAAACATATTGCGCCGACCCCAAATAAAATTGTCAAATGGGCGGGATGATGATGATGAATGTAAGTGTAGCAGCACTGGCAGCTATGGCAATCACCCTCAAATTACTATTATAAATTCACCCCAGTTACCTTCATAATGCAGAAAAGGCTAAGGTCTACAAAAATTACACCCTATGCTATTATGGAGGTCATACACAATCAAGTGTACTTGTCAAATTTGCAGTTTGACTTGACACAACATCCAATGTGCATGAGATAGCTATATGGCCAGACAGCTATACAGTGGCCATACACAATCAAGTTTACTGGATGCCACATCAAGTCTGCTGCAAACTTGACAAGTACACTTGATTGTGTACGGCCACCTTTATGTAAGTAAACGAGTAAAGGATGTGATGGCAAGTGGTCATTGGTAAGATTAAAAGAAATTTCAGGTTTGTAAACATATTTGATCCATATGAAATGAAATAATCTTTTATTCATGTAGGTATCACTGATACTCTTATGCACGTCATTTTTTTAATCTACCAGCTTTTCGGAATATAAATCTTTTTTCATATTTTAGAAAAACTGCAAAAAGGTCATAAGGTCATTAATTCCATTGTAATTTTTTATATTTGTAATCTCAGAACTCTTTTTTAATTAAAAGAATAATATTATGTCCGGATTGGTCTCATATTGATCAAATGTCAATTTTTTGTTTGATAATCCATGAAGCATTGAGGGAACTCCCCAAATATAAAATACATATGACCACTTTTTATGTATTTACCAATAACTTTAGTGGTCCTGTTATACAATTTGAAGCCTAATATATTTTTTGTGTATTTATATTATAATACTAACGGAACCTCACTATCCTCCCCAGTCAGCAGACACATTCATCCCGCTAGCCAACACATTACTGGAGGTGTATGAAGACGAGGTGGATGTGTACTGGGTGTGTAAGAGCGTGACGGAGATAGTGCGCGGCATGCAGCGGGACCTCGCGCGGCTGCGGGAGGCCTGTCGCTGCATGATGGAGAAGGAAGACCAGCAGCTTTACAAGTAGGTTGGTAGTTGGTGACCTCGAGGCACAAATCACCCCCAATAGATACCGCATACAAGGCAACTGACGCGCGCCAACACGTACTTGCATTTGCATGTTTACAACATTAATTTCGACCAATACTAACCCGTCAAGTTCAAGTATGAATTAGAAATAGCCAATCACAGCGCATTTTGATGTCCCCCGCAAGTCGCACCTTCCGCCACATTTTGTGAGTTCAAACTCTAAGAAAATTTCACTTATGCGGTATCTATTGGGGGTAATCTGTACTTCGAGGGTTGGTATATGTTGCCAGAGATTTAGGCTTTCTATGTGTACACAATGTCATGGTAAATGAGGACACTCACTGAAATTAGAACGACACCCTAGCTCCAGTCCAGCAACCCTAGATATCACTTTTTGTCTAATCGTGTAGTACAGCCGTGGAATAGGCTACATGAATCAGTGATAAGTGCACCGACAGTAAACATTTTTAAAAACAGACTTGATGTATACATTCAGAATACACAAAAATAAAAAAAATATATTATATATAAATCGAACACAAGTGCAGTGATATGCACGCATCAGCTCCAGTAGCTGCTAGTGCATCATTAAATAATAATAATGATAATAATAAAAACATGAGAGGTGTCAAGGGACACCCGGATGAAACGAAGTTCCTTTCGATTTAAGTATTGTTTTGCTGTACAGCGCCATCTCTGTAAAACTTTCTGAATCACTTCAAAAAAATTGTCGTCATTTGTAAGAATCAAAAAGTGTCGTAATTTTCCGTCTAGCCCCCTTTCACAACGCGCGATAAGAAACTTCGTTACAATAAATATTAATATAGAATAGACGACATGGTAAATATTAATCGAAATTTCCGGCTGGGGTTTCCAGAGTCAGTTTTTTGGTTACGTATTAATTCTTGCTCCCAACACTGGTGATGCCTTTGGTGTTGCTGGTGTCAGTGGGTGATGATAGCCACTTACTATCAGGTGGATTGGTAGCACGTTGGTCGGCTATTTACGAAATAAAATTTGGTTTGTTTTTAATATTACAATGTTATGTATACTCCGTCTTTTAGACAAGTCTTTTTGGCAAACAATCTTGCAATAATAAATTTAAAAAATAATTAATAATAAACAGAAATGTATCCTTAAACTCTTATTTTATGTCTGCCTTATTTTAAAATTACAAATTAAGACAAATAGACCCTGCAAAATTTTTTGCTAGATAAGCCTTGTCTTAAAAAATACTTTAGTTTATTATTATTTTGGTATTGTTTCCAGCCATCTTGTGGAGATCAATGCGTGGGACGCGTTGCCCCTGACCAAATGGTTTAACTGTTGTTTCGCGGGCGTTCTGGATGACACGTCGCTTACCAAGTAAGGCCTTTTCACACTATGAACAAATATAAACCAAGTGGAGAGGATATAAATAACTAGGCTATGTAGGTGATTGACCGAACGAAAGTTAGTGAAGGCAAGTGCTTAAAGGTAAATACATATATTAATAAATGTATGGTTTGACGAAGTTTTTTCTTAGAAGTTGGTTTTTATTAACACGTCTATAGTCAAACTGTACCATCGCTTTAACAAATGTCTTGAGTAATCCTGGAAGAAGCTGCAAGAAAGTACAGTTTTTTAAGCAGTCTAGTTTGTAAAATGTTCATCTAAATTTAATAAGAATGCCTTGACATGAGTTTTAATTTTACCAGAATATGGGATAAGGTGTGCAGCGGAGCACCAAAGATTCTGTCGTTTGTTGCGGTGATGCTGCTAATCACATTGCGTAGGAACATTCTCAAGGCACGCAATGGGGAGGAGGTGCTTAAATGTGTCTCAGAGGTAACGTTGAAAAAATCTGTTATATTTATATTGCTCATAAATATTATCCGGCTCCAAGGACCATATTTAGAAAATATGAGTTTGCTATCTACCATTTTTTAAAAAAGTTAGATAAGTAATGTTAAACAACTTATGCTTGACGTGGCTTCCTCGCAATTGAAGTATTGTCGAAGCAATACTGGAAGATTTATACAAAAACTTAGATATTATCTGTAATATCACTAATATCTAATCTATTTCCTTAACAGATACCCGAGCAATGTGAAGAAGTAGTGGCCAACAAGGCGATAGAACTGTGGCAGTACTACGCACAGCCACAGAACGATCAGCTCGCCAAGAAATGATGCATGACCTTCTAATGAGTTCGCTCATTAGAAGGAATTGTGAAAATTGTGGAACTTTGTATCGCTCCAGAGGACTGAGCCGTTTTGATGGAGTCCAGTGTTTAAGATGTTTCAATTGACTTAAAAATGTGTTTAAAGATTGTCTTTAGAAATATAAATGAAGTAATTTGTATATTGGTGAGGACTGTATAGGTTGTTTTAAAAAGACGTGGTTTTAAATTTGAATGTAAAAGCTAGTAACAACCCTGCTTGTGAAGCGAGGGGTCCTGGGTTTGATTCCCGGGCGAGGCAGGTATTTATGTGACAGATAAATATTTGTACTCGGGTCATGGGTGTTACTGTGATGTGTTATATGTGTCATCCATGCAACCCGCGACACAGGTAAAAACCTACTGGGGGTATGAGCGTGTAAGACTTAGCGTTTAGTAATTTTATTCAAATGCATGAATTTTGAAGAAATTAAATTTAAATTTACTAAAAAAATTTATAACATGCAAGCTTTGTACAATAAAATAGTTCTTCGTCTAGTTGTTATTTTATTTGGTTTCAACCCTTTAATGGCTCACTACAGGAATTGGTTAGTTGTGTGCTCTAGTGCAGATTGGTCAGTGGTCAGAGGGGATGGGACGCAAACTATGCCAACTACTGTGTACAAGTGTTTGGGAGCGGGACTGCCATGGGAAGAAAATAGCCTTGAATACTATTTTTCTGTCATTTTAATAACAAAAAGTATACCCTGGCTGGTATCAGTTCAAATATAACAGGACTAATGTTTAGCAGTCACGTAGTGTTGCCAGGTCCAAAAACTGGGTTACAGTATTCCTCCATTAAATATACGGTAACTCCGGCTCCACACGCTGGTACCAACGTGTGTAACCGGCCTAAGATTGTATGCGATTTGACGTTTTCTTTTAATAAAATGTTTTTTGTGTGGCTAATACGGCAAAATATACTAAAAATCGTTGCGTCTTGTAATCTCAGGAATTTAAAAAAAATTAATAGATGGTTTGAGAGCCAGCTCTTTTTTATTTCTCTTTCTTGGCCGGCAACGCATCAGTGATGCCTTTGGTGTTGCTGATGTTCATGGGTGACGATAGCCACCATAGATGTTTATATGATAGCCACTTACCATCACGTGGCTTGTCAGCTCGTTTGCCGGCTATTTACATAAAAAAATAGATTTGAAAATACCGGTAATTCATAAATTATCGGTAAAAAGGTGGAAAAGCGACTGGCAACATTATTAAAATTAATATATCAAATATCTTATAGTGGCAACATTCTTAAACTCCGCTCGCCATTTTGCAAGAATGTCAGCCAAATCATCAGCTCGCGTTTTGAGTTAATTTTTGTAATATTTCACTGAAAATTACAGTGATATTGTTTTTGATACGACTAGTGGCAAAAGTGCAGTGAAATGGATCGTTTTATAAGTATGTGGAAGGTCCGGGAATTGGCAGAAAAAGTGTAAGTGAGAGCAATATTTCTCATAATTTTATGCATTAATGTATCCTTCATGCAATAATCTAGCAAATTAATTATCTTGTTGAGCGATCCGAGTCTATGTGTGGGTACAATGATGTGAAATGGCCACGGTTTATGACGTTGTTTGGTTCGGGAATTCATCTCGTGCGATCCCTTCCTTTTACGGTGGAAAACACGTATTTCAATGCTAGCGACTTATCGAGTTGTTATCGTAATTGAACATTATAGTTACTCGAACAGACGCCACAGCCTCATCGACCTTTTGCTTCGAAATTCAATTCAATATAGTCAATAAGTCACTTAAACTTACAAAAAATATCTTGACAACTCCTTGATCCTGCTATTCATAGATTAAAAAGCATTCAAACTTATTAGTCAAAGATCATTGTCAATCGGCTAAATACTTTCCAATCACACTACATTAGTACTTGGATATTTACATGATGCACATTTGGACAATAATAATGAATTGAATGTCAGGAAATAGGACAGGTCCTTGAGTTGAATGTCAAGATTACTGCTTTTGTTTTGCCTAAAATAACATTTGTGTACTAATTGAAAAGATTTATTCGAGCTTGTCTCTTTACACAGTACAGTAGTATAATTGGAATCTCTGTCTTCTGCTTTACTTTGCACTGCTGTAGAATATTTATTTCTATAATATCTATAATCTGTTATGTTTATACATTTGGAAGTTTAAGTATGTTGGAAGTTGTGATTAAAGAAACTATTGGTTAGGGTGAGGCTAAACAAGTATATCTTTTGAGCTGTGAGCCGTAAAATCATAATAATAATAATCATAATATTTATTTGCTGAATTTAGGTACAGATATGTTACAATTAATTTCAATTGAATAAATCACTTTCGTACTAAACGTCAACATTTTGCATCGCTGTGTGAAACAAACATGACAGTATGAAACCGAATGCAGTGTACTCACTTTTCGTGACTCACAGCTCAAAAAAATATGTTTGTTTGGTCTCACCCTTATGTAGATAAACAACTTATAGTTCCTAGCTTCTATTTCTTTGGTTTATTGTGATTACTCCTATCAATGTTATGAAAACACCTTCAATACTGGTAGATTAATCCTTATCCTTCCTTGCTTGTGTTTATCTACTATGAAAATATTTTCAAATGCTTGTTAATGGCATTTCACAGGTCTTACACTGTATAAAAATGTGTTAGAACTATGACTTTATGGATGTAGAAAGGCATTTCGACTACAGAGAATTTAGCTATCGTACATGGTAGCATTATAAACAAATTAATAAACTCCAGCAGAGTCTCAATAAACTGGACTAATTGTTGTCATTAAGCATACGGATAATCGAGAATCCGGAAAATCAAATGTATGAAGAAAACCGGTTTTTGTACACAACAGATTATATTATAGCATAGAACATAAACAACAATAATAAAACTTGTTATAAAAATCAATGATTATTAAAATTTATTAAAAAACAGGACCATTACTAAACTACTTTAAGGTTCCACCTTAAAGGGCTGAAATATTTGTTGTGACTTATTTAATTGGGGTTTATATTCCGATAATCGCGAATATGTATAACTGAGGGCCGGATAATCAAGTTACCACTGTATGTGTATTTAAAGAGAGAAGTTTGATAGGGGATTCTTGTTCTATGGGGGGTGTCTTGCTATTATGCTCTTAAACATGTCGACGCTTGAAAGGAGAAATTGACTAAGCGGAATTGAGCTAACTTTACAGGAGAGCAGTTTAAAGTTGAATTGTCAGAAAAGTTGTTGTATATGCCACAATATAGATGATAAAATAAGGATTCCAAAACAGTTAGAATAACATCAGTAGGAGAATTACAAAAAATATATGATTTTTTTCTAATAATTCCAATTTTAAACTACTCTCCTATAAAGTTAGCTCAATGTCGCTAAGTAAATTTTTCCGTTCAAGCGTTGATGTCTTAAACATTATGTTCATATATGAAACTAGCTGTGCCGCGCGGATTCATTAGCGTTAATTTGTGGAAAAAAGTAGCTACTTAAATATATGATGTTATTAGCCTATAGCCTTCCTCGATAAATGGACTATCAAACACAAAATAATTTTTCAATTCGAACCAGTAGTTCCTGAGATTAGCACATTCAACCAAACAAACTCTGCAGCTTTATAATATTAGTATAGATTAACTCTCATTTATTTTGGCAATGTAAAATGTTGTAAAGGTGATATAAACTTTTCAAAGTTCTCCATAAAGTTCCCTAAGATGAACAATACGAAGAACTTTATAAAAACATCTAGATGGCAAGCTTCCAAGAGGTACCGGAAAGTGTACATTTAAGTTGATGTTTAATTTGACTGTGAGGATGATGACATTCATCATTTGGATGATTTTGGTATAACATGTTTTACACCTCATACAACATGAATTGCGATGAATATTGTAACTAGTTATTATTTGGATGATGTCATTCATTACGCTAAATAGACTACCTAATTAATGAATTAATTTATGCAATGAGATAATTTATTATAATGGATGAGATAATTGACAGTTGTGTTTTTCACTATTAAATAGAAAAATATGCAATGCATACTTAATTATACTAGGTACCTACTTGTTTTAATCATCAGTAATTTGTGTTTTAAAATTGGGGACAAGTTATTTATGTAGACTAATGTTTTGATTTGAAATGGATATATGATTAGCATGATAACACAGCAAGTGCAATAGAGTCTGTCTAATGGGATTTAGTAGTACTATTAATGTGTTGTAAGTAATCTGACCTTATCAATTACCTTACCAGTTGATTACACTATTGTTACTTCGTAAATGCTACATTACTTATTTAAATTAACATAACTATTTGTGAACCAAAAAAAATCAGTCACAAAAGGTAACCTCTATAAAAAGAACATGCAACTCACGTCTAAAGACACTTCAGTTAGGTTATGTCGTTGATTTTATTTACGCGGAAAACGGTAGCATCAGTAACATTGACAGAACAGACCCTGTGAACTGGCTTGCTGGCTCAAATATAAGATTTCATCATTTTATTAAGGTAGTTTAGGGAATTGATGAAATCATTGAAATTCTTTAGAGGAATGACCTAAAATAGTAGTTATTTTATCCTCCAGGATTTGATCAAATCTCGATTTAAAGCATTCCCCTGCAACACATAGATAAGATAAGTTATAAATCGTAAATTGCCTTGTGTATTGGTGTTGGTAACAAGTTCATCTATTTTCTTTCTTTTATGATGTTCTGTGAATGAAATTGTTCATAAAAATCAATTTGCCACAACATATACATACAATACTGACCCATATTTTGATAGCACTAGCAGTTTAAACATTGAAGACCCCTCAGGTCTTCAACCAATTTTAGGACTTCCGATATTTTCGATAAAGAACTAGTAGGGTTATGGAGATTGATCCAGGATTTGTAGGTAGCCATTGGGCCACTAGTTTTTTTAATTAATGGAAATAGCCGGCAAACGAGCTGACAATCCACCTGATGGTAAGTGGCTATCGACGCCCATTAACATCAGCAACACCAAAGGAATCACTGGTGCGTTGCCGGTCTGAGTTGTTGAAGATTGTAGCCATTATGATTAGCCAATGCTGCAAATGCCAGAAAACCACAGACTATAACCGAGTCTACCAAATGAGCACTGCCATACCGCGTAATGCAATATGCGCCGAAGAGAAAGGTTACAGAAGGTTATTTATATTTCGTAAGTTATGAAACCGGCAATATGCTCTCGTTCTTGGGATAGAAATGGAGGTTAAAACAATAAATAAAATTCCGTTTCATTTACTTAATTTAATTCAAAACGATCTGGAATATAATCGTGACTGAAGTTATTATATTGCCTGCCAGTAACTTTTTTGCCACCACACTAAACACGAAATTGTTCGAGGTTGGGTAAAGACGAGTCGTCTTGGTGATTCCTCACCCCGCCTCGGGAAATTTCCGATTACTGAGGGTCTTACGCAGGAATCAAAATTGATGAAATAGAGGTATGGGATGTGGTATAGCGCGTGTGGTGTAGTGTAGGCGGTGCGCGAGCAATAAGGTTAACTCCAAGTTATAGTTAATCGTTTATTACACTATAGCACAATACAGTTCAAACTACACAGTTAACGCACACAAGAAACATCCATAAACAAAGAAGGAGAGAGAGTGATAGATTAGATACAAGGTACAAGCACAAGCAGTCTTAATATAGGACGTAAAATAGCACTTAGGGCACAGTGAAAGCACTAGGTAAGCGCGAGGTAGTCGAGCGATCGGGCGATACGGATTAACGCGGAGAGTGTGGAAGGCTGACTGGCGATGCCGCGAGACGACTGCCGGTGCGTGCGCGCTGCCCGTGAGACGAGGCGCGGGGGGCGAGGCACCGGCGACTGGTGTGACGTCACGGTGTGACGTAGGACACCAGAGCGCACTAGGTTCGAATCCGTGGATGGTATCAGTGTTTGTGTATGTGCCCGTGTGTATGTATGTAGTATGTATGTGTGGTGTATATGATAAACATAATATAATAACTAAGTGTGTGTGTGTCTGTGTATGTGTGAGATATATAATATACTACATATACATAGTATGTGGGACGGAGGTGCCCACAGAGGTTTGTAGAGAAAATAATAGTAATAATACTAATAGTTTAACCCTAGTAGCAAAGGTTGCTTTAAAAGCAGGACTCCTCTATCTATCACAAATATGTTTTATTAATGTTAAAGGGCCCCCAATCCCTCTATTGCCAATATCGAACTGCCTTAGGGGTTTCCCCAATCAGCGCACCGTTCACCGCAGTTGTTGTTTGAAAGATGACAAATCGAGTGTTCTTATCTAGCTATGTTTAGTGTAAATAACTGTCCGAGGTTATTAAATTTTAATCATTGTTAATCCCAACAGCACGAACGTAGTAATGAACTACACGGAGGTGGAGGGCAAGGTGCGGGAAGCGACGTCGGACGAGGCGTGGGGCCCGACGGGGCAGCAGATGCAGGAGTTGGCGCTGGCCACCTTCACGTACGAGCACTTCCCGGAGGTCATGTCGATGCTGTGGCGGAGGATGCTGCACGATAATAGATCGCATTGGCGGAGGACATACAAGGTTAGGGGCCATTGCAGTTGTCTGTTCCTCTCTATTCTTTCGTCATCAACATAGCTCGCTTGTGTACTAGTTCTGAACGTATATCTGAAGTCGGCATGACCCTCGCCTGGCTGGAAATCTTTGCTAAGCGTTTAATCTGACTTACTCCAAGGTCTTTGTGTGTGTGATGAAATGCAATCCCTACGTACACATGTAATATATATGTCTGTTTGCTGGATGGAAAACGATGAATCTATACCACGCTGCGTGTGTGGATTGCTTTAGGGAATAGCCATATGCCTCCAAAATAGCTTGACTGTTGTCTAATTGGAAGCAGGGAAACGCTCAAGAAATTTCACCACCAGCCAGTGCCGGATTTATATTTTTTATGAGTGTAGGCCAATTTATTTTCGCCGCCCCATGTAACTTTCTAAAATAATCATTTTCCATTCATAGTAAGGAAGGCACTGAATTAGTCACTAAGAAAGTGCATAAAAAATAACAAGAATTACAATTTTTACGGCACTTTTTAATAGCAAAATCATCTATAATATTATCTTCTGAAATTTGACACCCCTAGGCCGCGGCCTATACGGCCTATTGACAAATCCAGGACTGCCACTAGCGGTCACCCATCCAACTATCGATTGCGTCTTACGCTCGGTACTGTCAACTGTATCCCCTTACGCTTCAAAGTATAGACGAAACTACACCATAATGATTGTGTTACCAGTGCCTCCTCCTGTTGAGCTACTTGGTCCGCAACGGGTCGGAGCGAGTTGTGACGTCGGCCCGGGAACACATCTACGACCTGCGCTCGCTCGAGAACTACACTTTTGTCGACGACTTGGGAAAAGATCAGGTACGTGGATGAGATATTGGAATGTGAATTAGTTTAGCACATTTAAAGTAGGTTTTCACTGTTGTATTGTGTAAGCTTTGTGTGATATTTACTGATTGTTTTATTTGTATTGATTCAAAAATAAACCATATCGTACATTATTTAATATAATAATAATTTGAACAATCTTTAAATTCATTTCTCCTGTACATTTTCGTTTAAAAAATTTAAATATATTACGGAAAAATAAAAAATACAAACGCGGCCAAAGAAAATTGGTATACTTTTTATTTTTAAAATGTATAAAACGCAAAAATACGCATGTCCTAAAATGGCTTCATTTGAAAGGCAATAATGCGAAGATGGTTTGAGACCACCAAACCAATGCACATTACAGGCACATTATCGATTTTCGGCTTTTCCCATACAACATTTCTTAGCGTAAACACACGCCGGGTATCCACTAGTATGTATTTTATAAAATTGGTATATTTCTGGTATGAATCATGATAGAAATGACCTCATTTTGATACATTGACAGTAATTGGATTCAGAGTTTGAGCCGTTCTAACACGCTTTTATTAGCTTTACCTGTATGTATGTATGTAATAGTATCAATGTATTAGGTCCTTAAATAAGTTCTCGCTGTTTTTTTTTTTTGGGAAAATAAACACTTTATCCAAGTAATTATTAAAACATACTTCAGTCAAAGCATTGCCCGTCACTAGACACCACCTTTTCATGTCTTTCTGGCAGCAAATAAATCCCGTGTCGGAAAAACGGAACGTCTTTTGAGGCTATCCATGAATCTATCCATTTTTAGATCTTCATACGATTGGAAGTGCTGCTCAGATAAGCCATGTGCCGTTGAATGGAATAGGTGGTAGTCGGAAGGGGCTATATCCGGTGCATATGGCGGGTGGGGTAAGATTTCCCATCGAAGTGTTTCACTTTTGATGTTTGATGTAAGTTTTCACTGGTATTGTAACATGTGGCCGAGCGTGGCCGTTTTTCTTTCAAGGCTCGTTTAAACAATTTCATAGTTTAGTTCTGATGTCCTGACTTGGATCATCAGGATAAAATGAAAATATCTAGATTATTTGCTTAAGTACATTGGCACTATAAAAGCGTGTGTTTAGTTTTTAACCTATTAATTATGGGAATAACTAGTGGATACACGGCTTGTTCTACTACGCTAAAAAATTCTGATAAGAATGACAGACCAGTATTTTTGTGTTGACGTTGACGTTGATGAGCCATATATATTATCTTCAAATTGTTGTGTGGGAAAAGTGGAAAATCGACTTTACCAATGAACTGAATGTGCCTAATGCATGTTTTAATGGTCTCAAACCACCTTCGGATTATTGCCTTTCAAATGAATCTATTTTGAGGCATGTCGTTGCGTGGTTTCAGAGTCTATAAAGGACATCCGTACAAACATTTTTTGTGCATTATTTATATATAGATATATATGTGTATCTGTACGTTCCAGGGCATCAACGTGCGGCACAAGGTGCGCGAGCTGATCGACTTCATCCAGGACGACGAGAAGCTGCGCGACGAGCGGAAGAAGGCCAAGAAGAACAAGGACAAATATATCGGTATGTGGGAGTGGGAGGGAGAGATATGGATCTGTTTTTGGAGTTTTAAGTCATATTATCAGTGGTGGATCCACGATTTTTGTGGGGGGTCCTTAAACCTATTTTATTGTGTGTGTGTGTGGGGGGGGGGCGGGGGGTGGGGGGAGGGCTTGAGTCCCTATCCCCTTGGGTATATTATACGCGAAAAGTCAAATGAAAATCGCAAATATCAAATTGTCAAACTCGGAAAATATCATAGATATGACTATTAAAAACGGTCTAGTGACAGTAGTTTGGTTATAAAAACGTAAATAGAAATTATTTACAATTTCAGAGTTAGCAAATTCGGTATTAGACATTTTCATGGTTTGATATTATAATTCGTATTTGACTTATTTTCTCCCTGGATCCGCTAGTGACAATAATTAGTTGAATGACAGTATAACAATGGTCCGCAGGTATGTCCTCGGAGGCCACGGTGATGGGCATGCGCAGTAGCTCGGGCGGCTGGGGCGAGTACAGCGACCGCAGCACCAGCTGGGGTGAGTACCACCGATAGTACCGATAGCTAGCGGCTAGTGTTTTTAACTCTGTGACTGCCCTGCCATAAGTCACTGCAGAAGTCGCAGTTTAGGAGGCCACCTAATCCCACCCAGCCGAGTAAGAGATCTGGAACCTAGAAACATCCTACTGTTCATCCGGGCAGTAGGACTTGGAGACCAGATCTAACTCAGAAACCAGTTGGGTCGCAGTGGCCCCTGAGATGGTTGTCCCGGGGCCAAAAATTTAAATAATAATAATAGTGGCTAGTTGTGACGTTCATGTTTAATACGTCCCTGTATGATCATTTGATTGTTTTATGTTAACCTCAAAACTCTGATTTATCAACAGTTTTGTAAGATTATTTTTTATTGGAAAGGGTCCCATTGGTTTAATTTTGCTTTTAAACCATTTTTTTTCAAATTTTTCTGATGATAGGATTATATGCATGGATATAGCGATTTAGGTATTTAGATATGTTTGAAAACTGTCATTTTTTTGGGTAAAATATATTTTTGTTGTGCAGAAGAGCCTAAGGAGCGCAACGACGAAGATGATTACGAGAGGGAAGACTCGGACGGCGACTACGGACACAGGAAACCGCACAAGTTTGTCTATTTCATATTGTATTATACTAGTTTTCTCCACCAATCCGCACTGGAGCAGTGTGGTGGATGCTCTAGGCCTCCTCAAGAGGAGAGACCCGTGCCCAGTACTGGGCCATTAGTGGGTTGAAGCCATATTGAGAGTGGTTTACACAAACATATAATCGTCCAATATAACGCAGGGATTATACAACCGATATAAAATTATAATTTGAGGGTAGATTTTATTATTTTATCCTGTTCATGGACTATTTAGAAAAAATCTCCGTTCTTCTCATCTCCACTTAGGTGAAAATCAGCCTTAAGTATATTTTACCAATTGGTTTATAAGCGATATTAATTTAACGTGTTAATTAAGGCGCATTTGGGGACTGATAGACAAGCAGCTACCACCTTTATGTAGGTTCAGGATAGTGGAGACTTGGCAATTTGTTACCAGTGTACAAT
The DNA here is from genome assembly GCA_963932265.1 of Thymelicus lineola. Classification (NCBI taxonomy): domain Eukaryota; kingdom Metazoa; phylum Arthropoda; class Insecta; order Lepidoptera; family Hesperiidae; genus Thymelicus; species Thymelicus lineola. The sequence continues at coordinate 622,453 of OZ010703.1, read as the reverse complement.
TTCATATTAGTTTTGAATTTTTTGCTTGTTTTTGTGCGGGAATCGGGGACCGAGGAAAGAAAAATTAATTTGAATGTATGTTTCGTTTAACATTAATTGTAACTAAGGTTAAAACTTAAAACAATTGTGTTGTAAGTTCCCTCACAAGCTATATGTATCCTCAGAGAGAACATATACCGCGACGCGGAAGCCCCCGACCGGGAGGAGGCCGGGGAGAGGTCGGACAGGGCGGAGCGGGGAGAGAAGGGAGAGAGGGTGGAGCGCCTGGATCGAGACAAGCCTCTCAGCATCAGCCTACGCAGCCCCGCTAGAACCAAACCCGCCACACCCGTTAAGAAGATCGATCTTGGTAAAGTGATAACTAGTTAGTAGTTTAATACCCCAACTCAGATTTACTAACGAGAATGTGTAATTCAGGACATCCGTACAAACATTGTTGTGTTTTCTATGTATAGATGACTGTAAACTAGGGTTGCCAACTGCAAATTTAAAAAACCAGGATTTGAAGTTGGAGAAACCAGGACTATTCAGTTTAAAAACAGGATGCAGTAATGGAGTTGCAGTAGTTAAATTAACATCTAGTGAAAATAGGTGAAATGAAATTCAAGTAATTAAAATAATCATATTTTTTGTGAGACCACCCGTAAAGTAAGAATTTAAAAGAGGCGCGCGAATTTTTAAATTTAAAAACCCAGGACGCTGCTTAAAATCTATTCAGGACGTCCCAGGACACTACAAAAACTAGCACATGTCCTGGGAAAACAGGACGGTTGGCAACTCTAATGTAAACACATGCCACGCCGCAACATTCCAGGCGCAGCGGCGTCCTACGGCAAGAGCAGTCCGCCGCCCATCACAACACCACCTACCTTCACCGGTCAACAACAACAACAACAACAGAACAACTCGCAGGAGCTGCTCGACGACCTATTCAAGACGTGTCCCGGGCCCTCGCCCACCGCTACCGGGACCGCCGGGGCCGCCGGGGCCGCTGGGGTGATGGGAGTGACCGAGGATGACTTCGATCCCAGGTTAGTGACGTGTGTGCGTGTGTGCGTGTGTGTGTATGTGTGTGTAGTAGCTACAGATCAACTCTACGCCTTATTCAAGACTTGCCTACCCACCGCTGCCACCAGTGTGATGGCATATTTACCATCGTATTTCTTGATAAATTATTTATAACTTGAGAATTATGGATGTATAAGATATTGAGAGCGGGCGCCGTTTAGGGAAAATTTATAATTATTATTTTTGCGTCCAAAAGCGGAGGATAATTTGGTTATTATTATATTTATAACGAACTGACATACTATTGTATTGTAAATTTTGTGTTTGGCTGTGTACCGAATGGATCAAGGTTACCTGAAATAAAACTGTGACTTGAATTGGCTGTAAAACACACATGCTAACACTTGCAGGGCGGGTGAACCAAAGCCAGTATCGAAGGAGCCTGACTTTGGAGACTTTACCAACGCGTTTACCGCTCCACAAGAGACAGGAGATGGGTTCGCAGACTTCAGCGCCTTCTCCGGCACGCCCGCCGGCCTCAATGACCTCAGTGACCTCAATGACCTCAATAGCCTCAACAGCCTCAATAACCTCCAGCCAGCGAGCCTCGACCTCAACATGAGTGCACCGGTTAATAATGGTAAGTTATTATATTATGTTCTTTTAATTTTGGTTTTCTAAGATAAAATAAGTTTAGGAAATGGTGGTGGAAAATAAATTGATGTGCATATGCATCGAAGTGTATTGGTAATAGATGTATGAATAAACTATTCAGTTGTTTTTTCCAGTAATATTAAAACTTATATACATGTTGCTAGTGCTCTGCCCGTGGCTTTCCTCGCGTTTTCCGGGATAAGAAGTATGTTCCCTAATATTAGACGGATTTACTCCCCAATGAAATGGTTTGTTCTCCATCTATGTTAATAAACTAACCATCACCAATGACCTATTCCAGCGGCGCCGGCGTCGAACCTGGACCTGTTGAGCGACCTGGCGTCTCCGATGTCCCCGTTGTCCCCAGGGTTCGGTGATCTGGACTCCCTGACGGGGCAGTTCGGAGCCACCACGCTGCAACCCATGGCGCAAGGTGAGAGGTTCTACTCTACTCCAATGGAGTATTTATTTATTTATCTTTATTAGATACACCATTGACTTATCACTGTGCATTGATAACTATTGTAAGTAAATTGTTACAATTGATCCATCCAGTGTGATTTGTCATCTAAGGCGTATACAACTTTTATGGTAGTAGCAGCTAACACAGTATTTACATCAAAACCAAGTAATTTTACATTCACAGGAGACTAAAGATTTGTATGGTACCTAATAATTAAGATTTTAAAGCTAGACAAACTTACATAATCCAAATAGTTAACAAAATAGAGAAATTAAAACAATTTTAATTACATATTTTTTCATAAAGAGTAGTAGTTGTAGTTGAGAATATAGAGGTAAGGAGAGCCATCTCTGTTAAAAAAGGGTCCGTAAAAATGCGTTTAAGAAGGATGGCGCTGCGGTAGCCTAGGATAAGTTATTGAAGTCAGCAAACTTCACTCAGTCTACAACAGCTATGTTCATATCGTATTATACTGTTTATAATTACCTAGTCTGTAATATAACTTAATACTTTAATAATCACTAAATTAATTGTATGTGAATGTTGTTCACGACTGTAATTGGCATGCATATATGCCATTATGCTTACCTATACAAAACTTATATTAAGAACTGTGTGTAATGCTGTTGGTGTGTAAATAAATAAAATAATATCGTAGTTTTTCCGATGTCAGCGCCATTCTGGTACAGGAACCTCTATTTTCAGTATACAGCTGGACACTGTCAACTTTCCCCCCCATATAAGATGGTTCTCCTTATCTCTATACTCTATGATTAGTCACAGTATCTCCTTGAACTCCTTGACATAAAGTGTGAGCAGGGCGAAGCATATTGCGCGCTCACTCGCACTTACGTCTTAGGTCTAAGATATACGCTAGATATTGCGACTGCTATAGTCCGTTTACACGAGTCTTAGTTGGTAAATAATCTTGGTGCGTCTTATTATTCAAATTTTTAGGTTTTTTTTATAGTAAACATAAGTTAAAGCTTTAATGGCAATTTATTGTTTTTTAACCCCTGATTCAAAAAGAGTGGTGTAAGTTTCACGTGTCTGTATTTGTCGGTGCATAGCTCCTAAATGGATGGACCGATTTAGAGTATTTTTTTTTTGTTTGAAAGCCGACGTGATCCAAATGGTTTATAAAACTGTCGGGGGTTCTTTTAATTTTAAAATTTATAGTTATTTTCATTTTGTGTCCACTTTGTTTTTAAAAGATACTAAGATTGTTTACTCATTAAGACTCATTTAAAAAATTGAACACTGATAAAGGCTGCATGTTTATATGTAGTTCAGAAAATAAATGCTTATGCAACAATTAGATATACACTCACATAAAATCACCCCTTGGGCCTTTCAATCATTCACAGGTATGGGAAAAGGTTTTTAAGAATCAGATTATAAAAGATCTCAAAAGATATAAAACGAAGTGGGTATCATATCAAATATGGGTTCATGACATTAAATAAAAGATTTAATTGCCTTTACTCATACTAATAGTTATGACAAAATTATTGATTTGAATTCGGTCTAAATATTATAATAAAATATATTATTTTGTATTATTAATTGGTTTGATTCTGATTAATTATTATTTTCTTCATTCTCAAAATATATTTACAGCAAAAATGTATGTATTCTATTTCACTTTCTCCATTATTTTCAGTTTATTTTATAATATTTTTTATACTATACACGTGACATAATGTTTTTATGTAAAACATATATAAATTTATGTATAAAATATTGTGTCTTTATTCTGTCTATTACTATGTTCTTTAAACAGTTATTATTAATTCGTATTTTTGTTTATTTCCTCTTATTCTGTAGGTAGTCTAGGTAGGTTTTAAAAATACACAGTGAGTGAAAATAAGAGATGTATTATATATTTAACAATACACTATTCACAGTTGCTATTTATTATCTGTAGTTTTTGGCTTAGCGACTGTTTGCTTAGAACATATTATAGTTGAGGTTCCTTAAATAATAATAAAGATATTTCAGTTATCGCTTTCTACTAATGCATATAAACGTAGTGATTAAAAAAACGTAGAATACAGTCAAATTTAAGGAGCTAACTATACTTATAATGCTTACTCACATTCTGTTAATATTTTATGATTGAATTAATTACATAGGGTTGCGTATGCGATGCACTATCATTGATGAATTGATGTCAAAACGTTGTACAGAATATAAGACGTTAAATATTTTAGTTACAATACACAGGGAAGTGCAATAAATACTTCGAGAACATCTCTCAACTTCACTGTGACCACAATTCATGTAACTGGGTTCAAATATCGGTATTATCGGTATTATAAAATACAAATTATGATTACCCATTGCATTTAAAATGTTTGAGGACATCATTTTGGATCTCATAGAAAAAAGAGACAAGGATCGATGAATTTATTGATATTTAAGGAACATCCCAGCCATCCCTCCAATCTCGCTTGAACCATGTACATCATTTACTCGTGGGCACATTGAGCTGTTTCTATTTGCAGACGGAGAAACCTACCGGTGCACTAGGGGCGCCCTGAGGGATGCCACCGAGAAATGCATCGAGAAACTACAGGCGATGGCCGTCAAGTGTGAGAGCGACGCCGACACCGTCCGAACGTCGCTTCGGAAAGTGTTAAAGTACCTCCCCGGACCTTGCACCGTTCAGAAATTGTGTAAAAAGGATGATAAAATCGTTAATGCAGATGTTATAGAGGTTTACTCGAAGCTCCTGTCTACTATAGTAAGGGTTGTCCTTCCCCAGTGGCCAGTGTTCGCTCACGAGGCGTCTCAAGCGTTTATTGTCGAGGAGAGCTTTGCATCAAGCTACGAAATTCTGTCCTTACTCTGTGGGTTCCTGAAGTCTGAATGCAATCTCGCCGTCCTAGAAGCATTGGGTCATATTACCCTAAAATACGTAAAGAGCGACATGATTTTCGTGTCGGTAGTCGATTGTAGTACCGTTACGGAAGAGGAGAGGAACATGGCTGATCAATGGGAGAGCTATGTCCAAATGCTGATAACTTTGCCCGAGAGAGTAGCCAATAGGCTGGAGGAACGGACCCCTAAGGAGTTCTCCCACGATAACTTCTCGAATCTCATAGTGTTTCATGTGATCCGATGCATTGATTTCATGGCCGAGTGTAACTACAACGTGGGCACTCAGTATGATGTGGGGTTCCTGGCGCATCTCATCTCGAAGGTGATCACCAGCTACAGTGTAAGTGGGAGTAATGCCATCTCGCAGCTGGTTGACGTCACTATAGCTTGGAGCGGCTGTGAAAACGAAGATCGGAGTAGATTTGTCAAACGAAAGCTCATCCAAACGATATACCATCGGTTGAACAGACTAGCGATCGATCGGATCTCAGTTGTCTTGCTAAAGAGGTGCCCCATAGACTACAACGGTCCAGAGAGACCCATAAAAAATCTTCTGGGGAACTGTGTAGACACCAACAAGGATTGGGGAGAGATCCTCACCTATAAGATACCTTTTAACGTCGCGTCCACAGACTATACAAACACGTCGCTACAGGAAAACATCCTGTACTACCTGTCGACGAGTCAAAACGCGGTGAAGCTCTTCACAGACATGATTCTTCAGTTGAGCAATATCTGGGCCGATGTCCAACAGATGACCGTAGCCAACATTGACCAGCACATGTATACTGCACTCATGTTAGTTCTGGCCGTCAAATATCGCACGGTAATGTGGGCGAAGAGTAATGCACCCTGGGCGCTCATGGCTGTCAAGCAAGCCCTCTTTAAAGGAATGTCCAAGCATCTAGACGTGATCTCCCAGGAGTTCCGATGCATCGGCATGGCCACCATCGAGACGATCTTCAAGACCTTGGCCGAAGTGGAACCTACGGACAAGGAGGCGGTCAAGGAGCTGGCCTTCGACTACTGGAGTATGGGGAAGAAGTGCGTGGAGTTAGCGAACTGCATCAAGGAGATTGTTACCAAGTGTCTGATTGATGACAAGCGGGAACCGATCAATAGGAAATTCCGGCGGATAGACGTGAAAAGTCTTCTAGACGACGTGGCTTACAAGGTGGTTGGGGCGGAAAGACCAGTTCACAGCACGATAGTGGCTTGCGCCGTGAAGACCGCAGAGCAGACCAAGGAAATCGTCAAGCAGATCATATCCGACAAACTGGATGCTCTCAAAAAGAAACTGAAGAATGAGGAGGAATTGGACTCTGACGATGATCTCGAGCCGTACGACATGAGCAATGACGTCCCTATGTCGGATCGGAAACGCCCGAACTACCTCAGAGACCTCGTCGAAATGATCACGGAAGCCAAAGACGTGGAAATCTTCGAGGCTAGCCTCTTGACCGCGGAAGACTTGGTAGTGGACCAACTGAAGAACGAAGACTCTAAATTAGCGATAGAGTTGCTCGATCTCTTCGTGCATTTAGACGAGAAGTTCCACGTGGAGAATTTCGATGCCATTAAGTATAACACGTCGGTCGCGATAGTGTGTAGTCACCCTGCGATTTGTGCGGAACATCTGTGTAAGGAGATCCACATGGACGTAGGGAGATACTCCATAGCGACGAAGGTGTTTATGCTGGATGTTTTGTCGGAGGCAGCCAATCGAATCGGTGACGTCAGAGCTCAGAGCGTCCCGGTTCAACCTCAGGAAAAGGTGGACTTGGCTCAAGCACCCGGCGCTCAGGAAGTACTCCCGGCGGAAGAGATCATCCGACGCAGACTGATCACTAAGACGAGATACTTCCATTCAAGAAGACCGCATCCTTTCTCGAAAGCCAAGAAGAATCAATTCGCACCAGTAGCAGATCACTTCTTCTATCCACTAATAAGTGGGTTCGGGGTTCGCCAGCTGACGCTAAGCCACCATATCCTGAAGCAGGATATCGATAACATCTTCCTAGCGAAGTATCTGTCAGTGGTTGGAAACATAGTCCTGGTAACGAAGAACTGTCCGAAATGCCCGAAATACTGCCAAGAGTTACTGCCGATGGTGCTATACATGCGGTATTCTCCAGACCCTAAGATCCAGCTGTGTGTGATAGCAATCGTGGCAGCGATGGTTCTGGTCTTACCCCTAGAGATCATAAACAATGATTTCTTCGACGTGATGATGGAGTTAAGGTCCTGGCTATTAGACTGCACGTCCAACGTGGAGCTGACGATGAAGTTCGGGGGACCCAAGTCAGAGGCAGCTCTGTTTGCGGCCCAAGTACTCAATCTGATCGAGGATGCGTTGTACGAGTGAAATGGAACGTAACTGAACGGCTTTCAATAATCTATCTATGCATAACATTTTTACTTGGTTTCTTGGCACTATTTTTTAAAATATTAATTGAAGTTAGGAAAAGAAATATTGATTAGTACAAAGTAATTAGTTTCGACACTAAATGATTGTCTTTAAACTCTTTTAATTGTGTCATCCTTATTTTAAATTATAAATTGCGATGAAAAGATTGTTTACCCTATTCGCTCTAAAAACGAAGTATAGATAACTTAGTAGTTGGTAAAGTAATAAAAAAACGTGTATTACACTGTTACTTACATATCTACGCACGTAAGAAGTTATACTTACCTCTTACTTATCCGGCCCGCGCAAACAAAACAACTCCTAGCGAGTGCTGTGCGCCTAGTATCAAGCACCTTCATCATGTCGCTAGTTGGCTGTCGCATTGTATAAATTTTACAATTTTTTCAAACGTCCCTTAAGAAGGATAACTTCAAAAGTAACGCTAGTATTGTTACTATTCGACAATGGCTACGTAACTACTCGTAACTTGGGGTTATGGATAGATAGAATATTGAGATATTAGTGTCATGGATGTAATTTATGTGTAAACCCACCGTAATGTTAAGTTTTAAATCTCAGTCGCGGGGATCGATCCTGCTATTTTTCAGTCACATGTATTTTTAATGCACCTAAATGTAAACAATTTAAATCCAGACTAAAGAATTTTTAGATATATCTTTTTTGTTGTATCTTTTTAGCTGCCATATTGGTATACGGACAAATTCAATTTTATATTTTTGCAATTTGTTTTTCATAGGGCCTAGTCACCTACTGAGTTTGAGTTTAGGAGTGATTTATTGTACGAGCAACTACTGTTTTGTGTATGCAATTCTAAAATAATATGCGATTATTGGCTTCACGGAAATGTCACAAAGATTTTTTTTCGTGTTTTCTTTATAACAACTCAATCGATTATATGTATAAGCTTCGCGTATTTGCTCTTTAGTTACTTAATTTAAGTATATTCAGTAGTTTTGAGTGCTGTGCTTTGTAAAGTTGATGCCAAAACCTGCTCTAACACTATTAAATTAGAACTTAGATTAATTCAAAAGGGTTTATTTATGAGCTCATAGCCTAAGTACTATTGAAAATGAGTGTGAAATATTCTTTCAGTAATTCAGTAGAAGATAATTAGAAATATAGTAGTTTTCCAGTCCTGTAGATGTTCAAATCATAAGAAATATTTGTGCTACGTGTATAATAATATATTTATCTAAATATATTTTTGTCTTCATGTGAATGTATGATTAAGTATTGATTGACTCGAAATAAAACAAATACTTAATAAAATATATGGTTTGGATTGGATAATATATCTTAACCGGACAACATGCGAAGGTAATAACACATCCATACGTTACAAATATCGCTCTAGACCTGGAAATAACATAAGTTTCCTCGGCAGGTATCCAACCGACACCGGTGGGTCTCCTAACACCGATCGCGCCGGCCAGCCAACAACAACAACAACAACAAACAACAGCTCCGAAAACAACAAAGCTGGGCGCGACGTGGGCGGACACAACAGGTTCGATAAACATCAACGTGGATAATTTACTAGCTCCCAGGTCCCCTAAAGCAGGTCCTGCGCCGAGTATCAACCAACTTAAGTCGAGTCCCAACAGCCCAGCTCATAAGCCTAACCAGAACATGAGCTCTCAGTTCCAAATGGGCTGGCAGACGGGGGGGATGGGGGGCGTAGGGGGGGCGGGGGTCAACAACAACTTCCTGCAACAGACCAACAACAACAACAACATGAAATTGTCATTCAGCCAAAACCTGCTCCAATGATATACGGCGACGGCGCCTTGTCGCTACGGCTGAGCTCGGCTTGAGCCACTGGTTGTGATATAGATGGCTGATACTCTTATTTGGTATTAAACTTTGCCTTTAAACTCTGCAGAAATCTTTAGTTACTGTAAAAAATATTTTCTAACAAAGTACCTAAATATGAATAAATCATTCTGTGAAATAAAATTACTTTTCTTGTGTTGTTTTGTCGGCATTTTGATATCTAAATCTGGCGGTCTATTATGAATTCTTAATTCCAGATAGTTTCAGTGTAAACGTCAAATTCGTGTCAAAAGCGATCACGTGACACTTTAGTCAATCATACGTCGTTCAAAGCCCGATAACTGAATTGCCTGGAACATGAATGGTTTTTAAAAGTTCGTAATAGCCCCGCTGTTGGATTTCACGTCTATATCTCAATCAATTGGTATTAAATAGTTGTTATTAATTAATTAACGTGTACGGTGTACGTGGTACGTGGTAATGTGTACGATGAACGGTGGGTTCGCGAGATCAGTCGAGGTACATTTTATACATTTGATAATTAGTTATATATGTTGTCATAGAGCAGGTACACTGTAGAAATGTCGTAAAAATAGTACAGGATATTAATACGTTATCGTATATAACTCCTAACAGAGGAGCTGTTTCAAAATTAATCTTTTAAACTTACGCAAACTTTAAAAAAAATTCAATTGTTTGTCTCATGTGACAATCTAAATAATTGTCTTATTAATAATATTATAATTATTATTTCTTGGTAATTTATCTGTGAAGTATATTTACAGCATATCGAACAAATATTTGTTAAGCGATTAAAACTAAAACATCTATCTCAAATAACTGGTTTAATATGTTCATTTTATAAAAATTTGAAGATAAAAATGGTTAAATCTATCACGTGGCATTTCTACCCATTAACTGTTCTGCGACATCGACGGAACCCACCGCTTGTATAGATAAATGTACAGAGGTGCATATCAACATATATCAGACGATATTATTGTTGTGTGTTTAATAAATGTTGTTATATATTAGCTGGGGGCAGCTATATTTGACTATGTCGAATTAATTAAACGCAAAATACTACTTTGCTTAACTTTACTTTGCCCACATATCACAACAGTTTGAATTTTCATTGACATAATATGTGAATCTGAATCGCTCATAGCATACGTTGTTATGCAATGTATTGGGTCCGCTCAGTATTGGGTGATTAGTGGGTGGAATAGAATTGAATCGTTAAACTTCAGAATTTGAAGTTGCTGCCTCCCAGTTTATAAGAAGAAATATAGTTAAAGAATTAAATAAACCCGTTTTGTAACGCTCTGAAAAATAACATTGATCAATTTGTACTGTTCCAAGTGAACAATATGTTAATACATATTGTAAAATACAAGAAAACCTTCCTTCCTTCCTTGTTAATACAAGGAATGAATGAGTGATTGAATCTGTGCTCAGTTTTACATTCCGTTCTTTACTTCGAATTTTTCCACCAAAAAGGCTTTGGAATTTTAACTTAAAATTTTAAAATTCACTGATATTTCCAATTTATTTATTAAGCATATCAAAAAAATACAAAAATATTATATTTTTTTGTTAAAAACTTATGCTAGATATATTTTATTAATTTTAATTTTCTCACAAGCGCTACTTGAAACTGTTCAGTTCAATAAGTTAACGATATTCTTATGAATAATAAATAAATTTATATTATGTAGCTATTTATATTTGTTAATGAATATAATTATTTTACGATGTCTCATTTTCATACAAATGCATGCTCAACGTGAACGTAAAATAACATTATCACTAGATATGAATAATAATTAAAAAATTATAAATGATAAGCATCAAAGTTAATTGTGTACAGATAAAAATTTAATCAGATAACGTAACTAAACTAAAACATAAATGTTGCGTGAATCGGAACGCATTTTTCGTATGAAATCACGTTCCGTTTCACTCTCACATCACCGACGCTCATATTAGGTAAGTTATTAATTAATATTTAAAGGCAGTTTTTGAAATTTGTATACACTTTTGAACGTCAATCCATAAATATACAACTGTTTTAATGTTAATGGGTTTTATATTTAAAAAAGTTGAATTTATATTGTTGGCAGTTCAAAAGTGAGAACAGTTGTCATACCTTTACAAACCGGTATTAGTTGTTGAACACACGCTCAGTGGCAAAATGGCGGATAGACTAATGCCCCCAACTCAGAGTCACTAATGATTACTTAAATCGCTCCTTAGTACAGAATCACAATACAAATTCTGTACTAAGGAGCGAAATAAGTAACCATTAGTGACTCTTGAGTTGGTGCGTTAAATTCTCAATATAATTTATGCCCCTTAAATGACTTTGATTCCGTTGAAACTTCGGACTTTAAACAAACTTGGTTCTGAGGGTTATTACAAAACTTCAAGTTAAGAATCATTAGACTTGACGACGAAAAAATTTGCAACTTTAGTTTGGTTCGTTGTTATATCTTTCATTTTGCTACAGACCCGTGCCGACCGTTGTTGATGTTGCTCTTATAATATATTGAACTTAGGATAGAATATTTTTGTACCCGCTTCGACTGTCGTATAACTATTTAATGATTGATTCACGACCCCATGGGAGTTATATGAAACTAATACATACACACAGACATTAGTAGATACATTTGTCGGTCACATATCTGTCTCAATCGAGCGTGGTCTCGAGTTCGATTCCTCGTCAGAGATACTTGTGATGTTTTGTATGTGTGATGTGTAAATGGGTGGTTAAGGAAATACCTTCGATATTTCTACGTCTTTAACAACTTTATTTCTTAGTTACACATCGGCGTTGACTAATTATACCTATAAAAGTCAAGAACTTCGCGGTAACGTCAAAGGTATCTCCTTAACGATATAAAAATAATTTTATACCTATTCGTCGATCTCTCGGAGGGTCGAGTCGATTATCCAATTACTAAATTAGTAGTGTCAAACGTTTAGTGGTAAATTGTATGTAAGTGTTAACACATGCTAGCCAGTAGATTGTACAGCGGGATGGATAAAAAACTTCAATTATATTAATATATATTATGTAATAAAATTATTACTATATTTTCGTGTACTTAAAAAGTTTAATATCTACATATAAAGTTATTTTAATGCATCACACGTTAGTATATTTTCTTTTATTAATTTTTAACTGGCTTTGTGACGTCATTTTTCTAAGTATTAAAACTTTATTTTCTGTTAGTCATGTCATAGCAGTATCAATGATAGATTGCTTAAATAACATAATGTGAAATTAATAGATATCGTCTCAGAGAGTGGAATAACATTAAGAAATTTGTAATGAGATGATAATGTGTAATACCAGTAACATCAGGCCATATTTCCCACCCTCAGTGGAATAAAAGCATAAGTCGTGTTACTTTGAATTTTAGTTATTAATATGATTGGAAAGAGGGACAAAAGTTTCATATGCTCAATTTTTTTTCAAATTTTTATCATTAATCTTGACGGTTTTGTGAAAGAAATCGTAATGTAAATTCATTTGACTACTTACTGATATATTAAAAGTTTTTTGCTCTTCTTTAAAATTACAATTTTCATCTTATGCCTTTTTTCGTTGAGGGTACGATTTGTTCTGTTCAATCAATGATAGATGTTTTCTGATGATCCAGTAAGAGACTCTATGGTCTGAACGCATTTATGCCATTCCTGTATTCTGAAACTTTGTTGTGTATGCGGCAGCTTAGAATGATTTACAGTAAATATTATATAGCATAATGTAAGGGAATTTCAAACTAATGGATGACAGGTGTCACTTGTTAATATCAGAGATGCTGTACTAATATAGTTGTGACCAATTTGAATAGGACAGTAACCTAGTTGGGAAGTACTAAGTGCATGTCAGATAAATACCGGTATACTTAATGTTTGACTTTATTGTAATTATACCGGTATCAGTCGGTTTACCCGTTACAAACTTTAGAAATTCCCGGTATTTCTTTACAGTAACAAATTTTGGTTAAGATGTTTGTTGCTTGATTCTTGCTGAATGTTGGAAGGTATATAATTTTTACTGAAAACTCATTCGAAATAAAATATATTATGTAATTTATATTTAAGTTTGACAGTCGCGCGTAATGCTGTCAGATGACGTGACGTTTGGGACCAGGCTCCGTGTTGGAAACTTGTATTTCTCTTGCTGCCAACGTGCCAAAGTATTGTGTAATTTAGTGGCCTATTTATATACTGTATTTCGTAAAAATAAATTTTAAACAACATTTATTGAGCAAAAAAATTCAAGTGATTTTTTATTGTTTGAAAATAGTACCTACTTTGTGGGTACTTACAATTTTTACTGACGTTTTGATTCCAAAAATGTAGGTCATAAAGGGCCATTAAGCACATAAGAATTCTCGGACTTGAATTCTCTTCTCATGTAAGATTTTGTTTGGTTTCAGAACAGTATCATAATCTATGCTATCAGACTGCCAGTTAAGCTTAAGGAATCTAAGATCGGAGCAATCCATGATTTATATATTATCTGAGAGCATTACGCGCGATGTATTAAGAGTGCTTATTATTTGGTGCCTTCACGTTTTAACCTCCTCAAGGTCACCCCGTTTGTTAGAGGTTATCAAGGTCACTATTAAGTGTCGTATAAAGATTTATTTTTCATTTGCGCCATTTTTTTCTGGTCAGCAATAACTGGCCAGTTTGAGATGTCCACAGTAGCTTTAACAACCAAAATATTTTAATCATTTCATACTAAAATCAGGGAATTATTACAGATGTAAACGCAGTCTACATTTTTATTTTGGCAGGGTACATGATAGCAATAATATGGAACCATAAATGGCTAGAATTTTCAATATTGGCCGCATTGTCAGTTATATTATTACCGTAAATTTTTATATTCATTCAATATTTGAACTAAGGTGTGGACAACTCAATGTAAATATGTTTATTTCCTATTCGTTCTTCCAATTTATTATCGTTTAGTAGAAGAGATTTGAAAGCAATAATTACAATTTAAATTCTATTCGTAGTTGATTTGTTAGATGAGTTTATTTTATTAGATCGTGGTATTATTAAGTTGTGTTCCACTTTCATTACTCGCACAATATTATATCACCGTAAGGGAACCTTGTGTATTAATATATAAAATGATTTAATTGTATTATTGTATATCCGTGACGTCTCTGTCGGTTACTGCCTCATTTAGGAGGTTTAGTAGCAGACGTGACGTCAATATAAATTAAATTTAAATGAAAATTAATGTACAGTCGGCAAAAGAATTAAGTATGCAAGGTTTGATTCTAAAACCCTCTGTAATGTTTAATATTATAAATTATGTTCTTATCGATGTTAAATCATACCTTATATTATTATCAGGTATCATTTAGCATTGATAATAACACACAGTAATATCAATGATTACAGAAGGTTTAAGAATCATGCCTTGCATACTTGTTTTGCCAACTGTACCTTATGTATATAGGACTTCAGGGAATATAGTATCGAATGTCGACTCCTGTCGGGGGCATATCGTGTGGAGTGGTGTGACGCTCGGATGTATTAATAAACGTAATTATAAATATTATTAGTTTTATTATCAGCCCTTCACATAATGGTTGAAAACTAATTGCGGATTTTACTATGATATGGGTACTTAAAAATAAATTCTGATCGATGTTTAGCTGTTACCACGATCAATGCAACCGAGTTGAAATATCGGTGCAAATATACATCATGAGTTTTGTTGAGCACATTATAATATTGTTGTCTATGCGATTTCAGACCTACGTTAACCATTAAAATCTTGGCTTGAGAGCCAGTTCTTTCTATTTCTTGGTCGGCAACGCATCGGTGATGCCTTTGGTGCTGTTGATGTTCATGGGCGACGATAGCCACTTACCATCAGGTGGATCGTCAGCTCGTTTGCCGGCTATTTTCATAAAAATCTCCAGGGAAGTCGGGCACAATTTGTAAAATAAAACAATATGAACAAAATACTATGATATATTTACTATCTACGTACTGATTGCACCGAACGAATACCCAATAACAAGGTTCATAAAATAGTTTCTTATAAACAACATTTACGATAAAATCTATAATTGTTATGTACAGTACACTAACTATATAAAAATGCGATGTCTGTAGGCCTGTATACTAAACTAACGTGATTTTGATGTGACGGTATATAATACGGCTAACACCGTTTATAAAATCACAGATGAAAGGGCTACACAATATTCGCCATGGAACACTATTATGGAGTGGAATTTGGCAGTACTTATGCTTTTGGCAGTGATAAGTATAATTCAAATCTTTAAAGTTCCTTGGAATATTCATTCATTATCTGTTAACAGATCCTCAAACAAACATCTGCTGAATACGAATAGCGAAGAATAAAAATTTTTGAAGTTATACTTTTTTGGCGCGATGGAGAAAAATGATGAGAGTGAATTTTTACGATGCGCGCGCACACCGACACCTAAATTCTACATCGTGAAGTTAGTTCTAGGTGGCATGGTATCGTAATAGTTCTCGTAATACAACTTAGATGGTGTTTTTACAAGTACATACTTTGTATCTACATAGATACAAAATTAATCACAGATGGCGCTTAACACATATAGTTTGGCTATAGAGATTCGTAAATTAAATTATTTCCAAATATTAATTAATTTTTATTTTTAATATTGCTGTTTTTGAATATTGTATTTTGAACAATGTTTTTTGAATTTTTTTTCATGCCAAAGAAGTATAACTTCTCACGCGCGTACATAAGTACACGTTTATGTTTTAAGAGACACAAGGTGTGTAAATAAACCTATTTATATTATTATAATTCAATATGTATTATATTTAATAATTCGCATTTTGGTGGTCAAGATATTCGTACTAAGTATGCAAAATATTTGCATTGGTTGCAATTATGACATTTTGCATTACGCTCCAATACTAATACAATACAACTAAATACCAATTATTTATCTTAGTTTTAACAATACTTTAACACACAAATACAATAATTTTAACATTGAATGCCGTCACATCAGAATCACTTTTTTATATTCACAACTTTAACATGGACTTTTGATTATAATAATATGTATTTACATTAAAAATATTTTTATTTTTGGAATATAAGGGAGGTCCTAAAATATAATGGTTACATAAATATCTTAAATTTTCAAATGTCTACTAAATATTTTTAATACATTATACTGTGAATTATGTGTTTCTTAATAATTCATATAAAAATATAATGTGATGCGGTGTATTTAAATCTAAAATAAATAGCTACGAATTTACCTCTTCATAGGTTTTGTAATAACACCAATTATATTGTTTATTGGATTCCATCCATTGATTATTTAAATTTACTAATAAATTTTAATTCTGTTTGATAAAAAAATTTGAAAACGAGTTAAATGCATTGAAATAAAATACATTAATCTAACATAATGATCAACAAAATAAAAATACAATTAAAATTGTAATGGACGGTAAAAGACCGTAAAATGTGATGACATTCTTAAATAAATCTAAAATAAATTAACAATAGCCATATTGTGATATTAAACTAAAATTAATATAGAATATATTTGACACGGGGAGAAAAGTTTTAACCTTTACCACGTTAATTGTGCTGTTACAGACGACGTCGAAGAATTTCACCCATTACAGGATACATATACTTGAGGACGGATTCGACCAAACATCATATTATATCAGAGTAAGCATTCTTCGAATACTTAAATGAATAAATAAATAAACTAATATTATAACGTTCACAAGACAATAAATAACGATATTAAGAGCACTTAATTTTGCCGGATTACAACGTCAACCGTCGTTAACAGTACATCGAATGAAGGTTAAGACAATAACTTATATTTTTAACCGACTTCAAAAAAGGAGGTATTCAATTTGACTGTATTTTTTTTGTTAGTTACCTTAGAACTTTCGACTGGGTGAACCGATTTTGATGATTCTTTTTTTAATCGAAAGCTGGTGCTTGTCATGTGGTCCTACTTAGTTTGAGTGAGATCTGGCGAGTAGTTTTCGAGATATCCCTAGTTTTGAAGTCGGTTATTTTTTGTCAAGAATTATAATATATGTATGTATTTGTAGATAAAGTTTAGTCGAATGCACCCTTAATTCCCTATACGTAACGTTCGTACAATGAGGGCGTATCCGCAAAACTAAAATATAGAACGAATTTAAACAAAAATTGTAAGGCACAGTTCTGAGAATATCGCCTTCGATAATTCGATGATGATAATTATTAATATATTTAATTGAATGGACATACTAAAGTACAAAGAGACGAGAGTCAAGATTAAATTCTAGTCCAGAATTTATTTAGATAAAATCTAAAGCAGATATTGCCCAAGTATTGAAATATTGAGGCTGGACAATAGTAATCCATTAATTATATACTTCCATTAATAGTACAGGATCCGAATTAGAGGCGTTTCTTCACCCATCTGATTACCAGATAAAAATTATGTTTTATCAAATATCATGTTCTAAAATCTTTTTAGTGCAGTTTTACTTATTTGTGAAAATAAAGGAATGTTTCCTTTTAATCAATATTCAGGGTACTTTTCTTCCAACCATATTTTTTCCATCCTGTATATAGATTAATGATAGCTTTGAACATTTTTTTAGGCAACCCATTCGCGATACTTTTCTTTACATATGAGATTTGATAAAAAATATTTTTTATCCGGTAAGCTGATGGGTGAAGAAACGCCTCTAATTTGGAACTTACGCCCAAACTTAGAGTCACTAAGGGTTATTTAAAATAACTCTTTAACGTAGAATTTGTATGGTGATTCCTTACTAAGGAGGACGTTAGACTAAAAGAGGAATTTTATACATAAGAATACCTACTCGGTACATTAACACATGAATTAGAAAGAAAAACCTCTTTAATTTATGAATAGTAATAAGCTCTTTCTTTTTTTTCTTTCTTTCTTGGCCGGCAACGCATTAGTGATGGGCGACGATAGCCACTTACCATCAGGTCATCAGGTCGTTTGTCGGCTATTCCCATAAAAAAGCTCTTTTTCATTAAAATATCAACCATGTTGAACCCATTTAACCAAAACATATTTTGATTTACAAATTCAAAAATCGTGTAAACTGAAACTAGACAATGCCTATATTTTAGCTACGAAGGTACTAAAACACGGTTGATAATATTAATGTTAGAAATTATATAAAAATAGTTTTAGAAATTTTTAGAAGTGTAACTGCTCTATACACTTGTTTACCAAATAGGACGCGTCTTAACAAATTGACTTGAAGTACAAGCGACTCTTGTAACGAAACAACAAACACATGCCAGCATACATACACACATACAAACGTCATACATACATACATACGTCATACATACATACGTGAGGCGGTTCCGACCTCATGCTACGTGGTGCTTGAGGTCGAAGATCTCCATCAACAGCGGTTCAATAGGGTTGACGTCCAGGTACACTTCAGTCACTTCTTCTGCGAACTTCTTCAGCTCTAGAATCTTCTGGATGAGCTTGAGGAAGGTGGACTTGGCCTCGCAGCCGGGGTACACGCTTTCGAGGTAACGGCGTAGGAGATAGTAGTACGAGTTCTGGAATATAAACCAGAGAAATATAATATATTAAGTGTGCTATAAACTGACTTCTATTTAATAGATATTCTCCTCTAGAAATCTATTGTCCTCTGAATTACTAAGTCAGCCACCATCAATGCGCGTCTAAAAAATACTCCTTAAGCTATTATATAAGCTACGATGTAAGCTACTGTAAATACTACTTAGAATGGTAGTTATTTTTTAGCATCTACATTTGTAACATACATGAATAATTTATAATTCGTCCTATATTCTTTAGTTATCAAAATGTACTGAAAATTACCATCAAATATATTGAGTAGTCATCAAAACGTACCTAATATTATCAACTAATAGTAAGTATGGCAACTAAATATTCAATTTAAATTCAATTATGCAACAAGTACACTTCGTCATAAATGCAGACTTGATTAAGCTCGTCAATTATTGTACCCTGATTTTGTGGTCAATAAAGTGTCGTTAAAACATACTATCCCGCCACCGCTGCCGGTACAACACACGCACCTGCTCCAGCTTGATGACGTCACGGTGCACGACCCTGGCGCGGTGCGGCGTGAACAGCAGGATGGCGGACAGCAGCAGGATGACGCGCTCGTCGGCCCGCCAGCGCGGCTCGAACGACCGGATGAACTGCTCGTGCGACC
This sequence comes from Thymelicus lineola, assembly GCA_963932265.1. Lineage (NCBI taxonomy): Eukaryota > Metazoa > Arthropoda > Insecta > Lepidoptera > Hesperiidae > Thymelicus > Thymelicus lineola. The sequence continues at coordinate 602,963 of OZ010703.1, read as the reverse complement.
GGTAGATGTCGCCCTTCGCCAGCTTCAGCACCTCCGTCTGGATGCAGCCGTACTGCGACTGCGAGTGCGGCACCTGCACACACACACATCACACACACACATACATATGACGGAAACGGAATGTCATCGGATTGCCCTGTCATGGCCGCCATTTGCAATCGAACCAGTCGCCCGTCTATTTAAGCAGCGGTCGCCTCGATTCGGCACGCATTTCAGTCGGATGCGTCTTGGTGTACGGATCACTGTCCCAGTGAACCAACACTGTTAACCTTCCTAGCCATCTTGGCCGGATGGTTAAAATTATAATAGTGATTGCTATAAATAGAATTAATATTAGTAAAATGTGCAAATTATACGTCCCTAGTTTATGATGTCGGGCATAACCCACGGTCACATACGTGAAATCACCACATACATACAGCTTTTATTTGTTTCTTGTCACCAAGCCGGACCATGACATGCCGGGCGAGACAGAAATTCCGATGATTTTTTTAATGAAAATATCCGGCAAACGAGTTGACGAACCACCTGATGGTAAGTGGCTATCGTCGCCCATGGACATCAGCAGCACCAAAGGCATTACTGATGCGTTGTCGGCCAAGAAAGAGAAGAGAGAAGAAAAATAAAGAAAGAACTGTCTCTCAAGCCTCCAGCCGGAACACGAGTCGTTTGGCGGCTGACTCATGCTCAAGGTAGTAGCAATAGTAGCAATGGTATTAATTAACAATTAAAATCAATCAATCAATTGTATTTTAATTGGGGTTAGTATTCTAAGCCGCCCCATTTGAACTGAACTTCTTCTTCTTCTTGTGAATTTGAACTTCTTCATCTCAGTGTGTTGTCCATGGCACCCACACAGGAAGTCCTAGTAGGCTATGTGTAGCTATATGTAGTGTTTATTACAGACTTCCAAGTGCACTAGTCTAATTACCTTCCATTGGTTCCGCTGTCCGTCGTAGGTCATGGTACTGCGAAGGATCATCATTTCTATGCACCCGCCTTTCAACAGCGCCACCTACAGACATATTATAACAATAATAACTTTAAACAATAATAGTGTAGACTGTAGAGGCTATACATACAGTTTTCCTTTACTCTTTACTCAACTGCTAGGAATAGTTATGTTTTCGCGCGTATCTTGTATGTATGTTTGTATGTGTGTAATGTTCTTTATTACCTCGTATCTTCCAAATTTGAACATAACATTTGAAAATATGAACGAATTTATATAATTAAGATATCGTTAGATTTGTCCTAATAACCCAAGTATTCTTAGATAAATGACATTAAAAAAAATCAAATATGGTGGTTGTGAGATGCCATTGTTTGAAGTTTTGAGGAGTTTCTTTAGGCTTTTCTTCTCCTCCACGACAAAGCACCTTCCGAAAAGCCAAAAAATGACGTTCATAAGTGTATCAGTGATACTATATGAATATTTTGACTTTGACTTTATCAAAAAATAAAAATAAATCGAATAATGCAATATGACAATCCAGTTAATGAGCTCACCATAAGGATTTCAAAACGGTATATCGTGATAGGTTTTTTGACAGTAAGCGAGCTTTTTTTAATTTTTAAATTTATATTAGTCACATAAGATCCATCCATCAGCCCGTGGAGGTCCACAGCTGGACATAGGCCTCCCCTAATTTGCGCCACTCTGACCGGTTCTGAGCCTTCTGAATCCAGATATTTGGGTTCAATGCATTGAATTATTATTACTAACGTATATAACCAACACCTCGAACCCGATGTCTGTGCTATGAACTGTGGCCAATTGGCTACTATTTTCAATGGGTTCAGTCAATTTTGAAAATAGAACCTCCCGGCACGATACATATTTTGTTTGCGATGTGTTTTCTGGTATTTTAGTTCATTATACTTCAATGGTTCAATGCAATTTTTTATACGTATAGCATATACAAGACGAATCACGAACGAAAGAAAGAAAAGATAACACCCTTGTTTTCTTGTGATAAAATACATTAAAACTATTTTTAACATATTTTTCATTGAATATCGTTCTACCCTCACAGACATTGCTACAAACACTTTCATACCTGATCCTCCTCACACATGTTTTTGAAGGCGTTGATCTTCTTGGCCATCTTGATAAAGCGCCGTATTGCCACCGCCGTAAGGTTCACTATTCGAATCAACCTCGGGTCGTGGGTTCCGTCGCCGTCCTACAATGAGGGTAGATGATAACTTACTTATTTGCTTTTTCGAAATAATCTTCAGTAGACTAAACCAATTTTAATGCGACTTACAGCCGAGTGAAAACATTGCAATCTTCAAGTTAGAGGGTGCACAATAACCTAAATATGCATAGATTATAAGGTCAATTGAGTTATTAAGAAACAACTGCATATATTTTGTCAAGGATCAAGGACAGACCATGTTCTGGAATAACATAAAGGATACTTATAATCCCAGAAAACTTGGCAAAGCCATGAGAAAACCGCTAGTTGGTAATATAATCCTTATGTGAAGCCTTATTCCAAGCGGGCCGGCTTGCTTATCACCTCTTCCGATACATTAGTAAACCAGCATGGGATTGGTGTCAATATACCAAGGCGCGTTACCTTGAGTGTGTTGGCGGAGTCGCCGACGAGTTGCGACATGTCGTCATCAATGGGCGCGTGCAGCGCCTTGTTGGCCACGATCAGCTCGTTCAGCTTCGCGCGCTCCACCTGGAAGGTGTCCAGGTCAATAGGGAATGGGGTTATTTTTTAAAACGCTACATAGCTCCACACTAGGACTTCCCAAGTCGTGGGTGCCATGGACAACACATACATCGAGAAAGGAAACTCAAATTCATTGGTAAAATTTCCGTCTCGCTGGGAATAGAACCCAGAACAATCCGGAATGGTAACCATTACGCCACGCGGGTCATCGATCAACAATTTTGTTGATATTTACTATTTCAAAGTCAAAACCAATACTATTGATGGTTTCGACAGGTTTCTTTCGGTGACTTTCAGGGAAAATACTCGATATGATACTGCCATGGGCGACTGTGAATTATGGCATCAATACTATTCTGTATTTTAGCTATAGATAGTATAGAGTCCTATTTATATTTAGATTTTCGAGGTCAAATATATCAACGTTTGACTATCGAGTAATCGAATGCATGTTTAAGTGACGGTACAAAAAGTTGTTTGCAATAGAGACTGAAACTATATATGACTCATCGTAATCCATACCTGTTTCATGATATGAGGCAACAACTGATTATCTAAACTCTCGTAACATTGTAAATATCGATTTATTTCCTTAATAACTAACTTAGTTCAAATCCTATATACCTATTTTTCAAATGATGTGCGTGTTTTATCATTTGTTTAAAGGACAACTCGTTATATTATTCTGGATCTTCCTTTAAAGTCTGCCTTTTGCATAACAAACACATTTTAAACACATTGGCGGTGTTTTCAATGTTACTGATGTCCATAGCCCCCCAAGAAAACTAAAGTACGTAATTTAAACAAAAGGAAAGTTAGAAAAGGTGGCGCGTTTTTTATACACACGAAAAAGGGGACCCCCGAGTGTGGGGTTCCATCGAGTTCATTTCACTTTGTTTACTTTGGAAAGGAATTTAGAACTGTACCTTTACCATTTGAAAGTCAAAATCATTCATATAACTATGTAGTTTTTTTTAAATTTACCAGCATTTTGAAAGGATAGAACCTTTGGAGGATAGAAACTCCTCAGCAAATCTTTTAAAAACCATAATGTTAGAATATAATGCATAACTTGCTGTATAGTGTGCTGACAGTGATTAAACAAACCTCATTTAATTCCCTGGAGGATCCGCTACAGTTGCTCAACGAGGTATACGCTTCAAATTCTAACTTGATCGCTTCACACAGTATAGACTCCATGGAGTTTGGTTCTATCCTGAAAATTGCAGTTTTATTTATTAACAGTCATTATGAAAATCAGTAATAATTATGAACGAAGTTGTTTGTTACCTCAACAATTTACTGAAGTTATGCTTCATTATGGGGGATTTAGAAAAAATTATGAGACAAAAAATTTTACGATGCCACATCCAAAAAACGATATGATAAAGGTACGTGATACTAGGCGCACAGCATTCGCTGGAGTTGATTGGATTGCTAGCGCGGGTCTAGGGTGCGAGCGAGAGGTACTTATATTATAAGTAAGAGGTAGTGTACGTTAAACATCGATAGTTTCGATTTTCGATAGTTATCGATAGTTGACCTAAAAACTATCGATAGTATCGATACTATCGATAGTTTTCTTTCAATGGGTAACTTAGATTAAAACACATTATATTATACATATTAATCAAAACATATAATTTCAATATGAACTAAATCAAACATTTCAATCAAAATATTGTATATTTTGTTTTAAAAACAACAACATTTTTAGTTTTTTCGTCTTAAGCCTGTTTCGGCGTTCATTTAGGATCTAACCATTATAATTTTCGGTAATTCCCCTGAAACGAAACAATACTATACTCGAATGAATGAACAGTCTCCGAATGTTCTACAGTTCTACGCAATAGTTATCAGTGTTGCCAGTGCTAGTGCTAGTGGAAAAGATTTTTTCATTTAGTGGTAGGACATGACATTCAACTACTAAGAATATTTCACAAAATTACTCTCGTCAGAGAGAATGTTTGAATTTGAAACTAGCGCACAATTCTTGGTTGCGTAGGGAACACTACAGAACTCACGTAGTGAACAGAAAATATTTCCGAGTCTTCTCCGGAAATATAATAGTTTTGACTACTAATGAAATAATTTTGATTATGAACCTTAAATATATAATACAAGTAAGTCGAGTTTGATTTCATTCTAAACGTTTGTTTCTAATGAATGTAGTAAAGACAAAAGGGAGAAACCGAATGAAGCTAGAGCTCCTATCATCAATTATCATGGTTTGTGCTGGCTTATCACACGAAAGAAAATGCTGCAATAACTACACATTACCAATTAATGTAATACAAAAAATTGGAACTAAAGAAATTTATTCCTCGTAATCTATGATCGTAGATGAATCCGACTTTTCTAAAGACGATCATCTTTAACAAAGTCAATTAGTTAAATTCAAATTAAATTAAATTCAAAATAATTTATTAATGTAAATATCACTGATACACTTGCTTAGTCATTTTATTTTTATTAGTATAAAATAAAATAATATTTTTTTGTGGTTTTCTGCCTTTTGTGGTGAAGTTCAGTTGGATTGTTAAAATAAAGTTGGCAACACTGATAATTATTAGTTCCCGTAATTCCCCACGTGTAAGAAATTAAGTATGACGTTATCTTTATAGGTGAGAAATAGTAATAAAATTAATTATCGATAGCACAAAATAGCAATCGATAGTATCGATAGTCAAAAACTATCGATACTATCGATAGTCTATTGATGTTTAACGTACACTAGTAAGAGGTAATATGTATAACTTCTTACATGCATACAGAAGTACACACACATTTTTATTTCTTAGTCCTAGACACTTAAAGGTATAAAAAATTTGAAGTATGAGTATAGGATATACCTTTCAACATCTTGTAATATGTCCCGAGCCTTGTTGACATCCGGGTTGGTGCTCGTTGATGGGGAGGGGAGCTCCTCACACACATGCTGGGGCTTTGCCTCTCTGTACACTATTGAGTCACTGTTGGTGAGAATTTGTCTGAAAGATCAATAATATACCTTGGTGCTGTAACAAATAATAACTTCTTTTGAACAACGAGTTAATGGTAAGAAGTCAGAATTGTGATGGACATCAGTAGCAGTAGAAGCATCACTAATGGCATTGTCAGAAGGATGAGAGGAACCTGCATTATTTCTGGCTAGAGCCAGAAATTATATGTTCTAAAACAATTCATGGTGAAGTATAGGAAGGTGGCGGCTGGCCAGGTGGGTAAGAAACCACCTTGGATGTGTATAGCTGGACTTAAACTTGGTGCAGTACTTATGTTCGGTTTACATATATTAAATAGTTAAGTAGATAACTAAATTTTAAGTAAATTAATATACATAAATGGACAATTTAGTAGTTAAAATTTAGTATGCAAGAAAATTTTTCTATTTTCCTGTTAAGTAGACTATACATAGGTGGGTAGGGCTTATCACTTCAGTTTGGACAGGCACTTTTGTAGTTAAAATTTTGTAAAATGCATAAGTAATTAAGTAGAGAGAGAAGACGAGTGACCCTAGAGCTGGCAGTTTTCTTGCTCAGCGTGTTAATATTGCCGTACAGCAAGGGAATGCTGCCAGCATCTTATGTACTGCGCCGCAGGGGTCTAGTTATATACATTTATTTTAATCAATTTTACTTTTGCTTTTAAGTATTTATTTTTATTTTATATAGTGTAAATATTGTTGTTATTTAATTTCTTTCTTAGTTCATGTAACTTAATTTTTGTAATATGAATAAAACCTTGTAATGAAGTAGATTGTGAATAATTGTATGAACTAAAGAGCTTTACTAAATTATAACATTTGGATGTGCACTAAAAATTATTCGCTTAAAATTTACTTATCTACTTAACTACTTAATATGTATAAACCGGACTTTAGTGACCTTCAACAAGAGGGACCTATCATTGTAGCTACATCCTTTGTTTAGCAAGCACAAGATGTACTACTTACAGTTTTAATTTATTTATAGTATCTTTCCCATCCTCATAATAATTAGTAGCAGTTTACTCATTTGTAATACACTTACAGTATTTATTATACAGATATATGTACATACAGATACATACAGTCACAAATAAATAACAAATGAATGATTTGCAAGTGTGACATTTTCATTACATGACATTGTTTTGTGGTTTTCATTTGTGACTCACTCTGACTCGCTGTTTTAATACTTACCGTATACTGTTCTGTTTAGTTTGTTCAGGATACATGCTATCCATACTGTCACACATGGTGTACTGGTCCTGAGTCACGCGGTGATCATAGACCGCCCGGTTTATAACGGTCTTTTCGTCTATGGGATAAACCTTCATGTATGGATCACTTTGTACCTGTGCGTACTGACTGTATACAGGAGGCGACTGCATCGATTCTATATCTTGATGCAACGGAGATTGTACAGTACTATTCGGACTACAAGTCGTGCTATTTAACACATCGTATTGAAGTACCGATGAGTCCTGAGCTGCCGGCACAAAGATTATAGTACCCTCATCATCAGGCTTTATAGTTTTCGAGCTAGATACCATGTCTTCCGGGTCTTGCAGCTGCCGCTTCTTTGCTCTGTTCTCTTCTATCTTTCGTCTTTTTTCTGCTTTGTCCTCGTCTGACATGATAAACTCCTTCACCATGCCGATGGACAAACATTTCTCCAAGCGACATTTCTGACAAAATCGTCTCGTCACCACAGTAATCTCACAATTGTTTGAGAAAGGACACTTAAACTCCTTACTTGTTAGGGCGTTTCGTCTGAAAAACGCCTTGCAACTCTCACAGGAAATGGCGTTGAAATTGTAACCCAACGCCTTGTCTCCACACACCAGACATATCTTTTGTAGGCCGCTAGGAAGCTCTCTTTTCCCTTCCTCCGCCTTTTTATTCTCCTCGCTGTCCATTTTACTCACACAACAACATCACAACACTGATAAACACTATAATTTACGAGATAAATGAATCAATTATAGATTTCGCCTTGAAATTCTTTTTCCATTCGTACACGAAACATCGTGTGGAATATGAGAGCGATAAATCAAACGGCACGGGTTACAGACTCGCCAATTTTGTTGGTAAGGGATGATAACACGATAAATCGCAAAATTCTTTTGATAAATACTATTGCAGAAGATATGCATCGTATCGGATGTAACGATGCGCGACTCTGAATGATTCCAGTCGAATTATTCGACTTAGTAAATCATTCGATTCATTCGAATGATTTATAAAAATTAGTAACTAATTTGACTTGATTCGACACAGAGTACTAATCGTGGGTTAGTAATATGATTAGTAACCTTTCATTCTCGCGTCGCGAGTCGAAACGCTTTGACTTGATTCGACACAGAGTACTAATCGTGGATTAGTAATATGATTAGTAACCTTTCATTCTCGCGTCGCGAGTCGAAACTCTAATAAGTCCCGATTATACATGTTAAGTGGTTAGGTGGATAACTGAATTTTAAGTGAATAATTTTTAAATTAATAATAATAATTTTTAAAGTAGTAGTACTTAATAATTTAGTAAAGCTCTTTAATTCATACAATTCTTCACAATATACTTAATTAATTAAGCATTTTGCTACATTTTAAATAAATTTTAACTAAAAAGTGCCTGTCCAAACGTATTAAGTGATAACCACATTTTTATTATTTTCCATTTTTTTTTTAATTTTTTTTTCTATTTTCTTAAGAGAAAATAGAAAAAATTCTAAATTACTTGTTTAATAAATTTTAACTACTTGTCCGCTTACACGTATTAATTTACTTAAAATTCAGTTAACTACTTAGTCAAGTATTTAATGCGTGTTAACGGAACATTAGATTAGTTACTAATTTAGTAGTCGTCATTCGAATACGAACATTAGTATATTACTAATATTCAAGTCGAATGTGTGCATTAGTAGTTGTAGATTATTCGAATAGTGAGATCATTCGAAGTCGCGCACCTCTAATCGGATGACTAATGTCATCATGTCATGTCATTAAAATGACATTAAAAAAGTCATTCCAGCTGTCAGATTGAAGGACAACAAAAGATCAGTGTATGCGTCATAATTTTTTTATATGAAACTAAGAAATTAGCTTCATTCAGCCAATTTTTGTTAATAGGTGATGTTGTTAAATTCAAACGTACTATATACTGTATATTACCTATTTACAGAGCAGAACCGTAATATACAATGTGAGCATGGCACGCGTGCGGGCCATGCAGGGGACAGAAAATCGTAATTGGCGAGCTTTTTGTAGACCGGCAACATGTTAGAAATCTAATAGAGAAGTGCAGTGCATCAGCAAAAGGGTGACAAGAGATGGCGTATCGACATTGGCGAGCTATGTTTGAGGGACGATATAATTGATGATTAAACGAACTTACCTGTACGTGAAGTTCAATCTCAATTATTCGAGAGCTTCGTTCGAAGATATTAGCATGGCAACACTAGTAGTATCACTTTACGGGCTCGCCATTTCGCACTCTAGTTTGGAGGTAGATAAAAAATAAAACATAAAATTATCAATTTTTGTAGGGTAGATTTATAAACCTCACTTAGCTGGGGCGCGCTCCTCTTCGGTTCGTCATTTAGTTCAGAGATTTGCTGAGCTGTTTCATGTTTCACGACTAGGGGTGTAGTGTATATGACATGTACACTAGGGAGGGAGGGCATGCTAATATCTTCGAACGAAGCTCTCGAATAATTGAGATTGAACTTCACGTACAGGTAAGTTCGTTTAATCATCAATTATTCTTCGAGCTTCGTTCTCGATATTAGCATGGCAACACTAGTAGATGTTTAGAGAAGGTAGTCGTGAAACTAATGATATTTTTAGCTTTTAAATTTTTAATTGTAATATGATAGCAATATTTTACTCTTTAATTTCAATCTATTAATCAATATATTGGTGACACAGTATATGTACATCTAATAACCATAATGTATAGCACACTCGGTATATGTTACTGATAGGTAACTTTATTTGATAATATGAACATGAGTGATACGTTAACTAAATATAGTGGAATATCTACTGAATTCCGCTAGTTTTATATAAAATATCCAGATCCTTTTAAAAAATGATTAATGACATAAATGAGGTAAATATAAATTTCGTAATATTATTCATAATATATTATATATGGTGTTTTTCTATGTAACCCTTGCCAGTACTAAGAGAGTAAGTAATTTGATGATAATTGTATTCACTGAAATTAGTTTTTTCCCGAAGGATCCAATTTTTTGTAGCTAAATTAGATCACACTACTACAGCGTGTGTAGCAACGATAGCAGCAACTATGTCACCAACCACAATTAATTCCTAAACCTGTAAAAAAAATATCTATATAAAAACACTGTCTTTGTTTAAAACATTATCTATCTATATATGTAAAAACATAAAAATGCCTGTACAGATGTACTCCATAGACTGAGATCATCCAACCGATATGCCTTTAAAGAAAGGCAATAATCCGAAAGTGGTTTGAACCACTAAAACAAAGCATCAGGCACGTTCAGTCCATGGATAGAGTCAATTTTCCACTTTTCCATACCACAATTTGAATAGACTGACAACATAGAACACTGATCTATCATTGTCATAAGTTTTTTTTTTTTTTTTGCATAGTTCTGTATAAAATAAAGTAAATGTATCGGCTTCTTTTGGTTTTTCGACCAAAAGCATATTGTAATAAATTTTGATTATTATGATTATTTAATATTTTACTGGTTTTGTATCTACTAACACTAGTTTGTAAGATATATGTACCTACTAACCTAATATGGATCAGTCTGAAATAAAGGATTATATTATTATATTATATTATATTATTATGTATTATTATAAGTATGTGACAGTAAAAAAAGTACTAAATTGAATAACATTCGATATAATTATGTTCCAAGTTAACTAGTATTTAAGTAGGCCGCAATGAAAATACTTTCTATAGAAAAATATATAAAATATAATCCTTATTTGTCTCGACTGCCTTGAACAATTAGCAAGGACATGGGTGAACTGCTTATGATCTCTAGGATTAAAACCTATGTGAAATAATAAGGAACCTTGCATTACAAAGTATTGTAAAGTTACAATTGTTTTCGTGACAATACGCAAACCACTCCTAATCCTACTCAAGCAGTGCAAAGCGTAAACAGTTGGGATGTTTTTATAGGGGAAACAATATCCGGACTTCTATACGGTAACTATAGTGTGATTTTTCAGTGTAAGCAAGTATTAGATATATAATATTATATTATAGCTATAATAAAATTACTCAATGTTTAAAAAATTATTGGTGGAGGCCATAAAGGGACAATCACTAGTCACTTTGTCACTATTATTGTTATGTTTATAGGATGACATATATATGGGTGGACCAAGGACGTAAAACTTGAATATATTATCAAACCATAGTACCATAAGTGTACATATTGCTTGCATTCGCCTCAGATTTTCCTCGCATGAAGAAAGTTCTTACTTTAAGATTTGTTCTATTAGAACAGAGATAACTTTAATTCGATTTGTCATTCGATGTATGATTGTAAATTTGTTATGTCCTAGATTCGAATTCTGCAACATTAAAAATTGATTGTCTTATTGTTGTTTGATTGTCTTATTTTACAACATCCACTCAATGGCAAATTTAATCGTTCATACAACAAATTTTGTTGTACCTATATGAGGCTGTCTTAGTGATCATGTCTGGATTCTGGTTACTATGGAGGCGGGACCCCGTTGTTGAGGCATGCTCATATGAAGTATAAATGTTATATACCATCTGTGGAATACATGCCTGTTTTGCATGTATAGAAAATATTTGTATCTCTAGCCTGGTAGGCAAAGATGAATCAATCGTCCGCCAGAACGGAAATATTAAAAAATGCCAAGTATTAAAAAATATTACTTTTAACAGAGCAATAAATTTTGAAAATTAACTAATACAATATGCAATGATATTGTTTATCGTATATATAATAGGGGTATACAGCAGTATACCTACTATTTGTCATTATCATTGACTGGCCAATGAGAAAATAAATCACCCAATGAAGGTTATTTGCTTATTATTATTATTATCATTAATTAAGTATAGATAGACAAGTATTCCATTCGCTTTCGTAAGTTTAAAACCCTTTAAAAATATTTGCTATACTAAGCCAAACGATATGTACCTATGATGTATAAACAGGATGTAGCATAAGTATTTTCTTCAATCCGGATGAAATTGAACCAAAAAAGGCTTTCTTTTTTAAAAAAAAAAAACTTATCCCATCAGTTTATAAGAGTATAAAAGAGCTTGAATTAAGTTGTCCTCAACTATTCAAATAAAATTTGAAATTCGGAATTAATATTCATAATTTTATATGCCAATCATATATTGGCATATGTATCCATTTTTACACATACAATGATTACTTTACCTTCAGTATAATCAAATCATAATCGTAAGTAGTACATTAATACTTCAATATCTCATTGTTATTGCGTTTTTTATTGGAATATGTTCGATATTATTGCATAAATAAGTATATTTATGCGAATTGTTCCATGGTAACATAAGAACTGTATGTTCCAGAATAAATAAAATTCCCTTGTTGATTCACTGAGTCTTATTCTTTGACTATGTAAGCTTTGGAGGAATGTTTATTCCTGAAATGTTTCATAAGCATACCATAATTTATGTCTATATTGTGAGAATTTTTAGAACTTACGTCTAGGGCTTACAGTTTTAGGCGGTTTTTAGGCTGGCTTTGTTGTCCGCCTTGGCTGCCTTTGTGTCAGAGTCACATGGTTTGCACAATTTTTACGCCCATTGCAGCAGTTGTCAGATAATCATATAAAAGGAACTGTAGCTTAAAGGCCTGATGACAGGCTAAGCTGTTTATTGAGTTATAGACTTTATGATTGAAGAGGAACTTAATATACAAGTCACGGTGATTGCGGACGGAAAATGTGACTCCTTGAGCAACATAGTCTCGGTGGACTATTATAGTGCTGTGTATATGACATAATGGCATCTGGCCCTAATGATCATGTGGCCCTATGACTCTATTGCTGCTAATTGAATATATACCTACTGCCATTGTTGCTTGAATAGAAATCCTTCGCAATTTCATGCGAAAAATAAGTACTTGCTTCAGTTCACCGTATGGTGTGCGGCGTGACGCGAGTTCCTTTAGAAATTTCTGTTTGAGTAATCGTAATCGATTACTCACAAGTAGATCCGGTTATCAAGTACTTTGTATAGTTCAACGAATAGCGTGCAGTATTAATTCCATATGGAATATACGCTAGTCGGCTTCATAATGCGGTGAAGATTCTTTCTGGAATACATGTACAATGCAGTGGAAATACCCCACAGGTAGATCCGATTAGTAAGTAATTTTTGTTGCAGTTGTCTGCGTAACATGGTTAGGGCTCTTTATGAAATACACGTACAATGCAGTGGAGATACCCCACAGGTAGATCCGATTAGCGAGTACTTTTTGTTGCAGTCGTCTGCATAATATGGTTAGGGCTCTTTGTGAAATACACGTACAATGCAGTGGAAATACCCCACAGGTAGATCCGATTAGCGAGTACTTTTTGTTGCAGTTGTCTGCATAACATGGTTAGGGCTCTTTATGAATTATGATTGAACGCAGAACTGGTTTTTAATAATTTATAGCTAAATAAATAAATAAATGAAGTCTAATTTCATTACGTAGCTGCAACGTATTTTTATAAGACCACCTTCATTGTATGAGAATCCTAGTATAAAAAGTGAAAGGATTAGTACTATCAAATATTATTGATAAATATATCGTCGTATCTTAGAGTATAATCGTCATCAGCAGTAATTGATACGTTTTCTGTAATTTAACATATAGTTTGCTATAGACTCCGCACGTAAATGTGTAATGTTCGGCTCGATTCCAGTGTAATTCTAATGTAATAAGAGTAATGAAACCCACAGGAAATTAATGTTAGCAGTTTCTCTTTTATTTGAAAAGCCCCCAAAGGACAATTCGATTATGTTTTGTATTTATATCCTACTTCGATATAAATTCATTACGGATTACTAGTAGGTACTATTGCATACTAGTGATGGAAGAACCCAATAAGTTATTCTTATTAGCAAGTATCTTTTTTATTTAAAAGGCCTTCAGAAGAAAATCCGATTAGGTTTTGTATTTGTACACTACTGCAATATAAATCCCTTATAGAATGTACAGCAATTAGCAGGTACTTTTTTATTTGGAACAACTCAAAGGACAATATGATTATATTTGTATTTATTTTCAATATAAATTGATAAATTCTTTATGAAATACAATTACTAGCAATGGAAGGACTCCACAGGTAATTCCGGTTTAGCAAGTACTGATTTGGAAGGCTCCCAAAGGACACTCCAATTATGTATGGTATTTAAATCATATTGCAATATAATTTTCATACGGAAAACACGTGCTGATAATGAAGGAAAAAAAAGAGGAATACCTAAGGGTATTCATATTTAAATTGATACATTCACTGTTAAATAACAGAAAATCTGTTTGTGCTTCGTAATTGCGTGTAATTTCCTTGCAAATTGCATTGCAAGCAATATTTAACCGACTAAAGTAGGGTTATTTAGTTACTTGCTGTATTCTTTAAATTTTAATACTGGAATTCTTCTACCTGATGATTATAAACGTTGATGAATCACTATCCAATCCAATCCAACATTTCCTGTACGAATCCCACGAAATCCAACGAAACACACTGCATATCACTCAATAAAAATAACACTTTTGCTTTGGTTAATTTTTCGTTCTAACTTTTTTAATCTTTTACACAATTGATTTTCTCATGACTATTAAACTTTCTTTTAGGAATTTAACTTTAACTATAATTTTGCGCCCGTGCGAAACGGCGAAGCACTGAAACGTGAATAACGAACCGAAGAGGAGCGCGCCCCAGCTAAGTGAGGTTTATAAATCTACCCTACAAAAATTGATAATTTTATGTTTTATTTTTTATCTACCTCCAAACTAGAGTGCGAAATGGCGAGCCCGTAAAGTGATACTACTAGTGTTGCCATGCTAATATCGAGAACGAAGCTCGAAGAATAATAATACCTAATCGGTATTGTAAGCGGGCGGAGAAAACCTAGCGGCGCCGCGGCGGGCCTGAACGTTGCAAAGTTCACAAAGCAATTTAATGGGTGGCAGTTCTCTCTTCGTCAGCCTGGCGTGACTGCTATGTCGATCCTAAATAACCAATCGAAATTTTATCTATAGATACTAATATTATAAAGAGGAAAGATTTCATTGTTTGTTTGCATTGAATAGGCTCCGAAACTACCGAACCAATTTGAAAAATTCTTTCACTGTTGGGAAGCTACACTATCCCCGGGTGACATAGGCTATATTATATTATTTTTTACTATTTTCCCCAAGCGAAGCGAGGGTGATTTCCTAGTTTTATATAAAAAGCCGGCAAACGAGCAGATGAGTCTCCTGATGGTAAGTGGTCATCGCGGTCCATGGACACCAGTAACCTTTGGCAACAGCAATGTCAGCAATGCGTTCCAGATAGAAAAATAATACAAAATCTTAACAAAAAAACCGACTTCAATTGAAGTACGTCCTTTCCACTACCAATAAAAAAGAATCATCGAAATCGGTTGGCGTGATATTCGTCTATTTATCGCGCACACACTAAATGCAAATTTAAGACTTATATGGTTTTCTCATGGATGTCATTGTCAGATCTCGCTCAAATTTAAGTGGAACCACGTGACAAGCACCAGCTTTCGATTAAAAAAAGAATCATCAAAATCGGTTCACCCAGTCGAAAGTTCTGAGGTAACAAACATAAAAAATACAATTGAATTGAGAACCTCCTCCTTTTTTTGAAGTCGGTTAAAAATAGCAAGTAGCATCCGGAAGTAGTCTGTTCCTGTAGGGTATGGACAAATGCTCCCTGTTTCATCCATCCATCAGCCCTTGCAGATCCACTGCTGGACATAGGCCTCCCCTAACTTGCGCCACTCACCGGTTTCTGCTTACTGTTTACATTCTCCAAAATACCTGACATAGTGAATTTTATTATACGTGACATAACAGCCAAACATAAACAAACCTTGTATAATTAACTTCAACAATACATGTGTAAAGATGCAAAGCATGCAGCACGTTTACTGGTTCAGCGAAATTCATGTCGCAGAGCAGACGGGTAATACGACAGTTTCATTTATTACTGTTATATTATTTAATGTTTACTAACATTAACGGTACCAAGTTGCATCAGGGAATACGAGTATTTAATAATTTTTAAATAATATATTCCTGGTTCGAACAATTTCCACTGGAAACGCGTGGGTGTAGACTTAAAGTAGAATTTTTGTTACTACCCTACTAAGACAGTAATTACCTATTTATAAAATAGCTGTGTCACGAGTTCGCGTGGAAGCTTTTTCCGCGTAAATCCCGATGGTGGGTATCCTGGGATTAAAAGTAAAAAAATATGTTGTAATGTTTTATACCCTCCTGTATCTTCCAGTGAAAGTTCCATTAAAATCGGTTCAGCCATTCCTGAGATTAACCTGGAAGAAAAAGACACACAGAGAAATCTTAAAAAAAATGTTTGTGTTCTAGTATCGTGTAAATCACTATAAGCACTTGAGAAAAGATAGATTTTGAAATTACAGACAGATACCTCGCCGATACATATCATAAGACGTTTATTGGCTTGGTTCGCACACAAACGAACACACACTCATTATTAGTTCTCAATTGTCATTAGATTTCGATCTTGAAATTCTTTTATTCTTCATTTCCACTTATTATCTTCTGGGATTTAAATAACATATATTTAATTTAATGTTATTTAATTAAAGACCACAAACAATATTACATACACTTTTAAAAGTTCTATCACGAAATGCCTAAATTTGAAAACCTCTCGCAACATGCAGAAAAATACACGTTGAGTCAGTAATAAATAAATCTCGTATCTCCCAGGTCTCGCATTTTATTTCTAAGTATAACTCACAATGGAACATATACTGACAGTGATAATTTTAGCTAAATTCCTTATATTCTCAAGGGTGTCAGCTGATACGTATAGCGTGAAGATTGGCACGGACTCCCACGTTAATCTGGTAGACAGCAAGTTTCTCAGCTTCACTATTGACCCCAAGTATTTATTCTCTACCAGCGGCAAATATAAGACGTAAGTTTTATACATTGTTATTATTTAAATTAGTTTTCAGGATCTTAAGAGGCAATTTGTAATAGAGAGTACGGATAAGGTCTGCTCCAGGTGTGACCTTTCATGACGTACACATTACTTCAGAAGTACCTTAGTTGATAAAATTGTGAGTATCAGGTTTAGATCTCTAGACAATACTCAGCGTAAATTTTAAATTTACGTAAGTAATACGTAGGTAAATGAATTATAATGACTATTTTCTTTTCCTCCAGAAGTGAAGCAAAACTTTTTCTTACACTAAATCTTTTTTCACTTGTTGGTACGTATCATGAAAATGATTTAATTATTTCACAGAAAAGAATGCATTTGCATGGCGTCGTCCCTTACCCCAGCCTACATCAGGATAGCTGGTCCTTCCACATCACAAATGACGTTTCACAATTCCACAATATCCATTGACGCTCTAAAGCTACTGGATGATGGAAATTCTCCTCATAAAGTATCCTTGGACGAGTACCAGAGGGAAGTCAGCAGCAAAGTCGTAGATCAGCTAACAGTAACACCTGAGGACTGGGAACGTTTTGTCCAGTGGGCGAAGAAGACTGGGTTCGACCTGGTGTTCGCTCTGAACAACGAGGAGAAGACTGCTAATGGCATATGGGATCCGAACACGGCGTTGAATATCCTCACGGTTGCTGACAAGGCAGATATTGGGGAGATCTACTGGCAGTTGGGCTATGGTGAGAACGTATATTTTTATACTTTGCAAGAAATAATATGTTTCAAGTAAAGCTATGTATTTATTTCTACGTGTAAAACCACAGGAAGCTCGAGTTGCGAAGCAGTTATGGTCCGAAGGCTTGTGTCGATTCTAAGTAGGTATTATTGTTCGATAGCAATTCATGTCACGTCGAAAGCTTTCAGGTGGTGTAAGATTACCCACAGCCAGGGTGTGCTTTTAATTCAACCAAGCCACTCCGAAGCAGCGTAGTATTCGAGTACACTCTAGGCCTTCTCAACAAGAAGAGATCCTTGCTCCGATAACCGTCATTTGCGGGTATCGATTACCGAAAACTGGCACGTTTACAATATTATTTTTTATACCAACAATACCTATTTCGTCTCTGATGGAGGGGCCTAGGGGGTTCAAGTGGAATATATAAATAGTAGAATTTTTAGACCATTGTAATGGGAGGTCCAAGTGGAATAATTAGTGTCCTTAACGCCCCTAGGGGATTCAAGTGGAATACAAACCTAGTTTTAGCAGCACTATTTCAACAGCCTGCAACAACCAGTCAATCGAGGAGTACCTCAATGACCTGGAGACCCTCCGCGTCATCACGGAGACCTTCCCCCCGGGCCGGGCGGGGCGCTGGCGCATCGTGGGCGGTGACGTCACTCCCTGCCTCACCGCTCACTCCAAGAGCGACTTCAAGGACTACGTCACGCTTTCCGACGAGATGTTTGACGCTGTGTTTCTCAACGGGTGAGTTGTGACCATAAATACGTCGTAAATAATATGAAGCAATCCGCGATTTGATCAAATCCCACGCAGCTTAGAGATTTGATCACTGAAATTCAACAACTGAGTCAAAAGTAAAAAAAAAGTCAAAATATTTTATTCATAATATAGGTATCACTGATACATTTATGCACGTTGTCATTTTTTTAATCTACCAGTTTTTCGGAAAGGTGTTTTGTCATGGAGGAGAAGAAAAGCAGTAAAGAAACTCCTCAGCATATCTTTTAAAATATTATAATAATATATTACAAAAACATTTACTAATCTGAGCGGAACTGGTTGCAGAACTGGTTATTTCCATGCGTCTTTGTCATTTATGTAAATATATTCTAGCGAGATTTGATCAAATCCCTAAGGGATTCTTTTGCTTTCCCGTGACAGATACATGTAATAGATGTCGAACCGAAATCTACTTAGGGTGCTCGTGAGATATCTGTGTGATCATTTCGCAAGGCGTCAATATTGTTGTTAATATCATTATATATTCATTTGGGTGTAAGGAACTCCATTAGATTCAATCCAGGTCCATTTCCACTAGCAATGGACGAGGCTATGGTCTCTCTTGCTGGGAGGTCTGGAATCTGGACCACCTAGTTAGTTTAAATGTGGGCGGGTAAAATATGGGGGAAAGTCGACCGTGAACTTTGATACGTGTTTCGGTTGCACTGACAAAGAACCGCGCTTTTCTTTTGGTCAGCAATGCATCGGTGATTTGCCTTTTTTGCAAGTTATGTCAGTGGGGGGCGGTGACGTTTGTGACCACTTACTCGTACCATCAGGTGGTACGATCAGAACTTTTATCGACTGTTTGCATAATTATATAAAAGTTTGAAGTACTAAGTTACTGAATAAAACTGAGATGTTAAATATCAATATAAATTCCCGTATTTTTAGTTGCGCACAAATATATGTGGCGAGCTATCTACTATCATCTAATCTGAATATAAATACATATAAAAGACATGTGTTGTTTAATCGTTTAAGCGTTGGAAATTATTTGATGTCAACTATTACTAAGAATTTATTTTATCTAGTTATGCTCGAATCGAGATAAACGTTAAAAATAATAACGGCAATTACAAATATTTTTTTTATGTTTCTGTCATATTAAGTAAAAGTCTTCGTCTTCAAGTTTAAGATTAGCTTAAAATCATAAGTGTTTTGCTGCTTAAGGCCGTAGTAATACAGTTTTCTTTAAATTGTTGCATTGTATCTTTATTATTAAAATCTTGGGTGCTGAAGGAACTAGTCTAAAACCCTCTAACCTAATGTCATACTTAGGAATCTTTCAGCACGATTACTGGTAATTCTTTTCAGCAACTCCTCATCACAAGAGTTGCAGCGAATGTCAGAGAAGGACCGCTTGAAGTTGCTGAAGGTTCTGAGCCGAAGCTCCACGCCGCTGTGGCTGACGGAGACCAACCAGCGGGTCCACGAGTTGGAGAGAGCTGCGGACTGGATGACCAGCCTCGGCTACTCCGCCAAGAACGGCTTCGCGGTGCACTTCAGGGAGTTGGTGGAAACTGAGCTTTATGAACCTACGCTGGTAAGTTCCAGTTTTTGAACTTTATAAACTACTAGCTTTTGCCCGCGGTAGTGGTTTCGAAACAAAATTTTTAATGAATCAATTTTGATTTATAAAACTATATAAAAATAAAGTGCACTTATAAGTAGAATGATGGATAAGAATACATAATATTAAATATTAGATGATGTCCGTGGCTTCACGCGCGTGGATATTTAATTTTTTAGTATTAAATATTACGAGTAGACGATGCTAGTGGCTTCGCGCGCGTGGATGTGGATTTTTTAAAAATCCCGCGGGAACCCTGATCTTTTCTGAGATAAAATATAGCATATGTATTAATTCAGGGTATCTCCATTCAAAATTTCAGCCGAATCGGTTAAGTAGTTGTGGCGTGATTTAGGAATAAACATCCAAACATCTAAAATATCTTCACAAACGCATTTACATATAATATTAATAATAGGTCTAGTGTTCTGCAGTTTTTACAGTTTATTAAGTAGCCTTTGTCTTATTCCAGATCATGGTGCCATTTACATGTTCCATGTTCAGTAATTTTTGCGTGGAAGAGTCATCCATACACTTTCACATTTATAATGTTAAGAAGGATTGAGTCGCCATATTGTGTCTAGTACAATGACCATTACAGGAGACTACGAATCGGTATTTTGACTAGATTTAAGTTTGATAGAAAGTACCGACATTCTTTTTGATTTCTGGTCTAAGTATTTAAAAATATTGCTTAGCAAGCAACAAATGAAACTATTTTTAAACCCCCGACGAAAAAAGCGGGCGTTAGCCGTGTTTGTGTATCTGTGTGTCTGTGTGTAACAATTAAGGCTGTGTATAATAAGGCTGAAGAGTTTTTTCCTTTGCTAAAGTGTGGAAGTATAATTTTATTTCATTTCCAGAGTTTCTACATGGCACTCCTCTTCAAGAACTTAGTTGGCGAGAAGGTGCTAAACGTTGATATCGAAGCCTCTGACGCAATAATGTTTGCGCACTGTACATCACTGCGTCACAAGCCCGTGCCTGGGGCCGTCACGCTGTTTGGAGCGAACATGGACACCGAACCAGCAAGGTTTTCAATAAAACTCTCAAAGAAGGAGGAGGGTGGAGATATCATGCAGTTTATACTTGGTCATGATCACAGCGGGTAAGTTTAAACTTATTTCCTTTTACCAGTAACACTAGGATACAACCTGTTTGATTAAATGTTGATCATAAATATCCTTCCACAGGAACATACTAGTCAACGGACGTGCAATGTACTATGAAGGAGATATCAAGCCAGTGGTCAAACGAGTGCGTCCATACAAGACACTATTAATTAATTTACCACCAAAATCTTTTGGTTTCTGGGTACTAGCTAATACCCAAGTTGACGCATGCTACGATATCGAAGATAAATCGGAAGAAACCCAATATGTCGAAGCTTTACCTATTACAAGTGGCGAAGACGATTATTCCAAAGTTTCAAAGATTAAGAGGTCATTAAATAAATATGACATTGGATTTAATGGAGAGTCTTTATTAGATTTAGTTGAATTACTGAATGATACTGATGTAGTAGAAGACCAAGTAAAAGATAACATAGCTTTACAAAACAGAATACATGATCTAAATAAAGAATTGATAGCTATACATAATATGTTTCCTTCCAATGAAGAACGTAATGTAGCTGTCAGTAACATAGCGTTAAAAAAAGTGAAAAGAGAAGCTGACACAAAAGTACAAAGTACAACAACAAATAAACCTCGTAAACGAAACATGAAATCCCGTGTACGGAAACAGAGAAATTATGACAATATGTCATTGCTGAAATCAAAATTAATATCCAAATTGAGAAATAGTAAACTCGGCCGTTTGTCAAAAAACGACTTTAACAGAATAAGTAAACGAAATCCTAAGAATCTTAAAGCTCGTTATGAATCTAAGAGGAGAAATATTGTGGATAATAAGCCCGAGCCACAAATAACAAATCCTGATTGTGATACACTGCGTAAACGTAAACGTCGAAGTACAGACGACGAGAGCAGAATGATAAACAATATTCGCAGTGAAGATAATCGTGTAGGTAACAAGAAATTGAATAAAATAAGTAAAGTAAAGCATAATCACTTAGAAGATGTCACATCAGAAAACGATGTTTTTGATGATGATCATGATGAAGGCATTGTTCCCGTTGGAAAGGTTTTACACAAACTTAAAAAAATACGTCGACTTCCTATTGAAGTCCTTACAAAAAGCGAAAGTTTTGATTTAGATGATTATAATGAGGACGTATCAGATATGGATGAAATTGTATTAAAAACTAAATTTCTAGATGATAGTGCAATTGTAAATGTTAAAGAAAAATCCAAAAACGGCTTTTTAAGATCTACCATACAGGAAGTGTTGTCTGTACTCGCTGATTTGAATAAAAAATTGGATAAAGCCTGGTCAGCGTTAACTTTTCTGGAATAAAATTGGGATCATGTAAATTATAGAAAAAAACATAGCAGAAATTTCGGGACAATTTGGCATCAGCATCGGCAATTTTGCAATCAATTTGCAGATCCTTATAAACTAAGTGATCAATCGAGATTTTTTCATTGATCATGGATTAAATATAATGCAAAAGACCTATCAATAATAATTTCTATAATGGATTTTTAGTGTGGATCATCTTATTAATTTACTATTAGACACGTTGTACAATTGCAGTACCAAGATACTAGAAGAACGAACTTAATTTTGAACGATCTTCAAGTGTGTTATACAATTGACGAAAGGCGAATTGAGCGAGGTACTAAATTTGACCAAATTTTATTCAGTTTTCTAGAATATAATTTGTGATTTTATTTATTTCGCAAATAATTGTAAATATATGTAAGTAGATATTTTATAGAAAAATATAAAATCCATAATCAATGTCGTATTATTTTATTCACCACATTCTTCTTCCCATAAAATATTTTTTTATAGCCTGGGCTGATGAAAAAGCAGACGGGCCACCTGATGGTAAGTGGACTATGCACCTACGGACATCAATACCAGAGGAACGCCGGAATGGTTGAAAGAGAACTCTTTACACACCCGCTTTAAACAACCCCAGGTCATAGCGCTCCGGGAAGAAAGAGCTCTCAGAAAGAAGTTCATACCACAGGCTGCACGTGCGTGGAAAAAACAATTGTGAAATTTGGACCGTAAAGATTCTTAGTGTGGATGGAACTTCAATACAATCTTACTCCAATTAATGATTTAAGAGCTACCTCCAGTGCAAGAGAGAAATAAAACAACAGCATGGTGGTACAATGTAGTTTATTTATAATTTAACAACATGGTAGATACGCCATTTTCAAAGTCACAGTAAAGTTCACATGAAAATGGCCACCTCTAAACATTTTACATAACTAATTGGGACCTCTTAAATAAATTTAACAACGCTTTGCAATAGTAAGACACGAACAAATCGATAGCGAATAAGCCTACTATATAATGAGACCTACTAAGTGATAGAAGAGACAGAGTGAACTCCAACTAAATAACTGACAAAACTTTATTTTACAACAGCGCTCCGAGCCAAGGAAGTCTGGAGGCTGAACTAAAACCATCGTCAACAATAACATCTGAAGAAAGCTCAATCCAATTATTACCTAAAACATTGTCAACAATAACCTCAATTTCGTTCCCTCGTAACTCTAAGCTACATGCTGAATATACTACAATTTTTTGTCCTCATAACAATATATCTCATAATTAACCACGTTCTTACCAGATAATGGTTTCCCGAAATCCCTTAACGTTTATTTTTCAAAATTTGTTACACGTTTAAATATGTATTAGTTCGATCTCAGTAAATTTGCAACTTTAACACTAGATGTCACTAATATTAAAAGATAACGCGCTAAGTGTTCCTATTAGCCAAGTAACTATACTATTTGAACAAACAACTGGTTCTCCGAGGGAATAAGCCGTTGCAATGAAACAAGTTAGAACACCAGGCTTATACCCCCAAAGATACATCAACATTTCAAACTTTACCTATTAGTAGATCGTTGAACGAAAAGACTTTCTCGCACAATATAGACAGGATTTTGTTTTAAAAATATATCCAAAGCGCAACAATTGGTCTGTGGCACTTAAATCAGTTCTTTATTCAAAATAATTTCTATACTATTCGGAAAAGTCTACAAAATAAATTCTGGCTATTGATGCAGTAATACTGGTAGTAGTGTAAGCTCTCGTGTAAGTGTGAAGTGTCGTTGTCTCTAAGTCTCAATTACTGTTGAAGAATACTTGAATTCCAGCGACTTTTTCTACAGTTATTTGTGCGTTAATAACTTCTAGAAAAAGGTGTTTCATTTTGAAAACCAGCATTTGAGAGAAACATATTTTTTGCAGTTAATACTTGTATTTTTAAATATTATTCAATGAATTTAACATTCCTTTAACATTTACCAGTAGATCAGTGTTTACATTTTTCAACAAATGCTTGTTTTTCAATGAAAATTCGCGAAGATAATTATGTTCTATTCAATGATACATTTATTACGAACAAGCAGTGACGATATAAATTGTCAAGATATTTTTTATTCAAACAACATTCCAAATATTTTGTCATGGCAGTGATTACCAACCAATGAAATAGGCAGTTTTACTTGTATTTCGTTAATTTTATAAACATGATTAAAGGTGTATTTAATATTAAAGGTTTGCATTGTTTTGTCATTGTCATTGTACCTACTTGTAATAAATGCAAAAGTTATATCTATTTTAAGTAGTGCAACTAACAACTGGCTAAGTTGATAACACATTTAACAATTTGGATTTTTAAGTTACGTTTACGTCTAACTATTAAGTCGTGTACCGTAAGCATTGAGTGAATCAAAAATACCAACCGAGTAAGAAAAGTGATTTAATTCTAAATTTATAAGATCTTAGTAAAAGTCATCACCACTTTAAATTGTAATTCTACTACAGAGAAAGGGAGAAACATGTTTTATTTACATAGTTTCGTTGGTATTTTCTTTCACGTGAATGCTATAGTCACTTAACCAGAATCAAGATCGTATTACGATGCTGCACCTACAGAGGGCGTTAATAAAGAGAAATTAGATTTACCAAGTGCCATCGCAGGCCAAAAAGTCATACCTCTTATCCAAAATGATCTAACTGAACATACACATATATAAATAGACAACAATAATAGAGTATATAATATTTACCCTGAGTACAAAAGTCATAAGATCAATCCAACTGATTTTGTCGAGGAGAAAATTCTGGAAATTGGTCATAATCTTAAAATTATTTCTAAGGGCGTGTCAACCAATGATCATCGTTTTGATATTACAAAAATTTTACAATTATTACTAAACTACACGTCTACCTTGTATAAACCTCATTATAAATTCACTATATTAATAATCAAAATGAAATTGGTTTATCCAAACGCTCTCTTAATACTTGCCAATAAGGTCTAATTTTGAAAAACAGATGGGTCCGAGTTGCAGCGGTATTGACTGTGGAGTGATGGTGTTTTATTTTATCATAAATAATCATATTCTGATGTTTCATAACACCGAGATAAAATTCAGGAATACAAGCAACTGTAACAAAATTTTATTATACAAAACGAACAACCATTTGATATCACCCAAATTCCTTTACAAGTAGCAGAGCATAGCGATGTTACGTTAATCTTACTTTATACACCGAACATTGAAAGCTTACATACAAACAAGACAGTTTTACCCAAGCGTCTAAATAGTACTCGTATTAATATCATTAAACATAAATCACTAGACTTATACTGAGAGAACGACACCGGAATCACTTCCCAAGAGCTTTTACACTTTCATGCAACAAAATCTTTCCTTAAACTCCATCGACTTTCCTGTAGTTAGTCGTTCGTTTAATTTAGTGACAGTTAGCGAGAATATTCAAACGTTTAGCTATACCTAAACCCCGCTACGTATCAAAATAATCTCTAAACACTACGTCAATGAGAGCCAACAACGAAGAGTACAGATTAGATCTACAATAGAGAAACAGGAGAAAAGGGAGGAAGATAGGTAGCTCAGGGAAATAATAGGTTCGTTACATTGGACAGACTAACACAGGTGAAGTGTCGGTCACGTAAACAATATAAAACAGGTCCGAAAGAATCTTATTTCTATTATTGTTTATTACGAGTAACTACGAACAATAATTTATCTAGAATTGCCATGCACATACATAGAACTATTTTCGTAATACATGATAAACCTAGACTAAACACACATACACTGTGAAGATTTAATGTTATACCTTAATAATATAAAGATCGTGAAGGTTTTGATGAAGGAGGACGGGCCTTAGGTAGAGAAGAACCCAACAGCGATAATTTGTTGATAGATTCAAAAATAGGCGTAATGATAGCTACGTAGGCGTGTCAAACGTAAGTTCCTAGTGAAACAAGCTATGAAAATATATATCAATGTGCATTAGAGTGCGAGAAAATATTTTGAATCTTATACATCAGAAAATAGAGTAGCATTCTTAATAGACGTTCAGAAATATTGTTGATTTGTCGTATTTACATGTGGGTGTATATTGAATAAATTTATACGATCTGATACCTCGAAGGATAAATAATATTATGTGAGGAAGGTTTAATTGACCTGAAAGTTAGTTAACAAATGGAATATGCTAAGTATTTAGCGAGGTGAAATACCGTGGCAAAATGAGTGCGAATGCAAGCGTTACAAGACAATTGATACGCAGAATGATCTAAATCTGACGATGGAAATACATGATATGCTCATCAAAAAAGAATCCAAAAAGGGATCCAAACACTACGAGATAGAGATGACATTATATTCAAAGAAGTGTAAGCCGAGATGAGAGTGTTAGTGATCGAAGAGTCAAGATAGATCGAAGTTAGAGAAGTTAACGTGAGAAAATCGAAGGGCCGAGCGGTCCGCGTCGGCACGCAGCATTAGTTTATTTTTATTTATATATCACAGCTTTTGACGATAACAAATCTTTTGCATTTGCAGCTTAAACGCGGAGTCAAACGTTCGAACAATTACCTTTAACAACATTATAGATAACCCACACCCGCGATGACTAATTGCATCAACGCAACACGCGTCGCGGCGCGTTGCGATGTGTCGCTCGTGTATTTTGTTAGATGATCCAATTACTTCATCGAGGGATCAGCCAACTTCCACCAACATTAATCGCTCGAAAAATTTGCTCACAAAACGTTAACTTTATACCTAAGCGTAAAACATCGATAAAACTTTAAAGATTGCGTTAACTACACTAATTTTGTCAACGGTAACACAACGAGGTCTGTGTTATCTACACCTTTACAATTACTCTAAACGAATATCGATCTTACATTAAGTCATGCAAAACGGAACGTACAACAACCAGCCACCGGCGCGAAGCTACCCGCGCGCGGCGGACACATTAACAATATTGTACCTATGTTATGTTCGATGTGGGTATTAAGGCTAGGTCGATTACAGGTATGTACACCTAAACAAAATACACTGACACAATATCGATTACACTGCATAAGCACGCATGCAAAAGATTTAGAGGCAAAAGTGGAAGAGTTGAAGTGGAAAGGAGCGAAGAGCGCAAGCGACAGGCCGGCGACCGGAGCCGGCGACCGCGACTGGCGACCGCGACCGACGACCGTCGCCGGGACACGAAGCCGACTGGAATTTGGATGAAAACAAATATCACGACCTAATACATTGTTATTTCAATGTAACGTTCCCGAAAGATGAGGACAGATGATAGAAAGGAGCTGTCGACAATGAGTCGCCTATGCGTGCTAACGTCTTAAATTACCTCTTTTTATTAATTTTACACCGTTCTAGTTGTATTTAAATTTATTTTCTCTTTACACTTAAATAACAATATATCACAAGCATCAACATATCGAAGTGGTTCGTGCGTCGGGCGGTCGCCCGGCTGTGTTGACTTTTTGACCTTACGTTCAATGTTAGTAGCTTCTTCGTCTTGTTGTGAGGCGCTCTCCACGATTTCATTTATGAATGTATAAAAATATTATTGCTCATTATCAAGCACCAACGCGCCACTAGCCAACTACTTTCTGAAAAAATTTAGAATTCGATTTCCTACAAAATTGAGCGCGGATGATTTTGGATCGCGATTGTTCGGTGTGGGGGTAGGTGGATGACGTGATCTGGTGTGACGTAACAATGAGCTTAGCAGCTACATCATGTATCGGGTATATATATAGCGTTGGCAGCTTGCACCGCCCTGTCTCCACCGCTGACTGACTGCCACTCACTGCATCACGCATTTGCTTTCGATCTGGGACTTCAGTTCGTTCACTTGGGTTTCGATGGTGTTTTTCAATTCTGGAATTTGTAAAAAATATTGTTTAGCACAGGTTCTGACTGTGACTAGTTGTTTCAACTGTAATATGGGCTAAAGCATAGCCAATTTTGTAAAGGAAAAAGACAAAAGTGTTTTTTTTACATTTTAGTGCAACTCTTTAATATTCACTGCAAGCAATAGCCAAGTTATAATAAAGGATTAAATTTGAACTCTAATAAAAAGATTAAATCTATTACATTTACGATTTAGTCAGAAGTTTATTGTAAATGGAAACATCCCTCTACAGTTCGGTTTAAAGAACTTTATTTCTCATAAGATTTTTACATCACTTAAAATGAGAAACTTAAATACTAAACTAAGTTACGGTTTGTGTCCGGCATGCATTCTTGTGTGCGTGCGTGCGTGCGTGTGTGTGTGTGTGTGTGTGTGTGTTTATGTATTTGTGTGTGTCTGTGGCATGTGCGTGTCTGTGTGTGGTGTGGTGTGTGATAAAATATTAAATGTATAAAATATTAAATCAAAACACAGTGCCCTTAGTGGCACCATCATACTAACGCCCCAAAATCGGTTCATCCGTTTGGGAGCTACGGTGCCACAGACAGACATACAGATCCACAGATAACACCCCTCTTTTTCGTTAAATAATCGTTTCGTTTAAAAATGTTAACTTACTAGTGAACTCATCCTGGTCTTCTAACTCGGCCTCGGCAGCCAACTCTTCAGGAGTCTTCTTCTTCCTCATGAGAGGATTGTCAGGCTCCTGCTGTTGCTGTTCCACCAGTTCTTCCTTCTTGGGGATTTTGTACTGGAAATTGAAAGTATACGTTTGAAGAATAAGAAAACAAAGGAAGTAATGACGCGAAATCTCGTCTCGTCTCGTATTAGAGGACTCATTATTTTTGTACCATTCGGCATTAATACATTTATGACGAGAATATTAGGTTCAGGAGCAAAGTTATTTTAAGCATAAACCGTTTGTGGAAGTGGTATAGATACCTCGGAAAAGACTAAAGTTTTATTTTAAGTTGGGTACTGATATATTTCTTCTATAGATTACCTGGCACCACATTTGATATTAATAACTGACTTAGATGATCCAGCCGATGGTATATCACCGTAGCCTATGAGTATCAGTACCACTGTCACCTATACATTTCCAGCTAAAATACAGCGGAGTACCCCTTGCTGCCTAACTATAACTATTGTATTATTTCAGTAATAATCCTGCTGTTTTATTGAGTACGATAATCAGCAATTAATGAAATGAACCATCTATTGATAAGTTATTACCATTTATTTACGTGGCCTTGTGTACTGGAACAAGCGGTATCAACAATTTCTTGTCAGCCACAAAAAACTAACCCGCAGTTCCTTCAATGAAACTGAACGTGAAAGTGAACCCTTATATTATTATCAATAATAGTTCCAAGTGTTGACGATCTACAACCCCGGCGAGCACAACAACCGTGGCGCCTATAATCACGGGTTAGCTAATATACCCGACGGTGCGTCGCCGAAAGCAATTTGCTAACCAACATATTGCAAGGAAATGCTCGGGGATCGATACTTGAGATTTTTGACCCACATACTATAGGTTCTGATTAAAACAAATATAGGACAATTTTATGTTCGACATGAATAAAATAAAGTAAATAAGGTGTTGCAAAAATTAAATAAATTAATAAATAAAAAACAGGCATTAGGTACATTTCGGAAATCCACTGGTACCTATTAAGTTAATATTAACCTATCTTACAATAAACCTCAATCACCATGACTGTATGACGGTAATAATAGATGTATGGTACCTATGCAATTGGAATTTTATAACCAGCATTTTCAGATTTAATTTTCTGTGGATTGGCGTGCAATTCGAAATTCAAATAAATACTCGAAAGCCGTATTATTTAAATTTCAAATTCAGTCATTTGTTTTTAGATAGGTAGTTTTTGACGCCATGAATAAACTGAAAATTTGTACAATTTTCCAATATGAGTTCCTACGTGCGCAAACAACACGAAACATTAACGACGTAAACAACATAACACTGCATAAACACTGCATAAATCGTTCAAAACTTAGAAATTTTGAGTTGAAGAACAAGCCTCGCGGTATACAATAACATTCGTCGTTGTAAAAGCGATAGTGGAAGCGGATCCAACTCAATCTACTGCTGAGCTTGCTGCAGGCTTTGAAGTTAGTGTCAAAACAACATTGAAGCAATTGGATAAAATCGGAAAGATAAAAAAGCTAGATAAGTGGGTGCCACACGACCTAAGCGACCAAGAGCGAGACACTACTGAATCGGCATAGAAACGAGGGAATTCTAAATCGAATTTTTACCTGCAATGAAAAGTGGATCTTGTACGACAACCGTAAGCGTTTGTCTCAGTGGGTGGAGCCGGATGCAGCACCTAATATCAGTGCGCAAATAGAAAGAAAGAAAGAAAGAAAAAGCATTTATTCGAAGGAGCAAAGCACAAACAATAAAATCTAAGAGTCTCACTCCCTTATTCACAAAAACAAGCAAAGATAAAGGAATTTTTAGTCTTTTACTAATGAAAACGACAAAACGTATGAAAATACATCCATCACCCATAAAAAAAAGTTATTAACCTTTTATGAATAAGGCCATAAGACCCCTAATCTTAAAAAAAAGAAAAAACAGTAACAAATGATGTCTGCGCTGCAGCAAGTCCTTCGAAATGGTCCAGACTCGGCTTAAGTCGTACGAGACGACACCGATTTTCAGTCTGGCCTGTGTGACAATAGAAAGACTAAATAAAGACTACTCCTTGGAAGATGATGGTGACTGTTTGCTGAACCAGTGCCGGACTTGTACATCACAGCTTGATACCGAATAACACATTGCCAAGATCTGCAAACAATGATGGGGAAGCTCGCAATTCAACAACCTAGACTGGTCAATCGCTCTTCCCTGTTGTTTCTCCACGACAACACGCAAGCTCACACTTTACGACAGACCATGGCAAAGCTACAAGAGTTACAACTGGAAGCTCTACTTCTCCCACCATAGTTAATGGACCTTGTCCCAACAGACTTCTACTTTTTAAAAAATTTAGACACAAAAGTGTGTCTTTGTCTTTAAAAATAAAGTGGGAAAAAGTTCAACACCCGAGAGGCAGTACAAAACGCTTTCGCTGACTTCATCGCCTCTCGTCCGGCAGAATTCTACAGTAAAGGGATAAACAAACTGCTATCAAAATGGCAAAATTGTATCTAGATAATTTGGGCTAGTACTTTGATTAGCAAATAAAAAATACAATTTTTTTTATATTTTAAAATTTTCATACTAATCTCCAATTTTATAGGTAAAGACCTAATTAGATATTATATATTATACTTGAACATTTTATGCGTGGCACTTCCCTCCCTCCTACTAAGAAACATACACCTACAATAAAGATTATTATTTAGTTACCAATAGGCATACCGATAGGTTAGAGATACCAACACGTGCCTCAAAAACGAAGCTTATTCATGCCAATACTCCAGGAATGATAGTCTCAAACTGGTATTGTAATGCAAAACGTAAGAAAGGAAAAAAATGCCAATGATCCAGCGCTGTGTTTCACATTATTGTTATTTATCCCAACTCGCCTCGGACGTCAGTCCTCGTTACAAGATGGCGGTTCCCGCCATAATTTCCCAGCGGGCGAGCGCTCGATCCAGTGTGGCCACACTGAAGTGGATAGCTACTATTGTATAGTTATAATCTACAGAGCCTCAATAATTAATGAGCGGAGCAGGAAAGAAATATTAAATAAAAACAAAAATGGAATTGGTTGACTCAATGTTTATTTGAAATCGAACAATAATTTAATTAACTTCAAAGAAGAGAAATATTTACGTATAGTCACAGTACACATATATAAAATCTTTACCGTGGTATAGTACAGTTTTCTATATATTTTGCATTCAAAATTAATAATTGTACATTTAGTCATTCTTAGGAGTTTGAGTGAAGTTAACGAAATTGAGTATCTACTATGTATTAAAAATAACATGAAAATACCAAAATACTCGCTTAAAATTCATCTGATATCGCATAAAATATTTTACCGTCTTAGAACCTTGCATTTTTAATATTGAGTTCGAACTAAGCACATAGAGACACGGTTATAAGATATAAACTACAAGATAATATAAAAGTTTTTCATACATAATTGAATACAAGGAAGGATGCTACAACACATTATTCATTTAATTGAATAATATTATTATTATTTCTTATATAGTAACTCAACCAACTACTTAGTTGAAAAAAAACCCTCAAATAAATATTTCTTTTACGCACTGTAACAATTACAGAGTCGAATCAAAATGATTAATATGGTAAAAACTATTTTAAATAAATTGTAGTGAGAGAGTAACAGGATAGGCATTTTTAAAGTAAGAGAAAAAAGATTGAAATGAAATTTAATAAAATAATCTAGGTATTAAGCGCAATGGTAATTAAACGGCCAGTTGATTGGCAACATTTTATTTAAAAAGTTCCTCTAAGAGGATTAATATAAATTAGCGTGCCATAGAAAATTACACCCAATCGGCTTGCCCCTAATCTCCATTGCTGCGGATTTTATTTTAATTTGAAAGGATTTTTTTTTTCTTATTTCCCTGGAGATCTCATTAGATGCTTCTCCGTGACAGGCTAAGGAAGTAATGTGAGGGGGGGGGGGCTAAAATAACTTTGTGTAGTTATTTCCGTATCGGTCAAGAAAATTTAGATTATGTTAATAATAAGTAATCAAGTACAGATATTATGACGAGTTTAAAATAGATAGCTTTGTTTGAAATCTAGCCTCTGGATCGATGTAATTGGATTAGAAACCTAAGAGGGTAACGTAGAATTAATTGTGATGGATGATATAGAAAAAATGTTGAGGATAATGTGCCTTCTTCTAAACGTTCTTAAATATGTGCTAAGACTGCCAGTTTACCTTAGTCTACAATCTACATGGTGGGTAGTGTCCGACCGAAGGTGCAATTCTGGCCGAAGCCGAAGCCGAAGCCGATTAATCGGTATTCACCAAAACCTTCGGCCGAAGCCGAAGCCGAAGCCGAAGGTGTCATTGACCTTGAGAAATACGATAGTTACTTTGATCTCAGAATATACTAGATACATATTGTGAGAGCTTTAGAGATTTAGCCCAATAACGAGCCGAGTGACCAACATATACAAGTAGGTAATAAAATATTGTCAAAAATAAAAGGCGCGGCGAAACTCTGCTGCTCTGCACACTCTCCGTCTCGCTCTAGCATCGTTCAGTAAATTTCAATATTTGACAACTAGCAAACCTTCGGCTTCGGCCAAACCTTCGGCAAATTTTTGGCCGAAGCCGAAGATTTGGCCGAAGGTGCTTTTTTGGCCGAAGGTGACCGAAGCCGAAGCCGAAGCCGAAGCTTCGGTCGGACACTAATGGTGGGTAACATGATGATAATATACGGAACACTAGAAGTGAGTGTGAAAATAAGTGTTGAATAGCTATTGAAGAATTTATAGTTAAAGGGCTTATCGTAATCGAGCGACAGTAGTTGGTTTGGTGACTCCTAGCGAATCTTTTTAAGTGCTCCGTGCTAGAAGAGACGCTTTGAGAAAGCAATTGATAAGTTAATGGCCATGATGGCATAACAGCCTAATGATTTAAAAAAAAAAATATTTGGGTTGATCACTAAACCCTCCAAGCACCAGGAAAGACCTTCCTCCACGCTGAAAGCTTTCTCAATTACTAGAAAAGGCAGAGAGTTGCTAATAGGTTGAAGTCAATCCGTAAAGAGATCTAAGTCTAGAAACGACAGCTGTAAATTGTGACAAATAAAAAAGGCATTGTAGCTAAAATAATTGCAAAGAAAATAATACTTTGCGCAATTTTTCTTTACACTTTGTCCTCATTTTATGTCTTACTTACAATGTCTTGAGTTTTAACAGATATTCGAGAATGATAGCGGCGTTTTATTATAATTTGAAAGAATTTCTCATCGGAATCCTTCGGGACCTCATTAGAATCGTGCTCTCTACTTAACAAGCTAAGATTGGACGTCTTTGCGTGGATTTTATGGAACGTGGTCTTGGAAACACTTTCTTTGATTATTTTATTCGTCTTTTAAAGTCTTTTAATGCCTTTTAATGTCTTGATGTAAAGTCTGTTTTGCTTTGTCATTTGTTTAAACTATAATAAAAATAACGAAAACTATATTACAACATTCACGGATTTTTGGAGATAAAGTCCAAATTACTTTACATTAATTATTTAAACCACCACGCTGACCAAGTGTTGTAGGTACACTTGGTTTTACTTGGTTTGGGTTTAGACCAGATTCCACTCAACTTTGAAATAGGTTATTATGGAGAACAATTATATAAGTGAACATTTATCTTATGATGTTTTCTTTCATCGAAGCAAATGGTAATACTTTTTTTTTATGGAAATAGCCGGCAAACGAGCTGACGATCCACCTGATGGTAAGTGGCTATCGCCGCCCATGGACATCAGCAACACCAAAGGCATCACTGACGCGTTGCCGGCCAAGAAAGAAAGAAGAAAAAGAAAGAAAGAACTGGCTCTCAAGCCCCCAGCCGGAAAACGACGAGTCGTTTGGCGGCTGACTCATGCTCGAGGGTGGTAGCTATTTAGGCAAACCTCTGGAGAAATAAAAATAGTAATAATGGTATTAATTAACAATTAAAATTAATACTACCAATATAATCCCTCCAAGGGCCCTACCACCAGCGGGCCGGATTCAGTCGCCTTTTACGACACCCTTTCGGCGTGGGATTGGGGTTAGTATTCTAAGCCGCCCCAATACGGCTAAAATTAATTTAATTTAGTCAAACCTCAGTCTCTACACCACAATGTTGTCTTCTTCTTCTTCTTCTGTTGGCGAGAAACGCTCATAGAAGTCAACCTGACTCGATTAGGGAGTCGCGCTTTTATACGGACTCCCTACTAGAGTCAATTTAACATCCATCAGCCAGTCTTCTTTATTGCTCTTGATTCTTCTTTCTTCTTAAATTTATTTCTTCTTGTTCTCTATTATCTTATTATAAATTCACTATATGTATTTTGTTGACATCTATATACAATTTACATAAAAAATATGACACGACCTTAGTACTATTTCATGGCTACTCCATGGAAAATTTTACATTAATAACAGTTTATAAAATTTTGAAAAACCATCTAAAACTCTTGCCAGTTTTCCTACGCCCATAAAAATACTAAAATAATAATTGAAATAAAATAGAGCGCGTCCGAGGGACCTCTGTTGCCACAGAAAATACTGGCAGTTGATGTCATATGTATAATACAAATTATAATTTAAATTCAATATTTTGACAGTGGATTTCGAACGAAAAACGTCAAGGCTTTCGGTCGCGCTGTAGTGCAATTTTTGTCAACTTTTTACTTTCATCGCCTATTTTCTAAACTATTTATATTAGTTAATATGCTATCAATGAGATTGGACGGCCAATTTTTGTATGTTTTCATCGCATATAACGATAATAGATGTTACTTACCACTTGTTCTTCTACCGATTTTGGAAAAAAAATCTGAAAATTGTCTGGAATATTTATTTACCCTCCTTCAAAACATTTTTAAGTGTATCTCCATATTAATAATATAGATTGGCCGAAAACGTTCTTAAAACGTCATTTTATCTCGGAACGTTGGGTAAATTGTTCATCTCATCCGAGGGTGATTACCACCGCGGCATCCATGAGATTGCCAGCCTAATGCTGTTAGCAACTCATCTGCAGGGAATTGACCCACCAATAGTGTGCTACGGCCTTTATCTACGCTACATTATGTAGAAGATGATAATCTTATAAATGGAAGTCTGCGTCTTACATATACTGTATAGAGTTAATAATAATTCTACTAAAAAAAAAACGATTTCAAATTTAGGGATAACTCCAAAAGTCTCGCTCAAGTTTCGCTCTTTAAATCGGACTACATACATGACAAGCACTAGCTTTCGAATATAAAAATAATCATCTAAATGAGTACACGAAGTAATAACTTCAAAAAGTTATGAAATAACATACATAAAAAAAGAAAATACAGTTAAATTTAAAACCTCTTTTTATGAAGTCAGTTAAAAATGTAAGGATTACGCATATACTAACTCTGGCCTATGTATTAATAGATATGATATTAAGTATTCTGTGGCTATGGACTCGGCGCGTGCCTGTGCTTTGATTGTTCAAAATTAGCAAATTTTATTATAGGTCAAAGATGAAATTTTTCTTAAGAAAAGGTTCTTATAAAAAGAGTGTTCCGTTATTTTAGGAAATTTAGTGCCATCTCTAATTCATAATTATATTTTCACCCGACACTGAGAAAGGTTTTTCGTGCATTTTTATCATTTGCTGTCAGGGTTCGTGTTGACCAAAAATTGAGGTGCTCAATAGAATGTGCTAGAATGGCGAAGTATTAGATTACGCAGATTGGCAGATTTGAAGGACAACCCCATGGGAGCTTGTATAGTTGAACCAGATTCTATGCGCTAGACAGATGCCACTATTTATTTATTTATTTATTAACACACCAACAGCTTACACACAATTATTACATTGTCGGATGGGCTGCGTTTGGGACACTGCGTCATATCTTGTCGTCCTAAACACTACCTCAGTGCCTGAAGTCGAAGGTGTTCGAGCAGTGTGTGTTGCCAGTGATGACATACGGATCCGAGACGTGGTGCTTCACTATTGGCCTAATCCACAAGCTCAGAGTAGCACAGCGGGCTATGGAGAGGGCTATGCTCGGTATTTCTCTACGTGATCGCATCAGAAACGAGGAGATCCGTAGACGAACAAGGGTAACCGACATAACTCAAAGAATTAGTCGGTTGAAGTGGCAATGGGCTGGCCACATAGAGCGAACGACCGAAAACCGTTGGGGAAGAAAGTCGGAAAACGGAGTACAGGGTGCCCCCCGACAAGATGGACCGACGACCTGAAGAAGACAGCGGGCATCCGCTGGATTCAAAAGGCTGAGGACCGGTCATAGTGGCGCAAGTTAGGGGAGGCTTATGTCCAGCAGTGGACCTCCAAGGGCTGATGGATGGATGGATGGATGGATGGACGGATTACATTGTTACTATGATCATGTTCTTCATTACAGTAGTCATGCCTTTAAGAATTCCATTCTTTCTATGATAATTACAAAATAACGTTCTTAATAACGATTCTAATTTAAAGTAAATTTCGCCTTCAAATAGGTGTGTTTTTTCGACTCTAAAAATATAATCTGTAAAATAAATTCACAGTCTGTTTGTTTAAAATCTAACTCTAGTTAGGTTAAAAGCGTTTTAAGCGCTATGAATTTTAATGGCCAATCGGTACTTCACTCTATTTATCGATCAGGTCACGCGATACCGAATTGGAACTCTATTAAATCGCTGTGTTTATAATCTTTATCGTAAATCTACTTTTCAGTAGCGCTCGGCCCGCGTTTTTGTCCGCTTTGACTGGGACAATATGTACCTATGTTGTAGTATATATGTTGTTCCATAATAGATCATGGTCTTTCTGTGTGCACTTAGCACATAAAAATCTATTCAGTAGTTTTTGTGTGAAAGATTAACAAATATTGGGCGACGATAGTCACTTACCATCAGGTGGATCGTCAGCTCGATTATCAGCTAATTCCGAAAAGAAAACCTTGATTTCCACATTGAAGTATAATGTCATAGAACAGACATCTCAAACAAAATGTGTGTCCCGCCCGGGAGGTTCCATTTTCAAAATTGAGCCCCCGTTCTCCTTTCAAAATGGAACAAATCCATTGAAGATTGAAGCCACGTGGCGCCAATGCATTGGGACATACATGGTGTTCGGGGTGTCTGTTCTATACGCTAGTAATGGTCATAGCGCACATATCAACTCGGAAAGGGATCGGCACCGGATCGCCTCGCCGTCAACCTAACGTAAGCTCGGCTACGGCTAGGCGACGCCGCGCTTACGGCTAGGCGACGCCGCGCTTACGGCTCGCCGGCCGCTGGTTGACGGAATGAATGACAGCAGTTCGCCGACACAACGGTAGCCGCGGCGCCGCGGCGCGGGGCGTGCACGAGGAAACGGAAAGTCGAAGGATAGCGTACGGTGAGACGTAAGCGCGGGTACGGCAAGTCGTCCACGCACCGTACCGCGGTTCGTGAGCTTGTCTCGAGGCGAGGCGATTACGTTACGAATCCGATAAGTGTGCTTTACAGTAGGGAGTTTCATACAAAGAATACTGACATGCAAGAGTTGATACGTTTACGTTCCGTTTACGAGTTGATATGTGTGCTATGACCATAATAGTACTTCAATGGATTTCCATAAAGAAAAACAAAGCAACGCGTGTGGTATGGGTACAGCAACGTTTCGGGTGGATCGTGTCAAATGGTGCGTTAAATTCCTGCAAATTGCACTATCGCTCGTCGGCTGCGATTGTGAGTGATGTTATCGATTTCATAGTAATTGACAGTTGCTGACCCTTGATATATGTTGCCTACAGTTGTCTACTTGCACCACTAATGAATCGTATTTCAAATCTACGTAGTTACCGACAAAATGGTCGCTTGTTTTAGTTTATTTTTAACGTGTGACTCTGCTGTATAATCTTTTGATGTTAATCCTTTAGGAAGTTTTCACCATTGTCCATGACTACAATAAAAATAAATGAGTGAAGTACTTCGTTATTATCGCAGCTTGGCTGTTACGTGACCGTTTACAACCTGTGCAAATAAAATAATAACATAACAGTCCTATGTAGTGTTTTACAAATACTTCAGTTTATTAAAAAATTTTGGGGTCAATTGTTTTATTTTGTAGGAATTCTTAAAAAACCTCTATTCTTAAAAACCTCTATTCTATCTATTATACTTACTTAACATTCAAAAAACTGACAAACTGCGTAATAATTTCGATTAACCCGATCAAGAACCATGTTTAACAACAAAATGTGTAAAATAAAAACGCAAAGTTATTCCAACATGTTAAACATAGGGTGACCTACGGGAAAACCAGTTTTCACATTTTTTGCTCCAAAAAGTAATCAAATTGAAGTTAATTGAAAAACAATTTCGTGAAGCTATCCCAACTGCCAGCCGGCCTTCGATTTATTTACGAAGCACCCATATCGAAAATGTGGGGTTAACGGAAAAAGTACGGGGGCGTGAGCAACGAATGTTTCCGTTACATTAAGCTTTAGGCGACAGAGGCTCTACTTGTAGGGACTGCAAAAAAATTAATTATTTTTATTCCTTTTTTTTATATGAATATGAAAATTTGGTGATTCTTATACTACACATATATATTATTACATGTATATTATTACTATCATATACATGTATATTATTACCGGATAATGTTCAGTAAAAAAAGTTTTATGACGACTTTGAAGCCTAATTGGAAGTTAATCCTGTGTAAGTTGCAATCCTAATACAAGCCGGGAAATATATTAAAGCTATATTTAAAACGAGTGCTTTGATCTTGGCTTGGGCATTAATTTATTCATTAGTTTCATTATGCCCTAGATCGAATCATAAAATAAACTTTTGTGAGATGTAGGTATATTATGAGTTTTGGGTGTTACGTCTTAGTTCATTATGCGTGTCCGAGATAAGGAGTCCAGTGTGAGACAACGTAACCATTTTTATTAAACTATTTTATATAAATAGGAGAGACGTTTTTCGTATCGGATAAAACGGACAACATATTTTTCGGTTCATTGAAGATTGACGTATTAAGGAATTGTCTCCAAAATATATTACAGTCTAATCAGATTCAAAAAGTAATTGAATTGTCATTGAAGCGTTTGGAATATGAACCTTTATGAGCCTGATGAGATCATCAGG
Source organism: Thymelicus lineola (assembly GCA_963932265.1). NCBI lineage: Eukaryota > Metazoa > Arthropoda > Insecta > Lepidoptera > Hesperiidae > Thymelicus > Thymelicus lineola. Next base: position 562,845 of record OZ010703.1, on the reverse strand, counting down.
TTGAATTCCCGGCGGGACATTTATGTTATAGAAAAATGTTTTCTTGCAATACTACCAAGATCTTCATATTTGAATAAATAAATCTAGACTAGATTAATACACTAAGGACTTTAAAAAATGCAGAAAAAGTCTAATTTTTCTGCTGAACATCCGCTATATCACACGTCATTGTAGAGCCCCTACAGTCATTTTCCACCATGCGCACATGTTCGCACATCTGAAGCGATTTACATGGCAATTTCATTACAGTAACGGGGTCACGCCTTCGACCGACGCGACGCGGGAAGCTTGTGAAACTTTAACACACATCCATTGGGAAGTAAACTACTTTGATTTATTTGCTACTGCGGGTTCGATTCCTGGTTGGGCAGATAAATAAGGCGGGAGTATTTTTTATGGATGTTATATTAACTTTTAAGTTTACAATCCCACCTGGTGCCTTACCATGAACTCTAATAAAACGTGTCATGTTCAGGACAGGTCAGCTTGTAGCTAAAACCTGACAGGAGTGTATTTTGTACCATGAACGTTCATCTGATGGCCTGCAGTGCCTCTACTTCTGTCCGGCATCTTAGTCTATGACCTGCGCGGTACAACGTAGTGTTTAAGTACTCTGTGCACGGTACAAAATTTGTTTTACTTAAGTTCGGAAATAGAGCGTTTTATCGGTTTACCGGTTTTCAAATCAATGCGTAATATTGATGTTTTTAAAAATTTTAAATAACAATTTCAATCGAAGATTTTGAGATTTGTTATAGAAACTTAACCATCGTTATTTATTAAGCTTAAAAACCGTTCGTTCTCTAAGATTACCAAAAAAATTATCGCTATGTGATGCCTACATTTTTGAACGTAATCTTACAACACTTGACACAGTGACATGTCCAAATGTCTAATAAAATATGTGATTTATGGTCGTAGCACACATATCAACTCGTAAACGGAACGTAAACGTATCAACTCTTGCATGTCAGTATTCTTTGTATGAAACTCCCTACTGTAAAGCACACTTATCGGATTCGTAACGTAATCGCCTCGCCTCGGGACAAGCTCACGAACCGCGGTACGGTGCGTGGACGACTTGCCGTACCCGCGCTTACGTCTCACCGTACGCTATCCTTCGACTTTCCGTTTCCTCGTGCGCGCGCCGCACCGCGGCTACCGCTGCGTCGGCGAACTGCTGTCATTCATTCCGTCAACCAGCGGCCGGCGAGCCGTAAGCGCGGCGTCGCCTAGCCGTAGCCGAGTCGATTTGGAGCTGTTGGTCGGTTATAACGCGCTTACTGGTCGTAGCGCACATATCAACTCGGAAAGGGATCGGCACCGGATCGCCTCGCCGTCAACCTAACGTAAGCGCGTTATAACCCGCCGTCAACCTAACGTAAGCGCGTTATAACCGACCAACAGCTCCAAATCGACTCGGCTACGGCTAGGCGACGCCGCGCTTACGGCTCGCCGGCCGCTGGTTGATGGAATGAATGACAGCAGTTCGCCGACGCAGCGGTAGCCGCGGCGCGGCGCGCGCACGAGGAAACGGAAAGTCGAAGGATAGCGTACGGTGAGACGTAAGCGCGGGTACGGCAAGGCGTCCACGCACCGTACCGCGGTTCGTTAGCTTGTCTCGAGGCGAGGCGATTACGTTACGAATCCGATAAGTGTGCTTTACAGTAGGGAGTTTCATACAAAGAATACTGACATGCAAGAGTTGATACGTTTACATTCCGTTTATGAGTTGATATGTGTGCTATGACCATACGTTAGGTTGACGGCGAGGCGATCCGGTGCCGATCCCTTTCCGAGTTGATATGTGCGCTACGACCATTAGGAGCGATAATTTAAAATTGTTAAGTGCAATTTTGAATTTTTTAACGTATTTTCAAAGAAATGAAAGATATTTATTTTGTGATGGTGGTGCATTTTCATTTTCATGACTGCCTGTAGGTCATGTAGGTACAAGTCGAGGCGGATATTTACCTACTGTGATAATATGTAATTTATGTTGAATTGGGTTGGAGATGGGAACTTGAGTAAGAAAGTTGTTGAAGCCGTGTCAGTGTACGGCTACATCAGAAGTAAATGCGTTCGATGACGAGCACCCAGCGATCAAAGGGGTCCACTGGAGACATGAGGGCGGAGGCGCTCGAGGACGAGCGCACGTCAGGATAGCCGTACCGGCGAGCGACCTCTTTGGTTCTAAAACGATCGATTGATACAGATGCTGATGATGTCATACGAAAAGAGTTATGAAGAAAAACTAAATATTTAGAATATGGAATATGTTACTTTATTTAGAACATTATACCTAATACCATACGTAGGATATTCTATTTCTATCATTGATCACGGAGTAGTAGAGATTGTTATCGATGTGAACGTTAGGATAACTGAAAATATACTTATCTTGGTGCAAAGCAAACGGATTATTATTGAATAACCATTATCATATAATACCTTTTCTTCCACATATATAAAAATATATGGTATATGTTTATAAAAATATACTATAATAATAAAAATAATAATTAGACCTTTTTATTTCTTAAATAGAAAATTCAATTTATAATTTCATAACGACTAAAAATCATGCAATGCAATCTATATTCTATACAAATAATAAAACTGAAGAATCAATCTGTGATTTCGAAATAAATGATTTAAATAAATAAAAAGTGTTCAACTTAAAGTTAAAGCAATTTTTAGGGTTCGTTAATCCTTTCCTTTATCTTAATTCTTGACTAAATTTAATTCAGTAATCCTTATTATATATTTCTTTGTTTACATTACTTTTTTATATTATACTCTCTCTATAGAGCAAAGGCGCCTCCATTTTTCTTCACATAATTCTGTCACTCGCTTTATCAATCCATTCTTTTCCCGCTGCTTACAAAATTTCATCGAGCCATCTCTCCGCCGCGGCCGCCCGGCCGTTCTGCCTCTGGTTCTCTTGCCTTCCATGATGTAATCTTTTTGAATCTTTGTGGTCTATAGTTGAATACGTACTTATAAATCCTGCTTGCTCTATTGGACGATGCTCTTCGGTGTATTTAGCAAGGAGTTTCTCGAGACAACAACAACAAACAACAGCTGGAAACAGCTTGTAGAGATTAGATTGTAGGCAAGGCAGATTGGTCGATAGCTAATATTTACCAGATACCTAATGTTCTTCAATATCATAAATTTATATTCAAACTGTTTTATATAACAATAACTTACGGTATAAAGAAATTATAAACGAAACAGCCAAAACAGGACAATTAAAGTTACTTTCGGTAGGCTGTAATATTTTGACGTTGACATAGGCCGCTTTCCGATGTCAATACGTCAACAATCGCTTCATGGTACACAAATAGCAGGGCAGAAGAAGATTATCGAAGTCACGTGACCGCTGTCCTGTTACGGTCACGTGATCACTGGCTGACCTGTGCTTTAGCTAGGTCATGGTAGGTTATAGCAGGACAGCTCAATTATTGGCTAATATTGGCCTGTTTTAAGAGTTCATGGTAAGCCCCCTGATGGTAAGTGGCGATGTGGTCTTGGATGATAAAAAAATTACCTAGTAAAAGTCTATTTACCATAGACTTGAACACATCCATTACATTTGAAAGAAAACAACCAAGTGGGCAATTTATCCTTCACAGTAACAAATAAAGCATAGTTAATGACGAAATAAAGCTCGTCGTCTATACAGGGGAAGTATGTGTGCGTTTCTTTACCTTACATAATGTTCTACTAGAATTGGATTAATGTGAAATGAGAATCGAACCTAAGACCTTTGGCTCAGGCAGATAATGTTAACTATTATCAAATTGTCTACAGGATCAATACAACTATAAAATATTAAAGTTTCTTCTTAAATATCTTATATACAGCAGCCTACTTTAGGTTACTTGACTGCATCGAATTCTGAAATTACCCGGAAAAAGTATCACTCAGTTTTATTACATGTGTACCTATGATCCAATTAGGCATTTTTAGTTCAGAAGTAAGCCATGATAATAGTGTGCACAGTTCAAGAATTTAAGTGTAAATTGCTACGTGGTTAATCTATACTAATATTATAAATGCGAAAGTAACTCTGTCTGCTACTCAATAACGCCTAAACCACTGAACCGATTTTGATGAAATTTGGTATAGATATAGAATTGAGCTCGGGAATGAACATAGGATACTTTTTATCCCGGAAAATAGACCTGTTCCTGAGGGATAACTCTTTCACGCCAAAACCACTGAACCGATTTCGATGAAATTTGGTACAGATATGGAATTGAGCTCGTGAAAGGACATAGGATACTTTTTATCCCGGAAAATAGACCTGTTCCTGAGGGATAAGTCTTTCAAGCCACTAAGCCGATTTTGATGAAATTTGGTACAGATATAGAATTGAGCTCGGGAAAGGACATAGGATACTTTTTATCCCGGAAAATAGACCTGTTCCTGAGGGATAACTCTTTCAAGCCGCTAAACCGATTTTGATGAAATTTAGTACAGATATAGAATTGGGCTCGGGAAAGGACATAGCATACTTTTTATCCCGGAAAACAGACCTGTTCCTGAGGGATAACTCTTTCAAGCCACTAAGCCGATTTTGATGAAATTTGGTACAGATATAGAATTGAGCTCGGGAAAGGACATAGGATACTTTTTATCCCGGAAAATAGACCTGTTCCTGAGGGATAACTCTTTCAAGCCACTAAACCGATTTTGATGAAATTTAGTACAGATATAGAATTGAGCTCGGGAAAGGATATAGGATACTTTTTATCCCGGAAAATAGACCTGTTCCTGTGGGATAACTCTTTCTCGCCTACACAACTGAACCGATTTTGATGTTTGGTACAGATATAGAATTGAGCTCGGGAAAGGACATAGCATACTTTTTATCCCGGAAAATAGACCTGTTCCTGAGGGATAACTCTTTCAAGCCACTAAGCCGATTTTGATGAAATTTGGTACAGATATAGAATTGAGCTCGTGAAAGGACATAGGATACTTTTTATCCCGGAAAATAGACCTGTTCCTGAGGGATAAGTCTTTCAAGCCACTAAGCCGATTTTGATGAAATTTGGTACAGATATAGAATTGAGCTCGGGAAAGGACATAGGATACTTTTTATCCCGAAAAATAGACCTGTTCCTGAGGGATAACTCTTTCTCGCCTAAACAACTGAACCGATTTTGATGATTGGTACAGCTATAGAATTGAGCTCGGGAAAGGACATAGGATACTTTTTATCCCGGAAAATAGACCTGTTACTGAGGCATAACTCTTTCAAGCCACTAAACCGATTTTGATGAAATTTAGTACAGATATAGAATTGAGCTCGGGAAAGGACATAGGATACATAGGGATAAGGTCAAATTTCGTTATATGTAGTTGATAGATTCGTTATTTATGAAGCGATTTTTATGACTCTTTTTAGGGTTCCGAAGTCAAAACAGAATTCTCATAGTTTCATCATGCCCGTCCGTCCGTCCGTCCATCTGTCCGTCCGTAGCATAGCGCAGAGGCCCTTAGTGCTAGAAAGCTGTAATTTAGTAAGGATATACATGTTTATTTAAACTTTAAACTGGTAGAATAACATTTTTAAAAATATGTTTTTAGGATACCTACCTCTCCTAGAGATAATATGGGGATTTTTTTTTTCCGTCACGCCCCCTATAGTGCGGGGTATCGTGGAAAAGGTCTCTCAAAAATAATATGGGTCTGCTAAGTCCATTTTTCGATTGAGGGGTCTGTTTGCGAAATATTCGTAAGTGTTGGACACGTAAAAAAATTCATGGCAATAGCATTAAGATGCATTCAAAAGGAAAACTATCATGGCTATATTAGCATACATAGTTATTGAGTTCTATAAACTTAGAACTTCGGAACCCTATATTACCAGTGACCTGACACGCTATTAGCCAGTTTTTTAACCAACTTCAAAAAAGTAGCAGGTTCTCAGTTCGACTGTTATAAACAAAAATTAACTTTAACATAATTTGAAAAATCAATCTTTAAAGGGTTCATTCAGGGAATGTTTATACGTCATATCATACTTCGTCATTTTTAGGGTTCTGAAGTAAAATCGGAACCCTAATAGTTTCGTCATATCCGTCCGTCAGTCTGTCCGTCTGTCCAAAGCAGAGCGCCGAGACCCTTAGTGATAGAAAGCTATAATTTGGCATGGATTTACATATTTATTAAAACTCCAAAATTGTAGAATAAACTACTGAAAATAATTTTTTTTGGGGTACCTGCACTACAGGTAACGTGAGGATTATTTTTTTATTTATCCCTATAGTGTGGGGTATCGTTGAAAAGTTTTTTCAAAAATATTATGGGTCTTTTGAGACCATTTTTGGATGTAGGGTTCCGTTTGCGAAATATTTGGCTTGAAAGTGCTACGTTTGGGTACCCAAGTCAAGTATCCCCCCAACGGCTAAACGGTTGGAGTTGGACAAGTGAAAGAATTCTCAAAAATAGGTTTGTTAGCATAAGTAACGAATGAGTAATAGTCAATAAACTTACTACTTTGGAACCCTATATTGCACGTGGCCTGACACGCACTTTCCCGGTTTTTTAAGTTAAAACTGTGAAAGTTGGTAATTAGTATTTAATCTTACATAAAACAAAAATAACTGTAACATGATTGTTTGGTAATACATTCCCTAAGGGCTAAAACTAGAGGTTGTAAGTTTAGAGTAAGTTTGGAGTAAGAAGTTGTAGAACGAACAGATGAGTCACCTCATGGTAAGTGGTCACTTTCGCCAATGTACATTAGCAACGCTAAAGGAATCACTGATTTGCTGCTGCCCAAAAAGAAAAGAAAGATATGTTTTTTGTGTATTCTGTAAAATTACAATGTAAATTTAAAATTCAAAAACTCTCAGGCCCTGATTTAGATAAACCTCTAAATTCTAAAAAGTTCAATTATTTTGGGACCTTTCCTATGGGTGGGTCATTAATGGCTCACTACTGAGCACTCACTATTGAGGACGCCTAGAGCATACTCCACCACTTTGCTTCAGTGTGGATTGATGGAGGGATTAGAAATCAACCCAAGTGTCGGAAGTCATTACGCCGGGCGAGGACCTTCAATATGTCATAACGACTGTTATCTTACGACAACAACCGGGACCGACAGCTTTACGTGCCCTCCGAAGCTCGGAGAGCTCAAGAATTTTTTGCCACTAGCGATCACCTATCCAACTACCGACCGCGCTCGCTATTGTTTAACTTCATCGATTACTATTAGAACCGACACAAGCCGCTGCACCCGGACTATGAATGTTTCTCCCGATGGGTAATTAATGGGTTCTAAGAACATGTCACTTTTGCTGTAATTTTGGTGAAGAGTTTAGTATCTTGCTGACTACCAATCACGCTACAATATCAGATCGTAACTTTATCATTTCATTATCAACACTAAAGATTTGTTTAATATTTTACTCATTTACATAATACGATACATGTACTAAGTGTAGGTGTTTTAGCTTCAACCCATAATGGACTATTACAAGGCACGGGTCTCCTATCTTCATAGTATGGACAAGTTTGCTGTCAATTTATGAAAAACATGTTTTATAATGAAGGGATATTTATTTTCGGCGTACGAAGTCGCGGGTAACAGCTAGTACTATAATATTTCTATAGAAGTGTTTAATGCTGTTCGTTTTAAGGCAAGTGAATAAATAGTGCACAGTGTTTGTACGGGGTAACGATGTTTGTAGCCGATGCTATGTGAGAGGTCAACGTATTTTAGTTAACGCAAACGTTTTTTAAACGGTTTTTTTATGGAAATAGCCGGCAAACGAGCTGACGATCCACCTGATGGTAAGTGGCTATCGTGAACATCAACAGCATCAAAGGAATCACTGATGCGTTGCCGGCCAAGAAAGAAAGAACTGGCTCTCAAGCCCCCAGCCGGAACACGACGAGTCGCTATCCAGGCGAACCCCTGGAGAAATAATAATAGTAATAATGGTATTAATTAACAATTAAAATCAATATTACCAATATAATCCTTCCGAGGGGCCCTGCCACCAGCGGACCGGATTCAGTCACCTCTTACGACATCCATCCGGCGTGGGATTGGGGTTAGTATTCTAAGCCCCAATACGGCTAAACCTTACCCCGTTTGTGTGGGTCAAATTTTGCTTAATCAGACCTACTTCCTCTTATAGGAGTTGAAAATTTTTCATATTGCTTTAGTTTTGATGACAATGTATTTTTTATAACGAAGACCTGATACTCAGTCAAGTTGAGTTCCAGCTGAGGTAACTCCATAATGGTTAACGGTACATTATTTTTTTTGTAATAGTGCCCAAATTGACACTATAAAATCGTGTATTTAGTTTTTAATCACCTAACTTACCCTAAATAAAATTATAAACAGATGTCTACTTTAAGGAGACGTTAAAAAACAATAAAATTAGTTACCAGCCCTCTATTAAGACAACGGTATAGTTTCTAAGCATAAAGTTGTCTTATGAACTTGTCACAAGAACTTTTAATTATAAGGGCGTGGCGTCGCCGCCTACTACTAACTATCTTCGTTATTATAATTACTAAATCAAAGAAATTATTTAGTTTTATTTCTATGAGTTGTTATTATGTATTTTATGGGAAAGTAGGGATAAAGGTCTTTGTAACAAAGGGCTTTCCGGTCTTAATACCATGTCTTCCCCTTATCGAAAACTTGCATTGCCCATTAGCGACACCATAGAAGATATATTGACAGACGTTAGTGTATTAGTTCATTGATTGACAGTCATTGGTGTAATTGTATATCCCACCAAAAACATAAATGTAAAAAAGGAGAGCCAAGTTCAATACAAAAATTATGCTTGGCTGTGGGCTTCGCCTCAAAAAGAATGGAGATCTAGATGAGTGCCAAGTTCTATGCAAAATCTAAATATGTATTTATAGGAACAATATGTATAGTAATAAGTATTAAACATAAGTAATAAGTATTTAACATTATGTATAGTAACAAGTATTAACAAAATAAGTATTAAACTCTATTTCTTTGCTTTATTGGATACCTATAACAATTGCTGTTATTTAAAAAAGTGAGATCTTAAAGTAGGTTAGATTTGACTTGGCCAGTTTTTATCAGAATTAAAATGTTGAATAACTTTATAAAATGACTGATGTAATGAAATGCTATATAAAATCATAATTATATTTTTTAGAAGTTAGTTTTTTCTACAAATTAACGCGGGTGAAATCGCGAGGCACAGCTAGTAAATTATAAACTGTGTTAGGTTTTAATGAACTCGTTATGTTTACATTTATTGTAAAATAATAAATAAATAAATAATAATTAGTAAATAAAAACTGGATTATACATTCCTGGGGCTACCATTTTCCGTACCTTCTTCTAATCGTATCCAATACTTTGAAAGTTCTCAGTTGATATTTATTCCAAGTTACGAGTGAGATCCCTCTCGCCTCTTAACATTTCCAAGTCACGTTCCGTGTTGTTTTTCTAAACAACTTTGTAAAGTGAAAACTATCAAGGACTTTTTAATTCTTTAGGCAAAAGCCTTCAGATGTAGACCGTCATAATCTGTTTACTTCAGTTGAGAACTTTATTGTCTATCAATACATCTATATCAGCGCGATACCAACGTCAAATATTGAACAGATTTTTGTATTTTGCATCAATAGATAGTGGTGTTCCTGAGAGAGATTTAGGGATATAATTCATTATGTAGGGCTGCTTTTGCTGTTAGGAAAATAAGGCAGTATACAGACGTCGAAACTGCTAGGATAGTCTATTTTGCTTATTTCCACAGTGTTATGTCTTATGCCATCTTGCTGTGGGGCAAAGCAGCCAATATAAAACAAATTTTCATACTCCAGAAACGGGCAGTTAGGGCTATTTATAAACTTAGGTCTCGGGAATCTTTGCGTGAAAAGTTCAAGGAAATAGGTATACTTACAGTAGCTTCCCAGTATATCTTTAACAATGTAGTTTTTATACGGAAGAATATAAACGCGTATAAACAAAATTTTGATATTAATAATCGCCATACGAAAAGAATGCATCAATTAGTTACGCCTTCGTTCCGCCTAAGTAAAGTGCAGCGATCTTTCATAGGGCTTGGTATACATTTCTATAATAAAATCCCAAAATTAATACGTGACTTGCCAATAGAAACTTTCAAAAAACGTGTAAATACACAATTGTTAGGCAAGGGATATTATAGTGTAGACGAGTATTTAAATGACAAAGACGCATGGAAATGACCAGCTCTGCAACCAGTTCCGCTCAGAATAGTAAATACTTTTGTATTATTATCTTTTTTGTAATATTTTTTTAAAAGATGTGCTGAGGAGTTTCTTTAGGCTTTTCTTCTCCTCCACGACAAAGCACCTTCCGAAAAGCCAAAAAATGACGTGCATAAGTGTATCAGTGATACCTATGTGAATAAAATATTTTGACTTTGACTTTGACTATGGTTTTATGTAAATTGATCGAAATCCGTGTGGGGGAAACTGCGGGCGGAAGCTAGTTTTATGTGAAATTTTATTTCAATGATACTTATAAAAGAAGTTATTTACATATTACAACTTCTGTTATATTTTTAATGTCACTAGCTTTTTTATGCATGCAGTCTACACCTATAAGTTTAATGACACTAACCTATCTTCTTTTGCTATATTTGTATTCGCAAGTTTTGGTGTACATTATGTTGGTGTTCTAAATAAGTAAAGAAATAAAAAGTTGTCAGTCATCGGAGTGACATACCAATGATTGACGTCGGTACATCGGTTTTTAAGATAGTGGTAGTTCAGGACGTGTTAATTAAATGTCTCATCTATGTAATGTCTACCTATAGCTGAAAATCCTAGTATGGAAGTGTGGATGTGTGAACTTACCATCATTTACTAATTTGAAAACTATCTAACTCGATAACATTTTTTTTTTCATTCAAAGTAACATGACTTATAGCTTATAACTAAAAGTTTATAAGTAAATAACCGTGCAAACTGCCTCTCAGTTACCAGACGCCAAATGCTTCCGAACTTAACACATTTAATGGAATCGTGCAGTCCGCTGCTAACAGCCCCTTTGATGGTAAATGGCTGCACAAATTGTATTACTGGCAAGTGTCGTGAACTGCGATGACCCCACGCAGACTCCACTACAACACATTACCACCTTATAGCATATTACTTATGATACTTTTAAAGAACATCATTATTGGAACGAAGTTCCTTATCGCGCGTTGTGAAAGGGGGCTAGACGGAAAATTACGACACTTTTTGATTTTACGAATGACGACACTTTTTTTTAAGTGATTCAGAGAGTTTTACAGAGATGGCGCTGTACAACAAAACAATACATAATCGAAAGGAACTTCATTCCATCCGGGTGTCCCTTGACACCTCTCATGTTTTTTTTATGTAAATAGAAGAGATGGGACTGAAGATTTTTTTTATTTACATTACTTTATTTATAGGTAATATCGCACACTCAGTGAAAAAAAAGTATAAGTCGTCTTACGTTAAATTTTAGTTATTAAGAGCCATTTCGCGGTTAGACGCGCGGAATGAAGAATTTGATGTCAAAAATTAGTATCATAAGAAAGATATTAATGCTGGCAAATGAACTCATAAAATAGATCAATCCTTCATCTTGGATCTTCATTTACCGGAATTTTGAAAATATTAATTTGTTTCTGCGTAACTGTCAATCTAGCATAACTATTTTTCAGCAAAAGGACGACAGAGTCAATTTCATACACTGATTTTCTTTATTAAGTTTTATTAAATTGAGTAAAAAAAAATATCTAGAGAACACTCATATATTATATTTTGCATTTATTACAAGGGATATACGATTACTATAATATTCGTTTCAAAATTAATTCAATAACATTACCAATTTTCATGGTTTATGCCATGACTTTACCATCGATTTTTGTATTCAATAAAGCGTATTTCCCATCAAAAATTTATGTAGTAATAAAATATGGTCTTTGTCGAATATGACACGTAATTTTTTTTTTATCTTACTGCAAAAAATAATTTATTAAAACGAATTTACTTTACCATATAAAGATATCAACTGGCGCGAAATCAAATCAGTCGTGCGGCAGCACTCTTGGACGTCGGACCTATGTCAATTTTTGCTTTAGCCATCTAAGGAATAGATTTCGTAAAAGTAACGTAATTATATTGCCATTGAACAGTCTTGATCACGTGAGAATTTTTAGTTACAGTCAATTGTATTATTTTTAGTTTTCTATAATTTTCAGGGTTTTGTAGTCAAATCGGAATCATGTCTAGTCCGTTCGTTATTTCAACAGGCCGGCTAGCCCGTCCGGCCGTCCGTCCTTCCGTCCGTCCGTCTGTCCGTTCCGTATGATTTTTTCTTCGTCTACCCCTTAATGTGGGGTATCGTTGAAAAGGTCTTTCAAAAATATTATAGGTTTTAAAAGACCATTTTTCAATTCAGGGGTCCGTTTGCGTAATATTCTGCTTTAAACATCTTTGGTTTGAAGAAAACAATAGAAATTAAGTAACTATTTTTTTCCAATTTATGTAGTGTAAGTAGTAACGGAGAAAATCACGAACATACATATGTACAAAATATAACTATATCTATACTAATCTATACTATTACTATTGTAATATTATAAAGCTGAAAAGTTTGTTTGTTTGTTTGGTTGAACGCGTTAATCTCAGGAACTACTGGTTTGAATTGAAAAATTATTTTTGTATTGGATAGTTCATTTATCGAAGAAGGCTTTAGGCTATCGGATTTTTGGAAATTCAACCCCTATTGGGTTGGAAGTCACTGCTGTAATTTGAAATAAAACATTGTCCGTTTTTAGACATTAGTTACTGTTTACAGTATTTAGGTTTTTTGTTATATGTGTAAATTACATATTTACATAGAAAAAAAATAATAAATAATTATAACTTGTATACACATACACTTTATTTATACAACTTTTAGATCAATCTGTACTTTATAGAGTTCCGTACCCAAACGGTGTCAACGGGACCCTATTGCTAAGCCAAAATGTTGGAATGATAGAAGCTCCGACATTAGTCAGCTATAGTCATTTATTATTAGTCAAAGATAATACATTCGTTGTTTGGAAACTCTCGTGCACCCAAGTTCCGTCAACTCCCCAAAACTCACGTATCTCAAATACACAACACCCTTTACCCTCTCGCACCTTCTTTCTTCACCCTCTCATTTTTTCCCTTCACAACCCCTCGCCTCCCCCTATACCCCCCCCCCCCTCAGTTCTTCACCCAAAAGTGGAATTTTGCGTCGTGATAATCTGGGAGGCATCCGGGCAAATACCGCACTCATCAGGTAGGCGCAGATCGGCAGATCAGGATATCGGGATATAGATTTTTGGAAAACCGGAAATCCCGGATATCTCGGAGACGGTGCGTCCTAGACAAGTTTAGACGGAAATTTCAACCCCCTTTAGTAAACCCCCAAACCTTATTGCTAAATCTTACTGAACCCACTTTTACCCCCCCCCCTCCCCAAATTTTCCTAAAATACCATATATCTCCTAAACGGTACGTCCTAGACGATTTCCGACTGAATTTCCATCCGCCCTGTGGAACTCATACTTGCAACATTACCCAATCTTATTGGGCCCAACCTTAACCCCCCCCCCCCCTCCCAAATTTTCCGAAAACTCCTTATATCTCCTAAACGGTGCGTCCTAGACGATTTCCGAAAGGATCGAGTAAAAGTTGTAGCCCATAAAAAGATTGACATTTTATGTGCCATACATTTTTCTTGTAGAGCAAGTGGTTTGGGAGGAAAGTGCGAATTTCGTTTCTCATAATTTATTATACTAGACTATTGTCAATATTTTGTTTTGTAAACCAACAGAAAACAATAAAGAATTCGTTTTTAACATTCAAAGAATAGTGTTCTGAATATCTTCTTTTTAAAGCTGTAATCATTTTTGTGTGTGGATTGTATTTACCTTTATTTTTACGTTATCTTTTGTATCACGGTAATGATTAGGGTATCGAAAACCGATCCTGTTTTAAATTACCGGGATTTTCGGTACTCGCCTATGCTGGAACCAGGATTCCCGGGATTTTCAGTTCTTTCGGGATTATTTTACCACGGCTTTCCCCGCGTGAAAATAGTTAGTATCGCGTTTTTTATCGCTATTTTATCTCTCAGGAGCATTAAATAGGGAAAAACTGTTTTCTACCCAAATCCGTATAGTCGTTTGCCGTGATTGAGTAACCATCATACTATTATACCTTACATGCAAACATAAGTTTCGTATTAATTGTATGAAAGCAACACAATTGTATTGCACAATTCAGCACTGCTTGGACGAGAAAAAAGAGTTAAATCATCTTCATTTATATTAGAAAAATATCGATCTGGGTTGTGTAAATAACATTATATTAGTATAGCTGCTTCATGTAGCCGACGTTCTGAATATCTTCTTTTTAAAGCTGTAATCATTTTTGTGTATGGATTGTATTTACCTTTATTTTTACGTTATCTTTTGTATCACGACGCGACATATTTTTATTTCCCAAAAGTTCAGAAAATCCCGGTTCTTTTATTTTGTTTCCCGGTTCTTTTATTTTGTTTCCTAGTTCTTTTGAAAAGTACCGTATTCCTTTGTAAATCCCGGGATTTTCGGTTCCGGGATTTCCCGGTTCTATACCCTCCGATTGATTTGAATTTAGGTATACCTATGTATTTCGACGCGCTGCGAATATCGCAGGCAAAATGGACGCATATTGCATTTTATAGATCACCTTGAAAAAACGTGGTTTTTAATTTTTCACGTTGATTTGCCAAAATATTGATTTTTGCAATATGCATCTATTGGACATCTTTATTGTGATGTACCTAAGTAGGTACCTAAAATGTATTATGTAAATAAGTTACCGATAATGGTACTACTACATTGTACTCTTAATTGTTATATAAACTTATATTGTCACAAACCAGATACATGTATGTGGTCACAAAGTGTATAATTAAAATTATATGTTCATAATTTTAAAATTTTTACGTTTGAAAGTATCAAGAAGATTACTCGCACAGAACTGAGGTCAAGCGCGACGCGAGCCGCGCGAGGCAATATCACGCCGCGGAGCCGCTTCAAATACCTATAGTTTATCAACCGAGTTTTGCGAAATGGCTCTTAATATGATTGGAAAGAGGGACAAACGTTGCATATGCTCAATTTTTTTCCAATGTTTATCATTAATTTTGAAGGTTTTGTGCAAGAAATCTTAATGTAAATTCCTTTGACTACTTACTGATATTTTGACAGTTTTTTTGCTCTCCTGTAAAATTGCAATTTTCATCTTATGCCTTTTTTCCACTGAAGGTGCAATATGTTATTGTTTGATTTCAATAAATGATGAGGGATAAAGCATTGCTTAACGTTAAGATAAGAATTGATATTTTTGAATAACAAATTCCAAGACTCATCTCTTTTGTCAGGGTTTATCGAAAAGTGGCTAAATTGATAAATTATTTAACTATGTATCAATTATAGGTATCAAAATATTGACAATAATTGGCAGCAGAACCAATTAATATTTTCTAACTTAGTTAAAACTATCTAGGAAATTCTTTTTTTATTCTCATAAAATCCCAGTTTGTTTCTGAAAAAGAAAACAATGTCTTAAAAGTTACATTTCCCCAACTGTAGACAGAAGATTGAGTTAAATAAAGTACCTATCGCGTCGAAAACTCACGAAAATGTCACGTCACGTCGTCACGTGAAGTAACTACTTCGGCTTGAGTGTCAAACATTATTAGCGGACGCAAACACTTGGCCCAAGTGCTCACTTCGTAACCCGCTGCGATTGATAAATAACGTAAAGGATTTTGTACTCGTCTGAAGTGGGGCCCTACCTTTAGTTGGCGTTTAGCTATTTTTAACCGACTTCAAAAAAGGAATAGGTATTCAATTTGACAGTTTTTTATGTTTGCTACCTCAGAACTTTCAACTGGGTGAACCGATTTTGATGATTCTTTTTTAATCAAAAACTAGTGCTTGTCATGTAGTGGGACTACTTAAATTTAAGCGAGTAGTTTTTGAGTTCTCCCTAATTTCAAAGTCTTTGTCAAGAATTATAACATGTTACGTTAAAATGAATTCTCTTTAGACCAAAAATATCAATAGATTTTAAGTTACATTAAAATTACTTATGAGTTTTGTAGTCTATACTGTAATTAATAGGATGATCTTCCTAGTGATAACAGTGCCTAAATACAACAATAGTGCTTACTATTTGTTGCTGTCCGTAATGAAAACCAATATCTACAACTTTACTTCCAAAGACATCGTACCGACGCAACGACTTAATTACAACGACGTCCGATCGTCCATCGCGAAGACGCAAACTTATACTTTTAATAGAATCGGGTATCACTAGCGGGCCGCCCCGGTGTCCGCCCCGGCCACCGGTGTCTTGCCCCGGCGTCCCCGGCATTACCGGCCCTTTGACTGAGAGTTAGAGCGCAAATGCTATTAGCGTTGTGTCGGCAACTAGCGCCAGTTAGTACCTAGTCCTCACTAGCACTGATAGTCATAGTTTAAAACTTACCTCTCAGTATTCTGTGCGCCTGGTACCAATGGTTTGATTTCCAATTCGAATTAGTAAGTTGTGGCTGCAATTGCATTTGGTTATCAATGTTTGCTAATAGCCGTTTTCAATAATCAATCTATCAATAATCTCGGGGACCTATCCCGGGGACTACACCTATTTTGGTAAAATCCTAATAATACTTTTAAAACGAGCAATTCTTGTATATATCGGTGCAGTCTAAAATAAGTTCGTAATAATCTTTGAAATTAAGAAAAAGGGAACTGTCAAGAAGACAGACAGATTGAGAGTATCGCGAATCAAAGTAAAAACTAAATAACGTTGAATTGATAAAATCGGGTGTTATCAATAAACGGATAGTATCCTTGTGCCTGTCGAATTGTGTGTATTATTTAGTATCCTGGTAATCCTGACACATAGGTACGTCCACAGAGAGAGAGATCCTTGTTCATAGTACTGAACTCAGATAATCTGAACATACGAATGAGTACCTCCACAGAGCCCTGTGCTATATATATATTTTTTCTGAATCTCGGAAACGGCTCCAACGATTTTCATGAAATTTAGTATGCGGGGGGGTTTCGCGAGTGATTATTCTATAAATTTTTAGAAAATGTCGTTTTATCCATGTTTTCAGGCCATGAAAAACTGCTACAATAGACTCTTCCTGACATCTATTGGCGAGTAGCAACACTAAAGCGACTTCAGTAGATGGCGTTGTTAAGCAACAGTAAACCGAGTAAAGCTCGGTCATCCGGGAACTAATATTGTATCAAACATGACTTTTTGACGGCTATAACGCTACATGGACAACACATAAAGACAAGAACACACACACCCAGACCGAGAACATATTTAATATTTACCCTATTTCATCGTTTCAAGGACAGTTATGTATTGAATTACAAATATATTTATTTATTGCAATAGTGTATAAAAGTAGTAAAGTAGTAAGTTAGTAGAATCTTATTAATACAATTACAAAAACAACACAAAAAAACCGAACGACAAATTACAAAAAATAAGTTCCATTCCAGTTTTATTATCAGTGACGGACAAGCATGTAAACCGGTGCCATTTTAATTTAAATAAAATAACATTGTGTAGAAAATAAAAAATTAAAATTCATATTAGGTTTCACGAAATAAAAATTTAAACCTAACAAAAGTCACTCTAATAAATCTGCCACAAAAGAACCCCGCGGCTATCTTCAGAGCACTTAAATACATTCGTGGGGTTTAATTAAAAATGTCTAAATAGAGTTCTTTAAATAAATCCCGGCCGATAAAAATGACCCGAGGTTATGAGTTTGCGTGTTAATTTCTCGTCCGCTCATTAATTCATCCAGGTAAGGGTGGACCCACTTTTTATATAAACGGAGGGGCTGAGAGGCTCAACGTTTACCGGCCGGGTGACTTGAATTACTGGACACTTTGAATAAGTGTTGAGGCGTGATATATAAGGCGACCTAGATTTATTTTGTTGTAAATCTTTTTTTGAGCTCGGCGACCCAGAAATAACTTTTGCCATTAGTTACTGCCGCTGTGGCTAACGTGTGATCAGCTTCACTCGTCAAGGGTCATGAGAGAATTTGACTTTTGGGACTGTCATTTGATTGTATAGATTGTAATCTTTCTTATTTTCGAGTCGAGTCTTGATATCAATTGCCGTCACCTTCACGGTTCACCCATAGACATCAGCCAAATCAAAGACATTACCAACGCGTTGTAAGTAAGAGATAAATGAAATATAGAAACCGGTGAGGTATCAATTAAATCAGTGAATAAATTAAATCAATTTATCTTTGATAAAAATATTGACGTCACAAAAAAATTAAAATGTATTATCAAAAAGTTCATTGACTCAAAAAATATAATAATTTGAACACATATTTCCGCAAACCATCTAACAATTTTGTTCCTGAAATTCAGTCGACGGAAAATTCATTTGGGAAATAGAGGCGTACTCATACAGAGCGTGGCGTTGACAATGGTAGTATGGTGTCAGCCGACCGTGCGTGACATTACAAACGTATTTCAAGTGCTCCCCAGATTGGGAACTTGACAAATTTTAATATAAACAACATTCCGGAATTGAAATCCGTTCAAAATTTAATTTGCTTTTCATTGGCGTAGTAACTGCTTACGTTAACTCTGATGTTCTCCTATTTAAAATAATGAAGATGGAAAGAAATACAGATCCTTTTTTGGCCGTATTGGGGCGGCTTAGAATATTAACCACAATCCCACGCCGGATGGGTTTCGTAAGAGTCGACTAAATCCGGCTGGTGGTAGGGCCCCTCGGAGGGATTATTTTGGTAATATTTATTTTAATTGTTAATTGATACCGTTATTATTTCTTATTATTATTATTTCTCCAGGGGTTCGCCTGAATAGCTACCACCCTCGAGCATGATTGCGCCGCCAAACCACTCATCGTGTTCCGGCTGGGCGCTTGTTCTTTCTTTCTTTTTCTTCTTTTTTTCTTGGCCAGCAATGCATCAGTGATGCCTTTGGTGTTGCTGATATTCATGGGCGACGATAGCCACTTAACATCAGGTGGATCGTCAGCACGTTTACCGGCTATATCCATAAAAAAATCTAGGTTAAAGTATTTTTGAGGTTTAAGTAAAAGTAAGGCGGTTAAAGACTATTATAAGTAATAATATCACCGGCTAATAAGGTAAGTAGGATATTATAAGGCAAGAATATATAAGTATACAAGAAATGGAGGGCCAAGCCTTCAGGCTAAATAAATTAACCACAAAGTAATTGAGGGTAAAAACCGGATTGAAGATGGGATGTTGAGTTACTCAGATGAACATTATTTCAAATGACGTAGTATTTTAAACTGTTAAAAAAGAAAGATTTAAGTTATATTAAACGATTTGGATTTTTTTTATTTGATAGGATATTACCTCCTTGGTCGCATATTTAACAAAATTCTGATCTGATGATGGAGTCCAGATGAGACAATGAGGAATAAAGAGAACTCCTCAAATATAGAAGTAAGTAATACGTAGTGTCACTAAAATAATCGCGACAATAATGTTATGCCGATTTTTAAATTGGTTAATTGTTAATTTCAGTGATCCTTATCAAACGATATTTCGTTGAAGTCGCTTATTTAAACTGTTTTATAGTTATAAAACACCTGATAACGAAAAATTCGTACAATTGTATAATATTTCATTTTTCAATGAGGAAAACTATTGCCTTGCATACCTACACACTAACATTTGTAAGTTTAAAGGAACCTGGTTTTCGTAAACATTGACGCAGAAATAATTTAACGAAGAGGTTCATTTGTTGTCGCAGAGTGCGTCAGCAGTGCAGTGTGGAGCGCTGCTTCATTCCGCTTGACACCAAAACTGTTTGTTCATTACGAATCCTCACGTACGAAAGTACTTGCATCCTGTATTTAAATTAAACAATATATTTCGTCCAAACATTTTTCATTTTCATTATTGGCAGATTGCAGATGTTTTAGCTTACGTTAATAAACAGTTGGTTGGAATGTTTAAGTATAATTAATTTTTTAAATGGATAAATGAAAAAATCAATAGATAATCTTGAGAGTAACAGAATTTTATACTAATGAAATCGATCTAACTTAAGTCTACTTTATTGGAACAAAGTTCCTTATTGCGCGTTGTGAAAGGGGGCTAGACGGATAAAATTCTTACGACACTTTTTGATTCTTACGAATGACGACACTTTTTAAAGTGAAACTTTTATTACATCGTCTCAAACTTTTTGGTATGTGTGTCGCATGTCGCGTGACGGTCGGTTCTTAACTTATCGGTTCTCAGTAACGAAAGTACTTAGGATGACCTAGCTTTCAACATTTATCTGATTGAGTACGGGTGCTACTACATGATACATTCTGAAGGTCTGATGATGACCAGGTATATACTTATCGGTTCTCAGTAACGGAAGTACTTAGGATGACCTAGCTTTCAACATTTATCTGATTGAGTACGGGTGCTACTACATGATACATTCTGAAGGTCTGATGATGACCAGGTATATACTTATCGGTTCTCAGTAACGAAAGTACTTAGGATGACCTAGCTTTCAACATTTATCTGATTGAGTACGGGTGCTACTACATGATAAATTCTGAAGGTCTGATGATGACCAGGTATATACTTATCGGTTCTCAGTAACGAAAGTACTTAGGATGACCTAGCTTTCAACATTTATCTGATTGAGTACGGGTGCTACTACATGATACATTCTGAAGGTCTGATGATGACCAGGTATATACTTATCGGTTCTCAGTAACGGAAGTACTTAGGATGACCTAGCTTTCAACATTTATCTGATTGAGTACGGGTGCTACTACATGATACATTCTGAAGGTCTGATGATGACCAGGTATATACTTATCGGTTCTCAGTAACGAAAGTACTTAGGATGACCTAGCTTTCAACATTTATCTGATTGAGTACGGGTGCTACTACATGATACATTCTGAAGGTCTGATGATGACCAGGTATGTACTTATCGGTTCTCAGTAACGAAAGTACTTAGGATGACCTAGCTTTCAACATTTATCTGATTGAGTACGGGTGCTACTACATGATACGTTCTGAAGGTCTGATGATGACCAGGTATATACTTATCGGTTCTCAGTAACGAAAGTACTTAGGATGACCTAGCTTTCAACATTTATCTGATTGAGTACGGGTGTTACTACATGATACATTCTGAAGGTCTGATGATGACCAGGTATGTACTTATCGGTTCTCAGTAACGAAAGTACTTAGGATGACCTAGCTTTCAACATTTATCTGATTGAGTACGGGTGCTACTACATGATACATTCTGAAGGTCTGATGATGACCAGGTATATACTTATCGGTTCTCAGTAACGGAAGTACTTAGGATGACCTAGCTTTCAACATTTATCTGATTGAGTACGGGTGCTACTACATGATACATTCTGAAGGTCTGATGATGACCAGGTATGTACTTATCGGTTCTCAGTAACGAAAGTACTTAGGATGACCTAGCTTTCAACATTTATCTGATTGAGTACGGGTGCTACTACATGATACGTTCTGAAGGTCTGATGATGACCAGGTATATACTTATTGGTTCTCAGTAACGAAAGTACTTAGGATGACCTAGCTTTTAACATTTATCTGATTGAGTACGGGTGCTACTACATGATACATTCTGAAGGTCTGATGATGACCAGGTATATACTTATCGGTTCTCAGTAACGGAATTACTTAGCATGACCTAGCTTTCAACATTTATCTGATTGAGTACGGGTGCTACTACATGATACATTCTGAAGGTCTGATGATGACCAGGTATATACTTATCGGTTCTCAGTAACGAAAGTACTTAGGATGACCTAGCTTTCAACATTTATCTGATTGAGTACGGGTGCTACTACATGATACATTCTGAAGGTCTGATGATGACCAGGTATATACTTATCGGTTCTCAGTAACGGAATTACTTAGCATGACCTAGCTTTCAACATTTATCTGATTGAGTACGGGTGCTACTACATGATACATTCTGAAGGTCTGATGATGACCAGGTATATACTTATCGGTTCTCAGTAACGAAAGTACTTAGGATGACCTAGCTTTCAACATTTATCTGTTTGAGTACGGGTGCTACTACATGATACGTTCTGAAGGTCTGATGATGACCAGGTATATACTTATTGGTTCTCAGTAACGAAAGTACTTAGGATGACCTAGCTTTTAACATTTATCTGATTGAGTACGGGTGCTACTACATGATACATTCTGAAGGTCTGATGATGACCAGGTATATACTTATCGGTTCTCAGTAACGGAATTACTTAGCATGACCTAGCTTTCAACATTTATCTGATTGAGTACGGGTGCTACTACATGATACATTCTGAAGGTCTGATGATGACCAGGTATATACTTATCGGTTCTCAGTAACGAAAGTACTTAGGATGACCTAGCTTTCAACATTTATCTGATTGAGTACGGGTGTTACTACATGATACATTCTGAAGGTCTGATGATGACCAGGTATGTACTTATCGGTTCTCAGTAACGAAAGTACTTAGGATGACCTAGCTTTCAACATTTATCTGATTGAGTACGGGTGCTACTACATGATACATTCTGAAGGTCTGATGATGACCAGGTATATACTTATCGGTTCTCAGTAACGGAAGTACTTAGGATGACCTAGCTTTCAACATTTATCTGATTGAGTACGGGTGCTACTACATGATACATTCTGAAGGTCTGATGATGACCAGGTATGTACTTATCGGTTCTCAGTAACGAAAGTACTTAGGATGACCTAGCTTTCAACATTTATCTGATTGAGTACGGGTGCTACTACATGATACGTTCTGAAGGTCTGATGATGACCAGGTATATACTTATTGGTTCTCAGTAACGAAAGTACTTAGGATGACCTAGCTTTTAACATTTATCTGATTGAGTACGGGTGCTACTACATGATACATTCTGAAGGTCTGATGATGACCAGGTATATACTTATCGGTTCTCAGTAACGGAATTACTTAGCATGACCTAGCTTTCAACATTTATCTGATTGAGTACGGGTGCTACTACATGATACATTCTGAAGGTCTGATGATGACCAGGTATATACTTATCGGTTCTCAGTAACGAAAGTACTTAGGATGACCTAGCTTTCAACATTTATCTGATTGAGTACGGGTGCTACTACATGATACATTCTGAAGGTCTGATGATGACCAGGTATATACTTATCGGTTCTCAGTAACGGAATTACTTAGCATGACCTAGCTTTCAACATTTATCTGATTGAGTACGGGTGCTACTACATGATACATTCTGAAGGTCTGATGATGACCAGGTATATACTTATCGGTTCTCAGTAACGAAAGTACTTAGGATGACCTAGCTTTCAACATTTATCTGATTGAGTACGGGTGCTACTACATGATACGTTCTGAAGGTCTGATGATGACCAGGTATATACTTATTGGTTCTCAGTAACGAAAGTACTTAGGATGACCTAGCTTTTAACATTTATCTGATTGAGTACGGGTGCTACTACATGATACATTCTGAAGGTCTGATGATGACCAGGTATATACTTATCGGTTCTCAGTAACGGAATTACTTAGCATGACCTAGCTTTCAACATTTATCTGATTGAGTACGGGTGCTACTACATGATACATTCTGAAGGTCTGATGATGACCAGGTATATACTTATCGGTTCTCAGTAACGAAAGTACTTAGGATGACCTAGCTTTCAACATTTATCTGATTGAGTACGGGTGCTACTACATGATACGTTGTGAAGGTCTGATGATGACCAGGTATATACTTATTGGTTCTCAGTAACGAAAGTACTTAGGATGACCTAGCTTTTAACATTTATCTGATTGAGTACGGGTGCTACTACATGATACATTCTGAAGGTCTGATGATGACCAGGTATATACTTATCGGTTCTCAGTAACGGAAGTACGTAGGATGACCTAGCTTTCAACATTTATCTGATTGAGTACGGGTGCTACTACATGATACGTTGTGAAGGTCTGATGATGACCAGGTATATACTTATTGGTTCTCAGTAACGAAAGTACTTAGGATGACCTAGCTTTTAACATTTATCTGATTGAGTACGGGTGCTACTACATGATACATTCTGAAGGTCTGATGATGACCAGGTATATACTTATCGGTTCTCAGTAACGGAAGTACGTAGGATGACCTAGCTTTCAACATTTATCTGATTGAGTACGGGTGCTACTACATGATACATTCTGAAGGTCTAATGATGACCAGGTATATACTTATGTTGCTATTTCTTGCTTTTGATAAACAACGACACAGCTAGTCAGTCCGAAAAACTGATCAACGAGGATTATGCCATTTTAATACCCTAAATCGAATATTTATCCAAAAATGTTTAGTTAAATGTCTACAATACGAAAAAAAGTTTCACTTTTACCGTGGTTTCATAAAACCACACAATCTTTTTTTTTGAAGTGATTCAGAGAGTTTTACAGAGATGGCGCTGTACAACTTTCTGAATCACGCTAGCGTGATCTTTTTTTTAAGTGATTATGAGAGTTTTACAGAGGTGGCGCTGTACAACTTTCTGAATCACTTCAAAAAACAATACTTAAATCGAAAGGAACTTCGTTCCATCCGGGTGTCCCTTGACACCTCTCATGTCTTTTTATTTCATGTTTTGGCACATACTTTTTTGGATTTTATTAAATTAAATTTTATACTACTACTATAAGGAATTATTATTAAAATTATGGTTTCCACTTTTGGCGTTTCTGCTGTAAGTAGTAACATGGAAAAAAATAAGTCATATTTTTAGCAAACACGATTCAAATTCAGAGCTCAGCGGATAACAAATCGATTATTGAAATGTATTATAAAGTACTATTTTTTACATTAATAAAATAACAAATAACTAGAAAACAGAACCAAAACTAGGTTCTATTAAAACAGAATCAATACATCGAATACGCGCGGCCTCAAATTTCACATGTGAAATGTGTCTTTGAAATTCCGAACGTACATTTGGAGTGGTCATGAAATTACCAGCACGTCGGAGGCTCTCACGGACGAATCAAACGTCGGGTGGAGGGTCGCTTGACCCCGATCACATCGCGAGAGCGCGGCTGTGAGCCACCAATGTTATGTTGTAATAACTTTAAAACGAACGAATTGGTTACGGAAAAGCGTTGGTTAACCTGGTATTATGGTTGTATAAGAGATTTGGCGTTTAGAGGTGGTTGTTTTTTTGGAGTTTAGAGATGCGAAGTTTTCTTAATTTATAAAAGTATAATAAATAAAAGTAAAAGGACTGATGACTACTGATAGCGAAGGCATCACGGATTTGTAGTATTATGCCGCTCTAACCTGTGTGTGTGGATACTTACTATTTGTTAAGCTCCAACTATCATTAAATACAGTCGTTTGCAAGAGTGAAATTTCTAAAAAAGGCTTGTATTTGCGAGCTACTCTTTGTTTACAAATAGGTATTTATTTTTATTTTTTTAACCGGAACTATACAATAATTATTGTTAATTTCTCGTGAGTGATTTAATTGTATCCCTAAGAGAAATTATGGAATAAAGATCTACAACCTTAAATTTCACTCTTCCTCTTTCTCTTTGTCTCTTCTTGACTCTATTTTAACCCAGACGAAGGTACAGGCACCCTTTAAAATGTAATTGTGGCCCAATCCTTACCTTATCCCTGATCTCCTGGCGCATCTTCTCTCGTTCTTCCTCCATCTTGCGGTGTTTCTCCTTGCGCCGCTCCTCGGCCTCGCGGATGGCTTCCTGTCGCTCGCGTTCCGCTTCTTCTTCCTTCTCCTTGTCATCGCTGTCGTCACCGTCACCGCCGACTGCCCCTGGAGCAAGAGAAAGAGATTTGAAAATTGGATGACATATGCAATACTCAATCTCAGGAAAGTAAAAAATGGGAAGACGATTTGTCGAGGGGTTGGAGAAGGAAGCCGGTATTTGTGGACAGAACTTGAGGAGACCTATGTTGCAGGATAGCCTGACTTGATTTTTTTCTGAAAGGATATAAAATACTTTCACATCGGTAGCACATATATCAAAAGTCAGTTCTGATGATGGAATTCATGAGAATCGAGTGAACTAAAATTTTATAGACTATTTTGCTATTTTTGTTTCTTAAGTGGGACTTGCCCAAAGACTTTCTTTAAAATTGGTTTTCTTTTGTTTATAATTTAGATTATTACAGAAAAAGTAATCAAACGATGTGATGGTCAGTTGTCAATGTCTTGATTCCTACATATCGGTCCATAGGCATGTCTGTCTAGCAAATACGAGTATACTGATGGCGTAAGTATTTAAATTGACAAATGACGAGACCCAACGCGAGGTTATTAACTACTTCAACTCCAAAGCAATATATGCATACCAGACCTTTAAGTCTTTAGGTCTACCCAAACCCACGGTTTTCACATGAAATATGATTCTATCCTTAATTACATACAAATTGTTAGAGACAAGTGTGAAACTAATGATGTTAAGACACTAATATATTACCACTGTGCAGTAATCCCGGAATCCCGGAATCCCGGCAGCCGCAACTGGACGGGACGGTTGTAGAACGAGTAATTGAATTAGGCGATTTTGGAGCAAACGGAAATTGAATTTAGGTTAGGTCAAGTTAGGATAGCACAAAATGTGCATTTATACATATTTGCTTGTGAAACGGAATTAACTATATATACCTATTTTTGTGTGATTCGTTTGTGAACTGGAATGAAATAGAAGACAAGTAAATTTTGAAAGGTTATAATATTTTTGATGTAAAAAAATGCATTGAGATCGTCTAAATAAACGTGGGGGCGCGTTATATTAATATGGTTTTAAAGTGTAAGTTCTATAAGTGGCAATATTTATAAAACATTTTATCTATACTAATATTATAAAGAGGAAATATTTGATTGTTTACATTGAATAGGCTCCGAACTGCCGAACCGATTTGAAAAATTCTTTCACTGTTGGGAAGCTACAATATCCCCGGGTGACATAGGCTATATTAAATATATTATATTTTTTTTTTTACTATTTTTCACGAAGCGAAGCGAGGGCGATTTCCTAGTATAAAATAAATAGAATAAATATTTCTCATATACTTACATTTATTCTCTACAACATAGTCACAGTGGGTATTTGAGTGTGTTCTCTACGTATCGATGTGGGTAAACAAGATCGAATTGATGGAATGAGATCTTACTCTGAGATCGGCTACAAACTTCAATAGGTTACATTAACCACAAAGAATCAATAGGAAACTCGTTTCTTTCTAATCAGCTCCCCATATCAACATAAACTGGTGATAAAACCGTACTAATTGAACAAGTTTAACACTTAACCAATAAATGCAATCAGCAATTCAATCTGCAGTGAGAGACGCTCGTAGCTACGTCACAAGATGGCCGCCTTACGTCAATCTGAGCATTGCCTGGCCACATGTGGTCCTCATTCATTTCCATTTAACTCCAGCGGCTGTATGGTAATCGGTCATCCGACTCCATTCTTATTTAGCTGGAGTTGGAATTAAATTTTTAAAATTGTGTTCTCGTTGTTGATAGCACAGAGTACTTAGTAATACAAAGTAGTTGCAGATACAAACGCATACAGAAAAAGGAGATATTAAACTTCCGAGTCAAAATCATTTAATCGTATAGGTATTTTATCAATACAATGGCTCCCTTACTATTAAATTTAATTACTAATAAATTATAATCCTTAATCAGGGTTCATACCTATAGACTCTCTGTTAGCTTTTAATTTATTTGTGGGCCCCTTTAAGACCCTACCTGATATTATTAAAATACATTCAGTATGTTCTCATATAATTTTACATTTTTTTCAAATAAATAAGTTCGTATTCATACAGTTTACAACTTCGGTGAATAAGTAGTTCAAGTCCCCATGAATGAATGCGACTTTTTAAATTTTTATTAAGCTTAAGTGAGCTTTCTCTTATTCAGAATGAAAGAAACTTTTTACTCAAAAATAGAAAAGTATAATACTTCAATATTATTAATGTTTATACTAGCGTAAAGAATATACATCGTACATTTTAAACAATATTTTTTACCTCTAAAAATGAAACAAGTATTGTCTTAGTTTTAAAATGAAGAAAAAAGAAATGTTTCTTTTCATTTAAAACGAAATTTTAATTTTACTAGAAAATGATGTTAAAAGTAAGTAAAGTATCTTTTATAATTTTTAAATAAAATACCTAATCATCTCGAGTATATGACATGAAAGTGTAAATTATCAAAGTACCGAATTGAAACCTAACCATCAATCAAGGACCTCAGGCAAATGTTGAACCTGGAATATATTTATTCCGTAAATACCTTCAGAGTCCCCAGCCACGATTCCCGATAAACGGTTCCCCAAAAATGCGATCCAATATTCAAAGTCATTAAGTGGTGAGCAATGGCGAAACAATGCGAACTCATTTCCATCGTCACACACGCCAGGCATGCGCCGTATTAAACGAATTCTATGACACGCCAACTCAATTTATTGTGTGCACCCTCAATAACATCTACCATTACGAAGGTTCTCAAACGCGTTCCATCCAATTCAATTATTAATTGATAGGGACGTGCCTCTGACAGAATGATAATTTCCAACTCGAGTTTTCCATTTCTTTTCCAACTGGAGTTTTCCATTTCTTTCCCATCTCTCGATAATTTCCATTCCGCTCGAGTGACGTCGCGTCTTTAATCAACGTTTCCGTGTGTTTGACCTCCTGAATTTTTGTAATCGTGAATATTTATAGCGGAATTTGAATTGTAATTGACTTCTGTGAATAACTTTTTTAATAACTTTACAACAGATTGTTTTTGTTATGAATTTTGAAGGCTGAGCAAATTTATTAGTGAAATGTTTCTCTGCTGTCTTCATTCTACATTTTATAATTAAGTATTCAGAGATTTTGCGTTTCTTGCGATTGCGTTGACTAATTAAGTGTGAGAACAAACGAGCGTATTTTCTGAGTTGGGCGTCGCATGAAAAGTTCATACTAAGTCCAAACTGTCTCACCCTTAATTTTAAAAAGAAATAATGCATAAGCATGTATTTTATCATATATTTTTTGAATTTTATTGGGTTTAACATAACAATTTTATGAGCGGTTTCTTCAGCAATGTTACTGATATTGCAAGTAATGATAAATCAACGTATATAATTTTCGTTCAAACAACAGCTGTTGCTATCTAATGACCAGCGGGCCTTTTACGAACTCTTAATTCCAGCCATGTTTCAGTGTGAACGTCAAATTCGTGTACCAAAGAGGTCACGTGACACTTTTTAGCCAATCACACGTCATTCAAAGCCAGATAAATGAATTGCCTGGAACATGAATGTTTCTTGACCCAGAGAGGGTCGGTCATCCATCCAACAACCACGGTTGTTATTAATTGTTATTGTTATTTAAGTACATTGACAGTTTCCACGGAATGGGGAATAAAGAGAATTTATGTATTTACTTTTTAGTAGGATATTTCTGTATCGAAATTGCAGAAACAACCCGCAGTTGCTACTCGTATTTCGCATACAGTCTTATAGTATGATTGTATATGTATGTATGTAGTTATCTTATAGCAATCAAATTAATTACTATAAGACAACACAAGAACTTCACATCGGCGAGGTAACCGCATGGAACTCGAAGGAAATTGAATGATCCAAATTGGAGACGGCGCGTCTAACTCCAAGTCTGGGGCGTAACTTAATTACGGCTGTGGAAGCCGCACCAGTGAAGCTTGGTTGTACTGCGTTTAATTGGGTTGCGGGATCTGCTAAGTGAATTAAGACTTCAAAAGGTGGTCAGCATGTGTTCCTGGAAGCGGATGAGAGAAAAGCGATGGTAAAGCAAAAGAGGTATAAAACGTTACACACTCACAGCCCCACGTTAGGATTCCTAGGTGCCATGGACAACTTACAAAGACAAGAACAGACCCAGACCGAGAACAGAAATTCTTTTTTTTATGGAAATAGCTGGCAAACGAGCTGACTGTTCACGTGATGGTAAGTGGATGTCGTCACCCATGGACATCAATAATAAAAGGTTGCCGGCCAAGAAATGGTGAAGAAAAAGAAAGACAGAACTAGGTCTCAAGCCCCCGTCGTCTGGCAACCGTTTGGCGGCTGACTCATGCTCAAGGGTGGTAGCTATCCAGGCGAACCTCATGGAGAAATAATAATTTCTTTCTTTCTTCCTATTCGTGGAAACAAGATTCAGAATTGAAAATTTGTTGGATTTAAATTTTAGAAATATAAATAACTAGCGTTCTTTCCTTTCTCACTTTTCCGGGATAATAAGTAGCCTATATCCTATCCCAAATCATGGTCTACCTGTGTACTAAAATTCATGAAAATCTCTTCAGTAGTTTTCTCCTACGTTCTCCTACACTTTCACATTTATAATATTACTCATAACACGAAGAAGAAGTACGCTTATAAGAATTTCGACATTTACCAATAACATGGAAGGTTTGATAAGATGATGATTTATATTCAAAGGGTTATTCTCTTTGAGTAATAAAATGGCCTGAGCCCACGATCAGTAAAGTGTATTAATATACACTCGACTCAGTCTTAAATCTCGTTGAAGTGTCTTGTTACAGTTTGATGAGAGTTGCATTAATCATCTTATCCCCGATGTGAGATTTATTGTCTTGCTTCTTTTATTTCTTTTTTACCCAATATTATCTATTACCCAGTATGAGTAATAAGTGTGACAGTAAACTTCGTTAGATATCATAGCAGGTAGCTATAAAAAGGATTTTTGTCATAACGGTAAACTTAGTTAAAACTCATTATTATTTTGAAAACATAAAAACGCCCTTACACTATAATTCTGTGTATCGTGGAATACATCAAAATAAATATCTTTTTTTTTTATGGAAATAGCCGGCAAACGAGCAGACGATCCACCTGATGGTAAGTGGCTATCGCCGCCCATGAACATCAGCAACACCAAAGGCATCACCGATGCGTTGCCGGCCAAGAAAGAAAGAAGAAAAAGAAAGAAATATCTGCCCCGGGAATGGAACCTGATCTCTTCGATATCATCATGACGTGTCGATGGACATAACATTACATAAATTGCACATCACTAGTTGCCTAGTCGGTGCAGCACTACCCCACTCTGGAGGTTGTAGCCACCACAACATGACTAAAAATAGACAGATCAATATCTAGCCGAGTGCAGTTCACTTGTATATACAAATGTTAACATACATAGCAAACTGACAACCGCTACGAATGGGTGAGTATGATTTACAAAGGTACGCTAGTATGAGTTAATTTTTTCAATAATGCTTCTATTTAAACGAATGATTTAGCTGAAATGTCTCTGCCAAATCTGTGTTAACGGCCGCGCCGAAATTCGCCGTACTTAGCACTCGTATAAATTACGTGGTCGACAGAATTAGAATCCTTTAATGTGTCGAAGAAACCGCTATACGAGCTTCTTTGTCATGAGACAGTAATACTTTATACTTACCACAAGATAATCTCTTATTCCACATATTATACCGACACTACAATGACAATAATCAATATTAGCACCTCAATATTAAGGAATATTAAAGGCCATAAACATTGGGAACGGGAAGGGGAGGGGGAGGGGGACCGGAATTAAGTTTACGAGTTTGTTTACGTTACAAGATCGCAAACAGGTCGTAAGATCACTTAACGATGATCGAGTCATTGGCAGTTATTATCTCGAGTAAACAACACTTCAGATGTTTTCAGATGTTTTGGAATTATACGGCGGGTGGCGGCGAGGGGTATGGAAATTAATCTGTGTTTTAATTGCATCAAGTGACTGTACCTGTAAAGCTGGCTATACACGATCAAGTTAACTTGTCAAGTTTGCAGCTGACTTGATGCGGTATCCAGTAAACTTAACGTTTTATGGCCATATACGAGTATGTATGGAAAACCGCTCATGCAAATTGGCAGTTTTAGTAATAAATAATGCTAAATATTGGTATTATGTTTGTGTTTTCATTAGAAAATAATAGAAACCGTTTGTTTTTAGTAACTGTTTTTTTTACTATTTTGTTAACTCACTATAAAAGTCTTTCGAAATGTACACACGTATATTAGTGTTGTTAAATTTAACTATATCCTAAATTAGCCAAAGTTTGCCCCATATTAATATTGAATAACTTTTGAGAATAAAATAAAAATAACTGTAAAATTTTCTTGTCGGCAAGTTAAAACACGAACGACAAAGGTCACAGTCCGTTAAGTTATCAAGTTAACAATGTCCCGGCAACTCCGAGCGGTTAACTTAACCGCGAGTCTAACTTTGCGTCACTTTTTGAACTTCGCTTTCCTTTTCTTTGAACCGTCTCATTACTAGAAGATATGAGAGTTACGATATTCTTATTTATTGAGTTATTTTACTCTAGAATGTCTTGTTATGACTTGCAATCAACTGTGAAATGTTTTTTAAACTGTTTTATTTAGCTTACTCTATTTGTGGGGGTCAAATCTTGCTAGTTTAATTAGAACTTCTTCCTCTTAACCTCATGATTTTTTAAAGTGAAACTTTTATTACATCGTCTCAAACTTTTTGGTCTGTGTGTCGCATGTCGCGTGACGGTCGGCCGCGAAGTGGGGGTAAAGTGAAAGGCGCTCGACAACTAACTTTATATCATTTAATACCCTAAATCTTTTAATACCCTAAATCGAATATTTATCCAAAAAATTTTAGTTAAATTAATGTCTACAATACGAAAAAAAGTTTCACTTATACCTGCCGTGGTTTCATAAAACCACACAATTGCTTTTTTTATATTGGTTTAGTTCTGATGACATTGTTTTTTAAGCACGACTAGATATTGGACTTTAAATCATCTATGTGCAAATCTAGGCCAGCTTACAGCTTGAAATACTGGGAAAATACTTCCCAATAAGAACAGGCGTCAGGCAAGAAGACCATTTATCACCAAAACTCTTCTCTTGTCTTTGTATAAAGTAAAACTAAAAGTAGTATTACACATAGATGGATACAATAAAACCGTGTATTTAGTTTTTAAACCAATAACTTGTTACGTATTTCGATTACAGTGTTAGTATGAAGCGACGACGTTCCCCGTCGGGATGGTACAAGATGGTACTAGATGGTAAAGAGCTTAGTGACCTTGCTCTTTGCTAAATCCCATGTGAATTTTTGCAACCACCAATGTGAATTTATTCCATTATTTAATTACTAGTTTCCACCCACGGTTTTCCTCATAGAGAGTTCATAAAAATGAAACTACAAAGTTATAAACGTCAAGATCATCCCAAGAGAATATACAACCGGGACAAAATTTACCCTATTTTCCTATCCTGGACATTGAATATGGGGAATAATAAGTCAAGCCGCAGATTTTTTTGGCCACGGAGACCAACTTCTGATTTTATAACTAAGCCACGGTAAAATGAGAAGGCTTCTAATAAACTAATTCGCCTTTTTTTAATGCCACCTGAATATTCCAAAGAAAGCGTCAAATAATGAACAACAATTATTTTTACTTGTCCCACTGATTTATACATCACCACCTAATTTACTAACTCAGCCACGGATTTTACAACTAACCAACATTTTTGTTAAACAGCTTAAACATGTGTTACCCATTGAATATCTGTATACTAAGATTCATCTTAATCCCTATAACGGTTAGCGCTGATGTAAAGACAAACTGGTAAATGTAAATTGGTAGGATAGAAACATAGATGTAATCTGTGGATAGGATTTAACGATTTACTATTTACCGACTTTGAGGTAAACAGGTGAAATTTTCCGATATCAATTCCACGTGTGCATGCGGTCGAACTATCCAAATACGTGCAATTCTCATTTATCCAAATTCCCGTTGTGATCGGGTCGTTGACCTGTGGTGGTGACCACGCATCGCTGTTGATCGTATCACGTACTGTGGTCACCACTGTGTCGAATAGGATTATTTTTCATTATGATAATAAATTATCGGATTCAATTTTTATATTTTATTTACAGATGATTGATGATTTTATTTGATTCTGGTTATTTAATACAAGCTGGTGCCCGCAATTTGTTTCGACGAAGGATTGTTTTAACTCATACAAACCCCCAAGGTTTTACTCCTTCAAGAAGTGAATTTTTAAAAATCTTTTTAATGCTCCCACATATATTTCTGTATTCTCCGAGTGGCACAAACACACAAACAGTGACCTACTAACCCGGTTTAAATATAATATTAACCTCAGTTTTCAATAACTAATTCAGCTTTAACATTTTCAAAGGATAAACCTTATAGTAAAAGGGTTTGACATAAAATATAAATGTTAAGGATTAACCCGAACATACAAGGTGATGGAAACGAGTGCAGCAAGTATATTCTTAAAACGTTTTTTAATTGAAGTCGCTCATAGAAGTTTTTATAATATTATTATAATAGATCATGAGGTGTACTCAGTTTATTAATACATAAACTTTTTCGTTATCTGTGTACAAGTAATATATTATTATATAAACTATGAACTCGGAACAAACATTTGGTAATCACGTGACATAATTGAGAAATTTAACTGCCTAACCAAAACCCCTTTTTAAAGTCGACCGCGAAGTGTGCTGTGTAATTTTATTTATTACGTAACGTTTTATGTCAAAACACAACACAAAATTCATATTCATTGTAGAAAGCATATCATAGTATCGTTGTATAGAATATACAACGTATGTATGTGTATGTATAGTGAATAGGTGTATACAAACTGGCTATAGCGGGGAAGCCTTAGAAACACTACGGTGTGTGTGTTGCGTGCGGTGTTTGCTTGTGTGTGTTAGACTATGTCGAGTTAACGAACTGGGAAGCACGCGATACGGCATGTAAATTGTAGCCAGTACCTTTGTTGTGGTACGAGTTATAAGTGACGGTTGATGTTGGTTTGATTTTATATTATTATTTATTTATTTAATTATTTATTTAAATTTATGTCACCTCTTAAATTAAGTAACAAAGGGTAAAACTTAATGCCTAATGGCATTGTCCACCAGTCAACCCTGGGTGGATGGTGGTGGTGGTGGTGGTGGTGGTGGTGGGTGGTGTTTATACACACTGAAGATTTGGGATTCATGGCTGTTCGCATCAACTATTATTCGAATATACCTATTCGTTTTAAATTAATTTTCACTTGCTTTGGAGAATGAATACATCTTAAGATAACTATTATAATTTATCTATCTTTTAATATCTACAGATCATTTGTAGTGTCCTTAATTCAGTTCAAATTAAATAATAGGCGTCTGAAGTCTATCAACTTGCAATTGACGTGGTAGATAAGGCTAAGAGCTAAACTCAGCAGTATTTATGAGTTGCTATAGAATTATATGACGTGTTCTAGTTTAGCCGCAATTAAGGCTAGGTATTCCCACCGAGGCTGATTTTTGAGTTTCTTAAAAACATACAAAATAGGTTTTTTTAAATTTTGAAAAAAAAAACATATGTATTGGTTAAGAATCTAATCTAGGTAAAATCGCTTTCAGTTACAAAATCTAATGAACTTTACTGGATAAAAAATCTCAAAGTTACCCCTATATCAATGTTATTTTCAATACTTTGAATAAATTATTTACCTTTTCCATGTTATTTTTATACTCAATTAGAGACACAAAAATATTTCTAGGTCAATTCGATGAGTTTGATTTGATTCAACAGTTGTCTTAATTACTATGTTTAAATACTAAATTCGTGAGTGCGGTGCTTGGCAGGCCCGATTAATTACATTATTTCAATTTCGATTAGTTACAATATTTATAAAAGTTAGTTGCTTTCGTCATTGTAGTTGAAGGATACTCTAAGACCAAATTATTGTAGATAGGTGTAGATAAGGACTATCTTGAAGTTGTTTGAATAATAAAATATCACTATCTTAGTGTAACTTAGTGTCACTATAAATGGTACAGGAAACTGCAAAGGATTAAATAGAAAAAAATACTGTTTTGATGTTCGTTGCGTTTTCTTGCCACTAGATGGCATGCGTATTTATTTTAGTTTTTGACATCCAATATTTACTGCAACTGTTGATATTTTTTATGCTAGAAATGGTAAAATACACTAACTGGACATCTTTGTACATTTTTCATCATCTATAATTGTATGGTGTATTTTGCAAAATTAATTAAATACATTTAGTTTTCTTTCCGCTTTCGCTAATAAACTAGCCCACTGCATTATAAAGCAATGTTCGCATACGTGACCCCAATATTGATTCCGTCGTACGCTGATATAATAAAAACGTAGAATTGGTCGTAGGCTCGCTACGTAATGCGACATTCGAGTTATACGTGCTACGGATAATACTACGAATCGTATTATCAATATGTGGCCGTAGCTTACTAATGCTACGAATCGTATTATCAATATGTGGTCGTAGCTTGTTCGCTACGAAATGCTACGAGAAACGTGCTACGTAAAATGTTAAATGTATTTGGGTAGTTGATTGGGACTAATCGTGGGGTCCTAGGTTCCAACCGGGTAATCTATTTGTGTGATGGATACACGCTTATTCTTGGTGTGTATATATTTGTGATGGCCTATTTGGACTAGTTTATGGCGTATATTTATCCAACTTGGAATTTTTGTTTGCAGGATGGGATTCTTTATGTGAGCGTTTTTATAAATCTTGATTTGAAGTAATGTGCTAAAAGTTAGATAGACCCAAAATTCGTCTTTTTTGAACTTTGTCATATGAAAAAAATATTTAATCATCTTCATGATTACAAATATAATTCTTCTTTTCATACAGCCTGTCTGCATTTTTAATGGAAGATTAAAATAAAAAGCTTTTCAGCAAAAGCAGAGAGATGTTTTTTTGCTACAAAAAAGAACCCAAAACTTCATTGGTCTTTCCCTGCAATACCATTTCTATAGTAATAAATTTAAATTACGATTCGTAGCACTCTCCGTAACCAATAAAATGCTGGAACATTTCGTTTTAGAGCGGAGAACACTCAACACAGACTGCAGACCCCAGAACAGCTCTTACCAAGTACCATAATCAAATCTGAAATCATATTACTGCTACCTCTAGAGGGAGCTTCTGTGCTATACTTGTGTCTTTCAAAGTGGCTTCACTGATTTTACTGATAAATTGTCAAGTGCGAGACGGATTCAAACCGTGAGTTCTGTACAACATAACAGTTGGGTTTCATAGTTTTTTTTATGTAACTAGTCTACACCCGAGCTGATGGTAAGTGGTCAGCGCCACCCGAATATCTGTAATACTAATAATATTAGTGTGGATTACCCTTACTTATTATCTACGTTATATCCTATCTGGAATATACGAGTAGGTGATATATGCAGTATAAAAAAGTTACCTCAGTGCCTGAAGTCGAAGATGTTCGAACAGTGTTTGTTGCCAGTGATGACATACATCTGTATTTCATCACTGTACACTGGTCTTAGATCTCCAAGACGTGGTACTTTACTGTCGGCCTAATCCATAAGCTTAGAGCGGGCTATGGAATGAACTATGCTTGGTATTTCTCTACGCGATCGAATCAAAAATGATGAAATCCGTAGACGAACGAACAAGGGTGACCGACATAGATTAGAGAATTAGCCAGCTGAAGTGACACTGGGCTGACCACATAGTTCAAAGGACTCATAACAGTTGGGGAAGAGAAGTTCTTGAATGGAGGCCACGCCTCGGTAAAAGGAGCACAGGACGCCCCCCGACCAGGTGGACTGACGACTTTAAGAGACAGCGGGTATCCGCTGGATTCAGAAGACTCAGGACCGGTCTGAGTAGCGTATATTAGGGGAGGTCTATGCCCAACAGTGGACCTCTAAAGGCTGATGGATGGATGGATGGATGGATGGATGGATGGATATATGCAGATGGATCTGTGAGAGTAATTTGTTGTGGTAAGCGCCTATATTAATATTAAGTCAAGTACAAATCGACACTTTCAAAGAAGAAAATATTTCCTGTGTGTATTTTGTAGTTATTTTACTAACTCAAATAATTTCGGAGCAGCATCCTCGTCCTTGCGTTACGTTATATCTTTACAATGAATCACAATTCTGACAAGAAATGTAACTGTGCTACAGCGGCCATACTTCACCGGTTATCTGAGATTGTAAAATCTGTAGCTACCGACCATTTACTAAATAACTGGGGCCATAGCTCCGCCGCTATTCAGGGTATGCAAATCTGAGCAATTACTCGCTGCTCCAACTATTTCGAACGCGATTTATTGTTATTGCCGCCGGACTGGCGCGTTGGGATCTGTTTAAACTTTTCCTTCGACGCTCTTTAAATTACTGATAACATTGTAACAGTTGCGTGACAACGTTGTTTGTTAATTTATTTGTGTGGCTATAGTCAACATTTTAACACAAAATAAACAACTTCAAAGATGATTTTAATGAAAGACCACTAAAGTTATGGCTGAATCAAAATCGCCATTAACACCAATAATATTTGAGAAGGATGTTGGAACATTTCAAAATTAAATTGAGTACAGAACATAGATGGAATAACGTAATTAAGACGTTCTATGATATGTATCATAAAAATCCTCATAGACTTTTCGTTCATTGTACTTTGTTACTCGTGTACAAGTGTTATACTCGTACACTACATGTTAAAGACTGCATTCCACCGCCTCTTAAGGCTTGCAACTAGTTTAAGTAGAGTATTCATTCACAGTTAATTACAGACTTACTTCACACACTGGGCTTTGGCATTGCACTCGTAAAGTAGGCTAAAGGTGGAACAACTTAGCCGAAGAACAATGTGCACATAGAACATAGGTGCTCTTATGAAATGAGAACTTGTGTGGTAAATATGTATTATATGAGCCAGTTTAAGGTAATTCTTAGAGGCCTTTGTCGGGTTTTATTAAATCATAGTTCATATTAATCAATTATTTTGTGGTGAAGAAGTTCCAGGGTTCATAGAAAATGTCATCGTTACTTTATGAAACTTTCAATAAAAATTAATAGCAATTAGTTGGGCTAGATGAATAATATTTAAATATAAAGAATAGGAGCCGAAACAATTTACATGTTAAGATTTCATAAATTTTCAGACTACCCTCATTTTCAAAAGTACCCACAATAGGTACTTACGTCACGCTACATACACGCAAAGTTATACTGCATAGAAACAATTAAACAAAAAGTAATTTCCTTTTTAAAAGTAGTTGAAGTAGTTCTCTTGGAGTAAATGCACGGCCTCCACATGAACCCGCTTGTTCTTTGAGCGGCTTATGAGGCTTGTGAAATTCAAGTTACCGTAAAAGAATATGATATTTTGGTGCTATCGTTAACCTTAAGACCTCACTACATTAGCTATTTACTTTATGTCATAATAACCGAGCTCGCAGACAGGCTGATTAAAAAGATAACTAGATGCGCAATGTAAAGTTTTGAAGATATAAAATATAAATTTTCTTGTCGTAAATTAAGATCTTGTTTTTAAAGTGATAATTTAAACTTTGGTAAATAAAAT
The DNA here is from genome assembly GCA_963932265.1 of Thymelicus lineola. Taxonomy (NCBI): domain Eukaryota; kingdom Metazoa; phylum Arthropoda; class Insecta; order Lepidoptera; family Hesperiidae; genus Thymelicus; species Thymelicus lineola. The sequence continues at coordinate 523,227 of OZ010703.1, read as the reverse complement.
ACGAGTATAATAAATAGAGAAGGATTTTACTTATTTTTGTATGGGAAAACAAAACCATTTTCGTAATATTGCTTTACCAATGTCACCACATCGGTTGAATGGTTTCAGAGTCTATAAAGGACAAAGTATAAACATTTTTGTAATTTATATATCTATATACTTGATTGGTCCAAATGATTCATAATTCTATGATATATATCAGGCAATCCATGTGCCATGTGAAAGTCACACAAGTCCTTTTAAACGACTTTTAATCGGCACAACAGAAAAAAATCCATTTCAATGTTTCGTATCCTTAAGTCAGCAAATCTACTGCAACTTAACTTTGAACCAAACTGTAGTAAATCTGGCAGAAGTAGAATCATACCAGGAAGCTTATTGAATTATGTGAAGAAGTATGCCTTATGAGAAAGTATCTGGAGCTACTAAGGAGTTACGAAGAACAAGACTAAAGTGATTGTACCAAATTTTACAGTCGGTAAAAATTTATAATAAAATTTCATTAAAATTGACGGAAATGCCTTACTTTAAATTTAAAACTCATATTAAAAGCATTTTTATGACGAAAGGACATGATTATTTTTATGACAAGACTGCTTGTTTTATAAATATAGATTGTAAGTAGTTAATAAGTGCTATCTGTGAGTAGGAAAAAACACCCCGATAGTTTCTTGCTGCTTCTTCTCCCGGGCCCTTCTCACAGTAGGGCCTTGTTGAAGCAAAATTAAATTTTGATTTCATTGATTAAGTTTCGTTATTTGGTCAACAAAGTTCATTAGATAGAGAAATTTGCTATTACTATAGTTGTTTAAAACTACTCTCCAAATTTTATTACAAGTTCAGTAACTTGGGTTCCAGCCAGATTTTCCCGAAGAAAACAGTTAAATAATAACAATCGCGATTGGACTCACCGTACGATCAATTTTGTACCAATAAAACTGTTTGTTTCTCCTAATTGAAATTAAATTAAATTGAATCTCAATGCAATGGACTTGTTGTTTCAGTCTATTAATGATTCTCTGATAAAATCTAAGTAAATATTGTGTTGTGATTCAACGTATTATATATCTTGCATACATAGGTGTGGAAAAACCCTGGGTAAAAGAGCTAGGAGTCTCTATTCTTATCTGAACCAATATGATAAATCCATGACAGCCCATGGTCAGAAATACCAAAACACATCACCTGAGTTTCACCAGTCAGGAAAACGGGGTACCAAATTATTACTGGCTCTCCGACTTATGAACGAAAATACGCAAAAATACATTTGAAGGTTGATTCTAGAATGGGAGTGGTGAGCTAGCTCGGTGGGTCAACAAATCTACCAATCACCATGGGTTTTTTTTAATGGAAATAGCCGGCAAACGAGCTGACGATCCACCTGATGGTAAGTGGCTATCGTCGCCCATGGACATCAGTAACACCAAAGTCATCACTGATGCGTTGCCGGCCAAGAAAGAGAGAAGAAAAAGAAAGAAAGAACTGGCTCTCAAGCCAAAACAGGTACAGAATTCTTCACCATTCAAAACCAATATACCTAATGCCTGAATATTTTTATGTACTGAGTACTACGGGTGAGATCAATGAGCAGTGCTTAGGTTTGCTCAGACAGTATTACTAAAAAAAGCTTTTTAATGACTTTTTAATTTTTTCTTCTTGTCAAATATCCAACAAAAATAATGGTCCTAAATCAACCTTTAAGTAAAGGCTCAGTCGTCTTGTATATTTGACTGTTGCCTGAATAAAGTTTAAGTCTAGGTGTGCTTTATAGATCTCACCCTAAGTGTATGCCATACACTGGGCAGATAGGTACAACAACACTTAAATTGTCAGTTCTGAAGCTGTTATGTGTTTGACTAGGCTTTGTTAATTTTGATAGTATGCAGTGTCATATTTCAACTTATTGGTATAGATCGCCAGTTTTACAGACTTATTCTTTCAATTCTTTTCACGAGTCCATCCACGTTCAAACATAAGTCAAGATTGTCTCCATTCAAGTGGAAGAAAGCTAATAATAGCCCGGGAATATGAACCACTCGCGGCGAGTACTCTGAGTATATATTTAATACTTGTCAGGAAATGGTTTAATCCTACTTGTGCCGTCCGCTAAAAGCTTAGTTGTGTAGTTATTTGGTCAGTACGCCAACTATATATTTCTCCGTCTAGTATTAGGGGATGGAGCGAGATGAAAAAGTCTTTGTTCGTGGGTCGTTAAAAATTTTGTACAAAGATTTTGAAGCGTGTAAAGAAAGGTCTAGAGAGGACGTGGGATTGGACAGAAATAGTTGGAGGAAGGCTGTAACGGCATAGAGAACTGTGAAGTTCTCGTAGTTGCTATAGTGAATAAAACTTTAATTTTACGCTCAGTGCTAAGTTAGGTCGTTCGGGCAAATAGTAATGAGGTTGGAAAGTGTATTTTAGAAAACCATTTATTTGGACTACAGTAAATTGTACTTTACGAAGATATTTTAATATATTCTGTTAATATGTATATTTAATGATATTATTTGGATCAACTTAATAAATTCTATTAATCAACTTAAAAAATGTTACAACTGCAAATTAATATTGTCGACTGATAAGCATGGTAAAATGTCTACAATTTTTTTGTTACAGAAACATGTTTATTATATTTATAATATTGTGTCGGATACACGTGGGGGGTAACCAAAGATTGACTTGCCAGCCGCCAACGGGCATTCATTAGACAGACGCCGAGCTGAGCGGACGCTAGAGTTAAATCTCCATTAGCAATGCACAATGTTAACTTTATGGAGAGCACAACTGAGGATTGTGTGTACTGATGGACTGTGATCGAGTAGGTATTGCGTGTATGACCAGTCAGTTTGCGGTATGCCGGAGCCAGCGAGAAGTGCACGTGGACTGTTTTCTGTGCACAGTCATACCCTTTGCGAAGAGTAGCACTGATGCGGCTGTGATGGTTCGCTTCTGATGGTAGATCATGGGGCCAGCGATTGGCGGATTGATCACGCAGGTTTTTGTAAGCGCGGGAGGCGCGGACAAGTTGTGGAGCCGGGATGGCTGTGAGTGTGCAATGCGACGTGTGAATTATTGTTGGGTATCCTGAATGCCGCACCGCGATGTAAATCCTACTTCACCGCGCTCCATTAGTGATTTATTATCTTATTAGAGTCACATATCAGCGTATGTAAATTCATATTAAAGCGTATCAGTAAAGCGTATTAAATTCGCCATCACCACTGATGGTGATGGCGAATTTAATTTGTAACGTTTGTAACCTTTATGTAAAAATTTTTTGTTGAATAAAATTATTTAAACGCCCACAATCTTATTATTTCTGGACCACCTATTCCCAACAACTATATATTCACACTTGAGATAGTCAAAAGTTTCAACAATAACCATTGAAGTTTTCAAGAGCTTTTTTGTATCGAGCGAGCAACTACAGGAAAATAAGAAATAATTTTCAAAATTTGCCATTTCGTTGCGCCTGTTTACTCTCCTCTCCAGAATACGGCAATGCGGAGGAAGACTGTTGCCGCAGTTTTACAGGAGCATCGTGTATTCTGTGCAAGAATTACTAAGTTTAGTGAGACTCAATAAAAATACAAGTGAGGGATCAAACCAACAAACCAATCGTATAATTGTTACTATTTTATTTGTTGGTAATATTCTCGTAGTTTGATAACTCTCAATCAAAAACCGGGGTTCAAATCCAGAGTTACATCTGAAAATAGAGAAAAATAGTGCGCTTTTTTATCCACGAATTCCTTATCACTTTCCATCCCGTGGCACATTAGCTTATAATAAAAAAGTCCTAAATTTTCAAGCTCCTACGTCAGTTATTTTAAACTTTCAGTCATAATCGCCAGAAGTTAATTTAACATCCTCCAAGCCCTATCGTTAACCAGGCCTTTCAGTACATTTAACCTATTATCGCTTCCCATATAAATTTAGTAGACCCGGAGCAACCTAGTTGGAACGCTGCCAACTGGCCTTGCCTTGAAAATGTCGGTCGACGCAGTTCGGCGCGCTGACTATAGTTGCCTGAACAAAGGGATTTAGCCTTTTTTATTTAGATTACTTATTATATTATCATAACAGTAGAAAGTTAGGCCCAGACCACTGGAAGATTTCTTTTTCAAATAAGCAGAGACTATATGCAGTCTCTTTCATTACTTTTTATTATCTCTTGTGTAGGTACATTAAGCGAAAGAATTAGATATGAAGCACATGATACAAAAACATTTTGTAATCTATACATATAAAACACAAAAAATGGTTGTATGGATGTCCTCTATAGACTTCGAAACCATCTAACCGATATACTCCAAACTGGTTTCATTTGAAAGCGAAGATGGTTTAAGACCACTAAAACAATTTTCGATTTATTACATTTTCGATTTGCGACTTTTGTCATGCAAAAAAATTACAGAGTGCTTCTGTTATTTGCAATGATTACCATCAGGTGACCCGTCTGCTCGTTTGCCTGCTTAAAGCATAAAAAAAAAGATAAATCATACCTTCCGTATATTGTTAGCTTTTAACATTGCTAATAACACATAAAATCTGTAATGATAAAAATTACTGAAGGTTTTTATCATATATCATTATATCATACCCTGTGTACCTAACTCTTTTTCTGACTGTACATTATTAATAAAGAGAGAGAGAGAGAGAGAGGGAAAGAGTGAGTGAGAGGAAGAAATTGGAAACACAGTGCGTGTAGGTTTCTAACCATGAAGGACACCCGTTGCAAATTCAACGCTTTTACAATCGAAATATCTGCCCGATGTTTTGTATTCATATTTCTGTTTTGTTTCAAATCATACATGCAGAAGCGTGATTTTAAAACTTACGCTTCTGTTGTCAGCAATCATGACTGTATGAGGAATTGTTCATTGTTCCACATATATGTACATTTCAGCTTCATACATATCTCACAGCAGTTGTAACAAAAGACTTGGTTATACGTCAAAAGTTATCGATTGAAGTAACCTTATCAAATTGATTCTCTCGACTGTTTGAGTGGTCTGATTGATAACTTTATTCTCGTTCCAATGAATATTAATACAGAGCTATAGTCAATAGAAATATCCGATAATGTTCAAAGTAATATTAATGCAAAATATCGAGAATCTGCATTGGATTTTTTTGTTAAGACGGTTCAAAGCAAGAGGTTTATGTCAGTCATCCGTGAAAACCTGGATTTAAATTTGCTCGCATCATGATAGATAATTCTAGCTTACAGGTATATAGTGAATAAGATGTTATCGCTTTCTATAGCGAACGAAAATATCCTTAAAGATAGCAGCGTACCTGAAAATCGTACATAATGGTCTACTAGGACTAGACCATACTACCCGGACTAGGCGCGACATTCACCCATGCGTTTATTGGATGAAAAGTGGTTTATATCAAATTTAGTATATCGCGAGTAGGTTACAAAAAAATCCAGCCAGACTATGATTAATTCAAAATTGAAAAATGTTTTTTTTTTTATTTGCACTGTGAAATTGTGACATATTTTGTAGCATACTAAATTTGATATAAACCACTTTTCATCCAATAAACAGATGAGTGAAGGTCGTGCCTAGTTCGGATCTTAGGTCATAATATTTTTGTATGTTGCCGAGCTAGGGCTGATGGAACTGGATCGGGTGACAATCACCTTGAGTTTTAATCCAATGTGAAAAGAGATTCCAACTTGTAGTAGTGATTACTTGGAAAATTGTTAAAATTATTTCAATTATAAATATGAATTCAGTGTTTAAGTTGAGAACTTATATATTTGCCTATATCCAAAAATAGAGAATCGATTTATCTCCAAACAGAAAAATCATTTTTTCAGAACGCCTCTATTTCATGACGTCAGTTTAGTTTTTCATCTAAAAATAATAGTAGTGTTGAAGTTTCGAAATATTTCTGCGGTGTCTGCATTCGCAACTGTTATTTGATTTTCGTAGTAAAAAATATGGCTCCGACCGGCGGCCGCGGTTCCAATGGGTTTTATTGAAAACGGGTCGCTGGCAAACGTTTGGGGCGCGTTGCACCGACATTCGTAAAACAATTTCTTGTTCCATATATTTCAATAGAAATACAACTGTTATTTTAGCTAGAGCCGACATATGTTACATGTAAATATTACATTTAAACTGCTATAAAACGTGACTATGTGTCTGTAAAATTAAATAGCACGTTAAAGTATACTTTGTCAGGAGTTACTAGAGTTTACTAAGAGTTTGGTATAATAATCATTTCTTTGTTTGCATCATATAAATTCAGAACAAAAATTCCCAACTGTACGTACAGCTGTATCCTCCTTTAAAATATAGACAGTTGTATGTAACCATCCGAAGCACGAGTGTCAGATTAATCTGATGGTAAGTGACCACGAAGGAAGCGCTCATAGCCCTGCGGCTTGCGTCGATCCCAAGTGATTGACAAAGTTAAGCAATAGCGGGCGCGGTCGGTAGTTGGATGGGTGACCGCTAGTGGCAAAAAATCCTTGAGCGTTTCCGTGCTTCGGAGGACACTAAAGCCCCGGTTGTTATCATAAGATAACAGTCGTTAAGCCATGTCGGAGGCCCTCGGGCGGTTTGAAAACTTCTGACACTCGGGTTGGCCACTAACCCCTCCACCAATCCGCATTGAAGCAGCGTGGTGGAGTATACTCTAGGCCTTCTCAAGAGGAGAGACCAGTGCCCAGTAGTGGGCCATTAATGGGTTGAAGCCATGTGACCACTGCCGTCCATAGACAGCAATAACACCATTGGCATTACCGAGCAGTTGCTGGCTGAGAAGGAAGAGAAAGAAAGAAGGAAAATTTCATTTCTGTCTGCGAGTTGCGATAGTTATAGTTATAACTTTTGCCCGCGGCATCGCCCAGAGTAGAGGAGATTCAAAAAAAATTTTTAATTAATTTATTTCAGATTTATAAGCCAGTGGTTTCACACGCGTTGATATCGATCATGTACAAATCTCGTAGGAAACCTAAACTTTCCAGGATAAACTATCTCCATTCCAAATTCCAGCCAAATCGGTTAAGTAGTTGTGGCGTGATTGAGGAACAACCATCCAAATATCTTCACAAACTTTCACATTTTTAATATTAATAGGATATGTGGCAGTCATTAAGAACACAGGGGCTGTGTTACTCGTAATTAACTTAAATATACTACGAAATAACTTGGTGTATTACCATTATTATCGTTATACAACAATAATTATAACTGCGCATGGTATACGTCTACAATATATCGACCCTCTATGCAGTTTCCCAAACCATGTTAAAAGATTTGGGAACGCAACCCTTCCATTTGACCTTTTCTTTATTTAAATACCTGAATCTATGAAAGAGTTCATTATAATTACTATATACCAGTAACCGCTTTGATTCAGTTTTCTTATTTTTTTACACCTTGGGTTTTATTATTGGAGTTTTATTAAGGACCCCTAATTTAATTGACCTATGTCACCCGGCGATAGTGTAGCTTCCCAACAGTGAAATAATTTTTCAAATCGGTTCAGTAGTTTCGGAGCCTATTCAATGCAAACAAACAATCAAATCTTTCCTCTTTATAATATTAGTATAGATTAAAATTTACTTCGGTAACTATGACTCAAAATGTTTAGTTGCTACGGCGTAGACCTCTACGACATGAATTTGTAGACTTGCTACGATCACACTGATACGACGTAGGCATGGGTCTTTAAGGCGAAGAGCCAAGAAAAACTAGAACGTAATATAAATTTATATAATGCGTAATGCCGCATTTTATATACGGACCAATGCCAACACGCTATGACGTATGATGTGTTCTATGTACCAAAGGAATATAGTGCTAGTAATATAGTAGTATATATATTTTGACGTGCCGGAATTTTTAGTCCTTTTTAAGCAGTATTAAGTACAATTAAAGTAATTTTACATAATTTTTCCTATGATTAAAGTAGTTACATTAAGAAATAATTATTTTTACTGTAACTACATTTTCATTACAATAGGAAATGCACTTATTTATGATATTGTTTAAATGTATCTTAGTATTCCATAATAAATGATAAATACAGCCCTTAGACTATAATTTAAATTCAATATCCAATAACCACAAGTTGCGATGAATAATTTCCGCGTTTAATTTCCGTAAATGACATGTTCATGAAACAACTCGAATGTAATTACGGAGCGGCGTAAGCCATAGCCATTGTTTTAAGTGCGAGCGTTTATTGGCTATTTTATTGCAGTGGTTTAACTATAGATAGTACTAAATACGATACTAAAAGCAGACATCTTCGTTTAAGTTTTACTTGAAGTAAAATAAAAATATACTAGTGTACAAAAATATAATCAAATAAAAAAAAATAAAAAATGTGAATAAAAGTTACAACTTACCTATGAAGTTCATCTTGCCGACTTTTCAATCACTGCGTACCAAAAAATAAGTACAATATACCTAGCCTAACAACAACTTGCCATAACAACGTTCAAATATAAAAATATGACTTTTGAGCTTGAGCACCAATTTACTATAGAAAATACATGATACGTATATTTAGTTCCTAGTAGAGTGTGTCTGTTCGGGCACACAGCATCTTGCTGCGGACACGACCTCCCGTCTCGGCCGACGGAAGCCGAATGCTGCGAAACGGGTCGCACGACCCTATTTATGCAGTCCCACTCACACAAGCGCACGCGTACTGACACCCCTCACTCACACACTCCAGTTAAGTGGGTGCAAAGTAAAATGGTGGAGCCATTGTCAATCTGTAATAGGGAAGGAAAGTTGGTCGACAATTTGAGCGCATAATTGTAATTGCCCCTTTGGTAATGCTTTGTGGCTGCCAACTACGAAAATTGGGAAATTCGACTTCTACGAAAATTCATGATTTTTTATATAAAAAGAAAAGAACCTTAAAACTCCGATCCCAGAAACGATAAATAAAGGAGTAACTGAGAAAAATTGCCGGTATATTTCTTTCCCTTAAGAGTATAGTTGGAGTCGGCCGGATTGCGCATGTGTTGTGTTAGAACAAAGAATCCGTGGCAGCGGGGGCGTGGCCTTGCGTTAGTGTGAGTGCATTAAATCTTTTATAGGTCGATGCATTAAGTAATTTACTATTATATATTGCGATTGACAGAACGGTGCCGGTTCCGTATTGGGGTGACCACTCGCTATACTACAACAGCTGCCGGCCGAAGTGCTTGGTCATTTTCTATTCCATTTCTTAAAGCTTTTAGAATTAAACCTATCTTGGGATGTTGGCTGCAATCCATATTTATGACCTGTTACTGGACTTCACAAATGGGGTCGCGCGGGACACTATGCTCTATTTATTGAAAAGAGGAAAGACGAAAGCGGAAAGAAAAGTGGGCAATCGCAATGCAAAGAGAAAAGAAAATAACGATACTAACCGTGAATGAATTGTACGTGAGAGGTTGATTTATAAAAACTAATACCCAGTACAATGCAGCAATACAGCAGAAAAATAAACTAAATAATCAAAAAATAAATAAATGCTCACAGACTCATACCCCCGCAGTAGGTTTTCACCTGTGTCGCGGGAGGCATGGACGACACATATAACACATCACAATAACACCCTGCACCCGAGTACAGATATTTATCTATCACATAAATACCCTGGCCGGGAATCGAACCCGGGACCCCTCGCTTCGCAGGCAGGATCGCTACCAACTAGCCTTCAGGGTCGTCAAAATGTACGTAAATTAACAAAAGAGCTGACGAATTTCACTAGCGAAGGCTAGTGGTCATTTATAACCAACAAATCGGCGTTGAACTGCAAACAAATACATGCTAAAAACATTTCATGGCTTTCTCTTTCTTCTATTCTTTCCTGAATAATTATGTATCAGTAATGCTTTTGGTGGTGCTGTACAAGAGTGACGGTGGTAATCACTTACCATCAGGTGGTTCGTCTGTTCGTGTGGTGGCTACTAAAATAAAACTAGGCTACGACGCCAGTCTTATAAGACAAGTCACAGGGAAACACCAGTAGCGAAGGATCATTCGTTGGCCGGACACACCCGATGATTTTTATTGGACAGTCGCGGATTATGACCATTTATCACCAGGTTTGCTGAACTCTCATTATTTACTTATAAACTTCCTACTAATATTATCAGTCTGTATGGATGTTTGTTTTCCTTTCACGCAAAAACTACTGAATTGATTTTCAGGAAATTTAACACATATGTAAACCATGACATGGCATCAGACATAAGGATGATATCCTGGAAAATGTAGACAAAGCCACGAGCAGAGCGCTAGCTACGAATTGCACCCTCAGTGGAAAAATAGCATAAGTCGTCTCACGTTAAATTTTAGTTATTAATATGAAATGAAATGAAATAATCTTTTATTCATGTAGGTATCACTGTTACTCTTATGGACGTCATTTTTTTAATCTACCAGCTTTTCGGAAAGGTGCTTTGTCATGGAGGAGAAGAAAAGCCGTAAAGAAACTCCTCAGCACATCTTTTTAAAAATAAAACTTATATCTATTACAAAAATAGGTATTCTCTAACCTATGCAGAACTGGTATATTATGGTATAAAAAGATTGGAAAGAGGGACAAAAGCTGCATAGGCTGAATTTTTATCAAATTTTCATCATTAATCTTGACGGTTTTGTCCAAGAAATCATAATGTAAATTCCTTTGACTACTTACTGATATTTTAAACGTTTTTTGCTCTCCTGTAAAATCGCAATTTTCATCTTATGCTTTTTTCCACTGAAGGTACAAAACAATACTAGGTGTGTCTAATTCAAATTACACCCACTTCACTCTTCAGCCGTCATTAGCATCGTCAGTTAATTAATGATTAAAACTGAAAACAATAGAAAGTCATGTTCATGTTTATGCAGTGAACCAGTTCGAACCGGTTTCAACTGGTTATATTAAGCGCTGTAAGTGTATGAGTTGCACTTCGTTGTGTAAATGAGGGCTTCATTTGCTACACGGCACTGAATGGCTTGGAGCTACAAAAAATGGAGCTACAAATAAAGTCATGACAAAATCGGACTGGATCGTACTGCAAATATCAAGTAAATAAATACATTAATATCAAAGTGTGTATTTTCTTGATATTAAAATCTTCAATTAAAAAAATATATTTAACTTAAATCTTAATTCCACAAAACAGAGGTGTAGTTTTGTTTTTTATTTTATTTTGTTTGTAACGTCATCTTTTATAATTATAAAACTAATAGTGATATTTCTAAACTGTTCACGTTTAATATCAAAATATACTAAAATCAATACAATTAGCCGTATTGGGGCAGCTTAGAATACTAACCCCAATCCCACACCGGATAGGTGTCGTAAGAGGCGACTAAATCTAGCCCGCTCGTGGTAGGGCCCCTCGAGTGATTATATTGGTAATATTGATTTTAATTATTAATTAATACCATTATTACTATTATTATTTCTCCATGGGGTTCGTCTGGATAGCTACAACCCTCGAGCATGAGTCAGCCGCCAAACGAATCGTCGTGTTCCGGCTGGGGGCTTGAGAGCCAGTTTTTCTTTCTTTTTCTTCTTTCTTTCTTGTCCAGAAACACATCAGTGATGCCTTTGGAGTTGCTGATGTCCATGGGCGACGATAGTCACTTACCATCATTCAGGTGGATCGTCAACTCGTTTGCCAGCTATTTCCCTAAAAAAATTATCTGCAATACAAAAGCATTCTGTAATTCTCGTATAACATTAATTTCAAATCAATTTATTAAATCACCAGTTATTACTATGGGAATTTATTCCTCAAGATAAAATAACAAGGAAAGATAAGCGAAGTCAAAGTATAAGGAATGAAAGTTTAAAAGTTGGAATATTAAAGGAGCGATAGCATCATTATCTAAGAAATGCATCTCCGATACAGTCCGACTGAAGAAGCTAAATTCCAGTATTCGCACGTGCGTCGTATACCCGAAGTTTTTGTCTCAACCACCCTTCCGTCGCATGCCCGACGGTATTAGAATTCAGTGCTCGCTCCTTGCGATGATAAATTCTCGACTATCTCATATTGTGTTAGGTTGTTCTCTTAATTTGAATATTATATTAAATACCGACTAACGTCCTCATACGGATGGCGTTTAGTTAGCGTAATAGCAGGCGTAGTTTAGTAGCGATGGATAAGAACTGTCCTAGTTTATTTTAACGCGCAGAAAATGATGGTAAGTAACCACACGCCAACATCAACGCCCATGGACATGAGCAACACAAAAGGTACCAGGAGAAAGATGGATAGTTTTGGCTCTCAAGCTTAATATTTTCGTTTGAAGATCAATATAGTCAAAACGATTCAACCTAGTAGTGACAGGCCTATTACCATTACTACTAATGGTTTATCGATAACTCGTAAAAGACGAATCGTACTGACACCTTTCGTGAATGTGTGAATACGACCATAATTCTGTAATGGCTTCAACCCATTAATGGCCCACTACTGGGCACGGGTCTCTCCTCTTGAGGAGGCCTAGAGCATACTCCACCACGCTGCTCCAGTGCGGATTGGTGGAGAATTCTGTAATACTTTGTGATAATTGAAAAGATGTGCTGAGGAGTTTCTTTCCTGATTTCTTGTCTTTCATGACATAGTGCCTTTCCGAAATAGTGGCAAACTAAAAAAATACGTCCATGTTATTGAAAAAATGACCATAATAATATGCTTAAATGAGTTTGGATTAAATTCGAATAAAAATTTATGAGCCATTGAAAAAATAAAAACGAATCATTTTGGACCACGATTCGGAAAATAAATTATTTAACTTGTAATGATCTAGACAACGTACAGGATGCAGAAATTGATCGTTTGCGACACACTGTTCAGAACGGAGCTAAATGCAATTATACACAGAGGGAAGAGACGAGGCACGCAACGTATTCTAATTTAAGACGCTCGTGAGGTCGACGTAGAACCAGCCGTTAAATTTCCTCAATTCTTTGAACGCGTTCACGGACCATATAGACGTGCAATTGAGGAAATGAGATTTGAATGGGGAAAATGAATGTCTATCACTGGTAATGTATCTATCTACGTGAGAAATTTATATTTAGTGGTGAGTATAGAAGAAAGAGTCGTAAGGATGTACCTAGTTTGGAATAAAAATAAAAATTACTTTGACTTGACTTATGTCTTATTTATGTTTAGGGACCTATATTATTTATTCCAGTAAGTGAATCTATGTTTCCGTAGTGGTAGAAAAGATGTAGTATGAAACTTAGGGCAAGAATACGTATTTCGTACTTTTTGAAATAAATTATAAAACATTAATTAGTTATTATTATTTTGGGTGAAAAACATTTTTGTTAAGATGGTAAAGAAGTCATTTCTAGCAGTCAATTTAGGGCAAGATTATAGAATGATGAATTTAAAAGAATGATCAAAATTGGTTCACCCAGTCCAAAGTTCTGAGGTAACAATCATAAAAAATACAGTCGAATTGAGAACCTCCTCCTTTTTTTGAAGGCGGTTAAATATCTGAATTTTGAATACATTTTGATTAATGGCGAGCATAAAAACTACACTTATTTCTATCGCCATAATATAAAGTACGTAGAGTGCGGCAATAAGCCGCCTGAGTTCCGTATTATTCAAAAAGAATATGAATTTTGCAAAGCTTACGCGTACCACTCATACCACTTAAATTCCACACCCAATAAGTCGCGTAAAGGAACTGAGCATTACTATAAAAATAAAAGTCAAAACCTTTTATGCTCTCCGTATTCTGAGCGCAAATTGTCCTTTCAACGCTTGGGTATAAAAATATAACTATCTCATTCACACTTGCCGCTAAATGTATATGCTGTCACATTCGTTACCCAGATATTTCGCTCATAGTAATGTAAGGGCTTAAGTGATTCTAACAAAGGGTAGGCTTGGGTGTAACGTGATTGTAATACTGAAGATACGGTCAGGTTTTTGAGTGAAACTTATTCTTGGGACTCTCATTTGATCGGGTTCCTGCGTGGCTCGCGTCTGATAAGCCCACTGAGAGGATAATAATGTTTGCAAGAATATGACTTCAGAAATAGAATAACGAAGAAGATAATTCATTTTCTTATAAAGTTTCATCAAACGAGGTTTGTGGCCAATAGCTTTCTCTCAGGCGGGACGATTTACGAATTATTTTATTAATTTATTTTGAATAAATTTTATCAAATTGTTTATCTGGTAGTGTAAAATAAATTCCGCAGCCCAGAATGGTAGATATAACCAGGGCTATAAACTGGTTTTGACTGTAACAGAAGCAAGATAAATCCAGTTGAGCGGCATGCGGGCAGAGGCTGCTCGCCGGCGATCTTGAAATCGCGATTTCTTACCTGTAACAAAAAAGAAAATATGGATAATATCTAAACTTACTACGCGTGTGTTTCTATGTTAAATATACTACTTTTATTACTTGTGTTAATCCATTGTAGTACAGATGTAATCATAGAATATTCGTCGTAATGAACATAGAAATTAAATATTATTTGAGCTCTTTATTTACATAATTTTATATAGCTTAAAGTTATTATAGAAGACACCGGTATACGTTCAAGACAAATTCATTTTTATGATTCATGTTTTAAGTATCTTAAAACTTCAAATCAAGTTACAAAGTTTAAATTATTGTAGAATCGACAACCCGTGTGGCGTAATAGTTACCGGTTACCACGCCAGACAGCCCGATTTCGAAATGTGGGTCTGATTCCTAGCAAGACAAAAATTTTAACGATGAGTTTGAATTTGTGTTCTTGGTCTGGGTGTGTCCTTGTCTTAGTGTATTGTCCATAGTACCCACGACACATGGAATCCTAGTGTGGGACTATGAGTGTGTATTTATTTAGTTTAAACCGGTACCGTATTGTCTAATCCCCCACTTGTAGTACAGGCAATATTACAAAGATGGCAGCACTGGACGATAAACCGCGAGCACTCACCGCTGATTTCATTTACAATTCATTTGATGTTCTCGGAGGGATCCCTCTCGGACACTCCGGTACTCCGGCACTCCCGCCCGACACTCAGGGGTCCTTTTATTATCATACCGGAGAACACTGGCTTCAGATGTCGTGCCGTACAATGCGGGTTTTGTGATAGACGTAAAATGAAACCCAAATTCCCTCCCTAAAGAATTAAAACAAACAAATTAATTGTTAAATTAGTATAAATGAAAAAAACCGTCTATCAAAAAAGCTATCATAATATACGTTTTTGAAATCCTTTTGGTGAGGTCTTTAATATGGTACCCAAATTCAAATTTTCAAATTCAAAATTTATTTGCTCGAAAGTGGGTATATAAGAATGTCTTAAAATTAGGTAATCATAATTATGTCCTCCACATTCCACCATTATAAGGCATGCAAATTTCATTGTATTATTCCTAACTTAGATTCCTACTAATATACCTATATTATTATTATGCATTTATTTTATTATTACAATAATTACATTTATATTATGTCAACAATATTACATATTGCGTTATTCGATTTATTTTTATTTTTTGATACTTCAAACAATGGCATCTCACAGCCACCATATTTGTTTTTTTTTTATTTTACTAATCTACGAACACTTGGGTTATCAAGACAAATCTAACGATATCTTAATTACATAAATACGTTCAGCGGTTAAGAAGATAATGAGGTAATAAAGAATATTAAATACATACATACATACAAGATACGCGCGAAAACCATAACCCTTCCTGGCAGTGTCGAGAAACAATGAAGAACTAAGCCCTCAACATCACAAGGGCTGACTCTAAGCCTGTCCATAATTATGTACCTAATAATTTAAAAATGTATTCAACAATGAGTTAATATTATTATGGTAAATAAATCTTCCAGTTACGATATGAACATCTGTCCTTTTGCGAGTAATCGAACTAGATGTGCCAAATTTCATCCAAAGTGATTCATTAAGTACTGAAAGTTACATTTCACGTACTAACTAATAAGTAGTAGAATATGAAAAATCATAGCGATTAGAACAGCGTTATTTTTTCAAGTAGATTGCGTAAAAAAAAACTTGAGAGGTGTCAAGGGACACCCGGATGGAACGAAGTTCCTTTCGATTTAAGTATTGTTTTACGCGCTCAGCAGTGTGATTCAGCAATATGAAACTAGAGAGTAGTTTCATATTACTGAATCACTTCAAAAAGTGTTAGCGTGATTCAGAAAGTTGTACAGCGCCATCTAGTTTCATATTACTGAATCACTTCAAAAAGTGTCGTGACAACTTTTCGTAAGAATTTTTTCCGTCTAGCCCCCTTTCACAACGCGCGATAAGAAACTTCGTTCCAAAAACTATTATTTGCTTTTTCAATTTCAAAAGATTCATTTTCAAAATATATTTGAAATCTGACTGTTATAATAATTACCTGTTATTGGGCGACACAGCTATCATGACACATGAGTTGTGGTAGTGACATATGAAGTGGAATGAAAGGTATTTTAATAATACGAGTGTACTATACCATATAAACAAGAATCTATCTATAGAAGCATAGTATAAGGTTACGACGTAGCACCGTAGCGCGTAGCACTCGTCAGAGTAAATACGTATTGTAAAGCGCCGCCCCCTCGTAGCAATCGTAGCGCTCGTAGGGCTCGTAGCGTTCGTAGGCGATAAGTGTTAATGGTTTGTTTGGATTCGTAATTATAGTCGAGTCGAGAAAATCCTTGCGATAAAAATGGCATTAGGGAAAATTGGTTAATAAATATTGTAGACGAAATTTTTTAACCGATGAAAAGAAAAGGAGGAGGTTCTCAATTCGACACGTGTACAGTGTGTCCAGCGGCCAACTAGCGATAATTTAGGGGCATGAAATATACGTAATTTTATCGACAAAAACACACACATGTGGGGTCAAATAAACAAGCAAAATTAATTACATAAAGCGTAAAATGAGGGCAGTGGCATACGATGCACACGGCAGCAGCAGCACGGTGCACATCTTTTCACCGTTTTTTTTTCATCTGTTTGGCACCACCTCAAAATTATTTATTTACTGTTAATTTAGGATATTAATTTAATAATGATTTTTTCATTGGTTAATTTTTTTGTTAAAAAGTAGTTATTAGTTAAATCATGAAATATCCTGAAATATTCAGGACTTTAAATAAATAAAATCTCTAAGATTTTTTGTCACATGTATTTTATCAGCAACGCATCAATGATGCCGTTGGTGTTGTTGATGACCATGGGCGACGATGGCTACTTACCATCACGAAAAAGATTGTTATTTGTGCTAGATACAAAATAAAAATTTAAAAAAGTACCATAATTTACACTGATGTGATATAAAAATAATAAAAAATTGTAACAAATAAATAAAAAATATTATCAATCAAGTCTTTGAATTAAGCGCGCTACTTTGAATGAATATAGTATTATAGAATTGTCGATGTAAAAAACACTCGTATCCATTATAATTACACAAAAATCTATGAATGTCAAGATTATAAATTATAGATATCTGTTAACAGCCATTCCCTAATGCAAACTTCATATGGCACTTAATTATAAATGAGGGAACTAAAAGACAACTTTATGAAACCTCAAACTTACGACTTTTACCTAAAATATTAGCTACTTCATTAGGTACTTCAGAAATCAACTACATTCCATAATCACAATTACCAGAAAGCTTCTAAGAGAGCAATGGATAAATAGAAACAAAACAAAATAAATAGGAATAAGAATAAATCGCTAAACACTTCTAATGCACGATCTGGCTTTCCCATTATCGGACGACAGCCGTTATCAGCTGCTTAACTGGATCCCTTATTAAATTACGGAAACATCACAGGTCTAGAGCTAGCCCAGCCCGGCCCAGCCCCACCCAGCCGCTCGGCTCCTACATAAACAGCTAAACGCTTCCAGCGCCTGTCAATGAATTAAATACAGATAGAATAAACGTGCGGCCCAAGGCTTAAGAGGAAGCGATTACATTGTTATATTTAATGAGTATGTTATGAGTGAATATTGAGTAATTCTAGATTTAAATAAAAAACACGGCATGTTAGGATTGTTATTGAATTTGAATTTATTCAGTCACTCACTCACTGTACGATAAAATCGGTTTTTTTCAGTTTTTGCTCACCGAAATCTTTGAATTTGAAATAATTTACGTTTAAAACATATAAAGGAGTTATAAATTTGCCTGCCTGAGAAGTAATGAAAAAACTAGAAGTGGTTAGGAATGACGGAATGTTTCTTTTAAACAGACAATCAATTTCTGGGATATTTAGTATTTATCACATGCTCTGCAGACATTATAGTAAATTTCTGTTTAACAATTGTAAGGGTTATGTGTACATACTTACATGACATTTTTATATTATGTAAATGAATAAATACTAACCGAATAGAACTTCTATAGCATTAAAATATATCGTTATTTTATTACTGCCCGAAGGTTGACTGCCAGAGAATGCTTTCAGCATTAAGGCCGCCTTTTTTTCTGTCCTTTTTGTATGGTACATCAATGAATAAATAAATAATCGCTTCAAGCTCTACCCTTGGACAGTATAAATGACCTCACTGAAGAAAATTCTCCCCAAGCGGCTTCAATGCACGCTAATTCTCGTCTCGAGACGTCCACTGTTTGCCTTTTAGTTCTGCGTGCGGAGTGCAGTTCAATTAGCTTTGTATAATGTCTCGTCTGCTGCTGATGGCGTGGAAAATCAATTGCTTTGGAGTTTAGAATAATCGTGCATTTTGAAAAAGGGACTTTTTCATATGAATAGAATGGAAATTTGATAAAGGATAATAATATTTAATTTTGGTCGAATGGATCTAGTAGCGCGTCTGCACGTGTGCCGCTCATTTTCATATAGCACTCTACTTCGTCCGCGAATACATAATATTATTACAAATCAACAAATGACATTCAAATAATTCAAATAATTTAATAAAACACTTAAATCACATAATGTTGATGAAATTAAAATATCAAAAACATTTTCAAAACATCCACATAGAGCTACGTAATAAACGCACATCAAAACAAAATCATACCTATAACTGACCTGTATTTGGCTTGATTGTAGTGTCTGTAACTAAATAATAATTAACATAATATTTAAATTAAATTTAAAATTGGAGAGAAATGCAAGCTGCTCACAGAGTCTGTCTTGAATGTTTTCACGTGATAATAGATGCATAATTGTTATGGTAGACCATAAACTTTGAAACCAACGACCCTTGAAGTGAACAAATAACAAAAGAGCGCGATTAATCACGGTCTTCATAATTTTCATTAATAAAGCTATGAAATATTTTATTTATTTATTTATTATTTATTTATGCTTTATTGACCCTTAACAAATAAGTGGTACAAAAGGCGGACTTAATGCTAAACAGCATTCTCTACCAGTCAACCTTAGGAATGTGCAGAGAACAATGAAAGCGGTACAAGTGAGAGAAAGAGAAATTACAAGAAAATATATTGTATATATATAATATATACATATATAAATATAGATAGATATATAGATAGATATTTTATCTATGGATAATGGATAATCTAACCCTTCGCCATATTTTCTGCATCGCAAGGATTCCTCATGACAAAATATAAAATCACAGTTTCTTAACTGTTGTGTCTTTACATAATTATTTAAAAAAATGGTTGTCTGTAAAGTCAGTTTACGGACGGTAGTTTAACGTGACAACGTCATGACAAACATTGATGAAATGATTGCATACTTTTATAGATAAGAAACTTTTATCTTTATACTACAACGCCATCTAGAATTCCTGAACTAAACTATTTTTTCAGCAAGTTCCTTTGTGAGGTAATTGTGTATATAGTTTTTTTCATAGATGGCACTTTCTCCATTGTTCGCTCGCTCGCGTAATGCGACAAATGAGTCATGCTTTTTCGTGAGTGACCCCGGCATCGTTTTAATAGACGTTATCACGTCAATAATCTCAATCAAAATGCTCCGGTCATAAATCGAACCTAAGATCGCTCGCTTGGCAGGCAGCTCCTAACTAAAGTTTAGATAAAGAGTGAGTATTAGTTAATGAAAAATCCTCCTCTAGTGACCGGTACAACCTCTGTCCCATCACTTCACGTATTTACATGGCCTTCCCTCGTCTCCTGAATTTGTTTCTGTCAGTCTTGCGCGTGATTTATACAGCCTTTAAGGTAAAACGGTGTTTTATTCTGCGATTCCTTCAAATACCGTTCAATTCATTCGTTCGTAAGACAGTACTTTGTACTGGGGATTGATAGGACAATGAACGTATCGTATTGAAAGAGTGAGGTGATTTGTTTTGTTATATGTAAAACTAGCTGTTCTCCGCGGTTTCACGCGCGTTAATTTGTGGAAAAACTGACTACTAAAATATATGATGTTATATAGCCTATAGCCTTCCTCGATAAATGTACTATCAAACACAAAAACAATTTTTCAATTCGAACCAGTAGTTCCTGAGATTAGCGCGTTCAACCAAACAAACACTTCAGCTTTATAATATTACGAGAAAAGTTTAAATATAAATATATAGGCAGGTAATATACGTAGTTGTATCAGTTGTTATTTTATGAAAGTCTATTATTACTCATTTTTATTACGTCTATTATTAACATACCGTATTAACATACATGACCGGCGAACTTCGTATCGCCTAACAATCAATGAATGTACTTTGTGATTACTTTTAACTTTTATATAATAATTTTGGTAGGTTTTAACAAATCAGAGACCATTAAATTCCCTGTTCCTTTCCCTCTCCCGCTCCCTAATAATGTTTCTCCTTAAGAATCGGTAGGAAACAATTTGTACATTACTCTAAGTTAGAACTCTAATTCTGTTAGGGCTAGGAATAAAGCTTACGACCTACTTTGTAGTCGCGTGACCCTTCATTCTACGACGCAGTATTATTCATCGCAACAAAACTTTCATTACAAAACGTGAGGGGTTAAAGTCATCGACCAATGTTTGGCACACTTTACACTTTGAAATGGAACAATGGAAAATTCGTTAACATGTACATAACTATACAAGACTCGTAAGACCTTTGAGAGCGTTATGGAGACTTCGCAGGTGTGCAGGTTTTTTCACGTTTTCCTTCAGTGAAGAAAGTGATAATATGATAATACGCGCAGCTTTGAAAATTAGCCAGAGCAAGATTCAAACTCAGGCTTCCGGGAGATCAACGTCCCACCTAGGTTAACTCTGCTTACATAAAAATACTAATTATAAGGAGAGTAAAAACAGACAAAAGGGGTCAGCTTACTCCTTCACACGGCAGGTTAGATATTAATGTACCTTCATACATCTTAATAACTGGGCGCGTATCATGTGTACGGACCGCTTGATGGATTCCCTTATCGTGAGACGTTCGCCACATTATTGTACTGTTATAATAATGCAGGTTATGCTTCCAACATTATTCAATGAGAGAAGAAATAAATCGTTTATTCGAAGGTAAGTATTCCCAAACAGTGAATAAGCTTTTACTAAGTTAGTGCGTTTTACCAACCATGACTACATCGCCACTTACCATCAGGTGGGATTGTAGTCAAGCATTAACTTATAGGCATATAAAAAAACATAAACGTGTACTTATGTATGCGCGTGAGAAGTTATACTTCTTTTGCATGAAAAAAAAAACAATTTAAAAAAACCATTTCAAAAAAAATTCAAGTGAAAAAAACAATATTAAAAAAAAATCAATGAGAAATTTAAAAAAAAAAAATCAAAATTATTTTTCAAAAAAATTCAAAAAATAAATAAATTCAAAAACAAATTTAAAAAAATTCAAAAAACAATATTTTAACAATATTAAAAAAACAATATAATAAAAATAATAATAACACAGGTCAACATTTGATATAAGCAAATACACGGCATGCCATATATGGTACTAGGGGTTTTTTGGGTCGCTGATCACGATGAGAGGGTCGGTTAACCTCCATCACGTCAGGGTCAAGGGCATTTGAAGGTCAAATCCAGAGATTTCTACCAAAAAATCTGAAAAAATTCATGCTTATGTTTTCGAGGGCTCTAAGTCCAAATCCAATCCAAAAATACATCCAGAGACCATTTAAAGGTCATTTGAAGGTCAAATCGAGAGATTTCTCCCAAAAATCTGAAAAAAATCATGTTTATGTTTTTTAGTCGTCTGAATCCGAATCTAGCCTCAGTTTGCCCTTTGCGGTTACTCTCGAGGTCATTCAAGGGGTTTCTTCCCCATTTGACCTTCAAATTACCTTGCAATTGACGCGTTGGAGATTTGTTGACCTCAGATTTTGATACCTTGACCTAAACAAGGCACGTATGAATTTTTTCGGATTTTTTGGTGCTTACTTGGTATTTTTAACTCAAAAATCCTTTTAATGACCTTGAATGACCTCGAGGATAACCGCAAAGGGCAAACTAAGGCCAGATTCGGATTTAAACGACTAAAAAACGTAAGCATGAAATTTTTCAGATTTTTTTGGTAGAAATCTCGCGATTTGACCTTCAAATGATCTTTAAATGGCCTCTAGAAAATGGCGCAAGATCAAACAAAGTACAAATTTGGACTCAGAGCCCTCGAAAACATAAGCATGAATTTTTTAAGATTTTTTGGTAGAAATCTGACCAAATCTGAATCTGAAATTTGACCTTCAAATGCCCTTGACCCTGACGTGATGGAGGTCAACCGACCCTCTCATCGTGATCAGCGACCCACAAAACCCCTAGTACCATATATGGCATGCCGTGTATTCGCTTATAGCAAATGTTGACCTGTGTAATCATATTTTCAAAACGAGCGTTTTTAAAAACGAGCGTGACCTGCAAATGTCACCCGCACCGTACGCGCCCTATTTCCGAAAATGTGGAAGGTATTTAAATCTTAAAATGGTCTTTCAAAGTTCCGTGGTAAGCGAGGAACAGAGAGGAATAATTCGTTCCGCAGTATTTTATTATCCACCAGTTATCGGTTGGTTCCTCTAAAGAAACAACTAAAGGGAGCTCTTTCAATGTTCAGATTCGACAAAGTTAAAACAACTGGGCGTGCCTTATCGCGTCATAAGTTTTGTGAGCTATCTAGACTTATTTTGTCATTGACTAGAAGAGAAAATAATACTTATTTATAATATTATTATGTATGGTGTTATATTCTATCGCTTTAGATGACCCGTGTGTCGTAATGCTTACCATGCTATACTAAGGGTCTTGGATTCGATTCTCAGCGATGCGGGAATTTGAATGATGAGTTTTAATTTCTGTTCTCGGTCTTTGTGTTGCTATCCATGGCACAGGGATTCCAACTATGGGGCTATGAGTGTGTAACGTTATTTTCATTTTTATTTACATTACGAATCTATGTATACTATAATAAAACTCAAAAGGCAAATTTTCTGTACATTGAATACTTTTTAAAAATTTCGTTAAGGGGGCACTTCATTATAGTATTAGAGCACAAAAATATATTTTTTAACCGACTTCAAAAAAAGGAGGAGGTTCTCAATTCGACTGTATTTTTTTATGTTTGTTATCTCAGAACTTTGGACTGGGTGAACCGATTTGGATGATTCTTTTTTTAATCGAAGGCTGGTGCTTGTCGTGTGGTCCCACATAATTTTGAACGAGATCTGACAATGTAATCCATGTCAAAATCATACAAGTCTTAAATTTGCATTAAATATGTGCGCGATAAATGGACGAATAACTCAATATCGCGCCAACCGATTTCAATGATTCTTTTTTTAATAGAAAGCTGGTGCTTGTCGTGTGGTCCCACATAAATTTGAACGAGATTTGACAATGGCATCCATGTCAAAAGTACAATGTACTTCATTTGAAGTCGGTAATTTTTTTGTTAAAATGTTAGATTATTAGAATTATTGTCTGTTTGTCTGTTTGTCTGTCTGTCTGTCCGGGTATCACATGAAAACTCTTAAACGAATATCGATGAAAATTAGTGAAGCTAATACTCCGAGTCATATTTGAGGATACATATTTTTAGCCCGGAAAATAAAAATGTTTCCCTGGGAAACGGGATAAAAATTTATATGAAATGTTTTTAAAACATCAAGCGATTTGCTTCAAATTTGCAACAAATATTCCTTGCTTAAATTGATGGAATATGGGAAAACTACGGGCAACAGATAGTTTACCATATGGTCTAACCGACAATAACTAGGTACGTGCTACCAATCGGTGGAGGGTTGGTGGCCAACCGTCGAAGTTTTTTATACCGCTCGACAGTGTTGCCAATTTAGCCCTTTCGGGGCTAGATCTAGCCCTTTTTTCGGGTTTTCAGCCCCTCAAATAATTTTTTAGCACCTAGCCCAATTTCTAGCCCCAAACTCATTTTCCGCTATCTTGAAAAAAAGGGGTTTCGAAGTTTTTGATGCAATCGACCGAAAAAACGATAAAATGTAGTGAAAGATGTCGAAAAAAATTACCATTATCATACTTGTAGAGCGTCTGACGACCTTTTTTTTTTTTTCGCCGTCACCTCTGATATTTAAGCAATAGCCCCTATTTTCAATGGATTGGACGAATCTAGCCCTTTTTTTAACTGTGTTTAGCCCCTAAACCTGATACCGAGTTGGCAACACTGCCGCTCGAAGACTAACGATTGATCGGAACATACATACATAAGAGCAGCTACTACTCTAGAACGACTATTTATTTATCATATAATTTATACTCTGCAAGTAAGAGTTAATTCTAATCGAGCTAAAGGATCAAAGATTATGTTATTATGTTTGCTCGGCTGCTCCAATGCCAAAACCGAACAATTACAGACCATTATACCACCAAAAGTACTTCCTTATCCCGAACTTTTCAACTGTGCTCTCCTTTAACTAAACGAAGGTATTTTAAAATTAGAAGTCGGAGCTTGTTAAAACTTCACCATCTCCGAAGTGTAACCGACTTTCAAATTAAAATTCCGACTCATCTTAGACTTCGGGCACTTGGGAGCGAACGTCAAAAATTATTTCACCGAGATTCATGCACTTATTATTCTTTGGTATTATTAAAAGTGTATTTTACAGTTTATATTGCATATGAATTTTTCCTTTTTAATACATAGTTGAAATTCATATAAGTATAATTTTATTCATATAAATAATTTTTGACAAAAAATAACCGACTTCAAAATTAGAGATAACTCAAAAACTACACGTCAGATCTCGCTCAAATTTAAATGGGACTACAAGATAAGCACCAGCTTTTAACTAAAAATAGAATCATCAAAATTGGTTTTCCCAGTCGAAAGTTCTCAGGTAACAAACATAGAAAATACAGTCGAATTGAATACCTCCTTTTTTGAAGTCGGCTAAAAAGTTTAAAAACAAGTTGAAAGCACATGTGTATCTGCTAACGATGCAATGTTAATGTATATGAATCAGCATAATGCAGTAATCTATACTGATAAGTTAACACATGGAACCCATAATACGATAACATACTGATGGATCTTTATACAAACCGTGTAACTAGGTAGCTCCTGATTCTCCTGAATGGAAAGAAGTTCATACATATGTATTGCTGGCGCGCTATTAATATGGATGGACCCTTAAACATACTGTAAGTCATTGATTTTATTTAGTTTGCGTCAGGAACTTGCTACAGACTGAATGTGTTAGATAGGTTTCATTTAAATTAATTGTACTCGAAATGAAATATACCAATTATTCATTTCTGTGAAGTGATTCGTGTTTACTCCATTTTAATCTTTGATTTATCCGTTTTTATAGTAATGAAGCCCAAAAGGGGATTTTTGGATTTACTCGAGCGCGGCAGATATAAGGGAGGATACCTAACATATTGATAAGCACCTCCAGCCAGTATGAGCCCTTTAAATGAGGGGGGTACACTCAGGGATCCCGTCAGATTAGCAAAAAAAATCGATTGTCCGAAATACTCGAGCGCGTCAGATTGAGACGAGGGTTAATTAATAATAGACTTAATCTGACGATTTCCGCAAGCCGAAAGTAATAAAAATCGTCACTTAAGATCAGATCGAGCAGCGAGGGTAAAGCATGTATTCCGAACTCCACGTCTGTTCGTTTAAATTTTGCCCTATTTCTGACTCTTTCACACCTTAGCCACACTGCTTTCCGACGTCATGACACCATTACATTTTTTTTACAATTTGTCAGATTACGAATATTCCTCGAAATAATCGTCAGATTTATGGTCATTATGGCTGGGACATCAAGATGAACCTTCAGTATGCTAATCCGACACGCTCGAGTATTTCAGTTTGGCGATTTTTTTTACACTTTCAGGTACCCGCTGCGAGATTGCGTTACTTCCAAATCGTCAATCTAAGAATTTGGAGCATCTGTAGGGTTCACAGAACACCCCCTCTGAAAATATGAAATATGACGCGCTGGAGTATTTTTTTTTCTTGTTTTCACCTCTTCCACATGGCCATCTCCACCACGCAAATCGGCAGATTAAAATATATTTCATATCAGGCACATGTTAAACCATGACAAATATCAATCCCTGACACGCTTGAGTATTTCCATGTCATTATTTTTTTTTACAATTTTGAAATCTGTAGAAGCTTCTCCCACCGCTAAAAGTGGAAATGTAAGAGGACCATTTATTCTTCTTATCATCTAATCTACCAAATCTAATAGATTTCCGCGACACTCGAGTAAATCTACATTTAGCATCATGGGCTACCATCACTTATGGTTTTCTTTGCGGTAACCCATACAGGAATATAATTAGCAATTTTTTATGTAAATCAGTTTACAAAAAACGTGCTAACTTACAGAATTCCGTCAAATAATTTTTCTGTGGATACATGACAAATATTTCCCGAAGCGAATCGGTGGTGGCGAGTACATAATATACACTTCAGAATCCGCATAAAATCTCACAGCTACACATCAAGCGCTCGGCCTCCTTCGAATGCCATCTTTATTTATTGGATTGAAAATGGCCGAAACGGCAGAATGGAGGTGAAGCCACTTCCGGTTCAAGATGGCGCCGACAATTTCCGGAACTTGACCGTCATTATTAAAACGCCTCAGGCTCGGGACACACTTTGATAAATTCAACGTTTCGCTTGTGTTGGAACTAGACATAGCCTTTGTGTTAACATGTGTTTAGAGTCACGTCAAAAGAAGAATACTTTATTTACGGTGTACGTACATTAGCATTATAGTTTCCGGATGACCGAGCTTTGCTCAATTTAGTGTTGCTTAACAACGCCACCTACTGAAGTAGCTTTAGTGTTGCTACTCGCCAATAGATGTCAGGAAGAGCCTATTGTAGCAGTTTTTCATTGCCTGAAAACACGGATAAAACGACATTTTCTAAAAATAAATCCTAGCTAGATCGATTTTTCGTCCCCGAAACCTCCTGCATTCTAAATTTCATGAAAATTGTTCGAGCTGCTTCCGAGACTCCGAGAATTATACAAGAGTTGTTAATTTAAAGGTATTGGATAAATATAATAAAAAAAATCATAAACATGTACGCACTTGAGAATTTATACTTCTTTGGCATGAAAAAAACAATAAAAAGATATTTAAAAAAACCAATTCAATTAAAAAAAAAACAAAACTAAAAGAACTTCAAAAAGAAATAAAAAAGAACATTCAAAAAAAAACAACGCGCGTGATGTTTTCTGCACCGTTTTTTATGTCACCGTCCGTGTTACAAATGTTAACATTTCACTTTATTCAGTTTTTTCATTTATTTCATAACGCGCCTAAAGAAGTAAAACTGCAAAAATATTTTTTTTCTTTCGTGGATACATCTACAGTATGAAGTATCCAGTGGTTTAGATGGAATCAATTGAATTGAATTGGCTTCAACATGCATCGAACTAACCCATAGGGTGCCTTTATAGTACCTTTATATAACCTATAGCCTGTAACTGCAACACTCATAAAAAGCAAAGCAAAGCAACAACCCATAATTGTCCCACTGCTGGGCTCGGGGTCTCCGCTCACAATGTGAGGGGTACAGGCCATAGTCTACCACGCTGGCCAAGTGCGGATTGGTAGACTTCACACACCTTTGAGAACATTATGGAGAACTCTCAGGTGTGCAGGTTTCCTCACGATGTTTTCCTTCACCTCATAATAATGATTCGCAACACTCATAATAATGATTATTTACAGAAACTCCTATACGACAATTCTTAGAGCTCAAATGTACAGGACACAAAAATAATATTTCTGTTTTTAACCGACTTCCAATTTCAGGTCAATTCAACTATACGAGTGATCCGCAGTATATTTCAACAAACCTACCTATCTATATATGTTTGTCTACCTATATCAAAGCTAGCTAAATAATAAGTCTCAAACAATTCCAAGGCAGTACCGATGCATCATAATAGAAGGTTGGTGGAATGACCAGTCAGAATCATACCCCTTCCGCTAAGTGTCGAGTCACTCAATCAACGCCATCAATTACGATATCACTCCATTATTTCTGAAGATACGTTCGGTATAGGATGACGAGAACAGAACAGTTCAAGAGGGAAATGTATTGGGTATGTATGTATATGTATTTATTTTACCGTTGTTATGAATTCCTTATAATGAATTCGTAGCTTTATGATACTCGTGGAGACGCAGCCTCACAAAGATTTCTTTAAAACTTGCAATCATTAAAAGTCTACATATCAATTTTGGAACAATGCAATTATTTTACAAAATATATTGTGATCCTACGTTCATTTAACGTGATTGTAGCAAAATTTTTGTAGAACAAAAAAATGGGTAAAAGGTAAGTTTATTACTTTACTTGCCACCCTAGTTTCGAAATTGTAGTGCAATTTGAATCTTTTGAATACAGGAAAAATAAATATATGGTCAAAATACGGTAAAAGTAGCTTTTGACTGTCGTCCAATAAAAATTTTAAACCTTCATAATTTGCTAACATTTGAGAAGAACATCGTTTCCACGACTTTTCGCCATCTGGTTCGTTTGTATCAATTTTTATTTCTAATACACTTAAATTGCTACCAAAAAATCACCTACAAAATTATCTTTAATAATGTAACATAATTATAATATTGTAATGTAATAAAATAATTATAATATCCTGTTTATAAAGTAGGTATGTTTATTATAATTATGTCGTTAGTCCTTTGTAAATTTTAACTCTCGTTAAATGAGCCTTCCTATAGACTTTGACTTTGCTACCGCGTCAGTGATGCTAGATCAAGAGTGGTTCAATTCTAGACCATCTCAAACCGGCCATTCACAATAATTACGCTTTCAGTCGTTAAAGCTTATCTAATGCAAATGTACCATATCAGTGTAGTTATATCCGCAGCATGTTTATATTAACCCCCGTCTGTCTGTCCGTGTGTGATTAATTGCTAAAATAATGAATGGGTGTAGGCGATTGTTGCCGGATGATGTATCGTGCACTTTGGCGTTTGGCCCTTTAGGTGATAGAGGGTTTACCACTTGGCTTTTTGGCTATTTATCTATCTATGATTATTTTAGTATATTAGTAAGCTTACTTATTTCGCTTTAAAAGACAATTGTATGAAATATTTAAAGCAGTAACGTTGAAACAGTAAGGATAACATTTAGGTTGAGTTTCACTTCCAAAACACTTGATTAAGTGTACACTTAGCACAAACTTTGATTTGGAGCCTATATACCAACATAACTACTACCACTAGACTAACATTTCATGCTAAAATTATGCTGAACATGCTAAGTCAGCATTATTCAAGTCATAAGTGAGGCTGTGAGGGTGTCTAAGCGTAAGTTTTCCGAAACGAAGTGAGGGCAGTTACTAGTTTTAAAATAAATCAAAGAGTTTAACTTCTAGCCATTCTTTACAATTTTTGCTTGGAGAGTAGCGAGGGGCCAAACCTAGCGTATATTTAGCGGCCACATAAATATGATAATAATGTGTCGTGCTTGCGCGGTGGGGCGCGATATCTCGCGGTGCCAGCCCTGTGCGCTCCGCTGCCTCCAATAGGGTTGGCACAAGCCTCTAGAAAAACACTTCAAAGTCAAAGTCAAAATATTTTATTCATATAGGTATCACTGATACACTTATGCACGTCATTTTTTGGCTTTTCGGAAGGTGCTTTGTCGTGGAGGAGAAGAAAAGCCTAAAGAAACTCCTCAGCACATCTTTTAAAAAAATATTACAAAAAAAGATAATAATACAAAAGTATTTACTATTCTGAGCGGAACTGGTTGCAAAGCTGGTCATTTCCATGCGTCTTTGTCATTTAAATACTCGTCTACACTATAATATCCCTTGCCTAACAATTGTGTCTTTCACGCGACTCTTTCACGCAAAACCTAGTGACCGAATTTTTATGTTTAGCACAAAGTCAGACCATAATCTGGCAGTCTATTATGAACTCTTAATTCCAGCCAAGTTCCAGTGTAAACGTCAAATTCGTGTTACGAAAGCGGTCACGTGACACTTTTTAGCCAATCATGCGTCGTTTAAAGCCCGAGAAATGAATTGCCTGGAACATGAATGGTTTTATAAAAGT
Organism: Thymelicus lineola; assembly: GCA_963932265.1. NCBI lineage: Eukaryota > Metazoa > Arthropoda > Insecta > Lepidoptera > Hesperiidae > Thymelicus > Thymelicus lineola. The sequence goes on along the minus strand of OZ010703.1, from coordinate 492,763 downwards.
TCATAATAGGCCTGCTGGACTAGGATAATTAGGGTACAAATTACCCTAGAATATGCGGACGAAGCAGAGCGCTAAAGCATAGATGTTGGTTGTTGAATATTGGATTAGGTTATGTTTAAGCATGTTATCAATAAGGCGGGCGGTAATTGGCCGGTTCCGGTCGCAATGGCGGCGCAATTTCCGCCAAGGCTGCGTCTGACGTCGCTTTGGCGAGTCGACACGCTTTGTGATATCTGTTTGTCTGTCCACTTGGCATGGCACTGGCACGGGTGTTTGCTGAGATTTTGGGTTTCGCATTGTGTTTTTTATGTTTCGTTGGTAACATTTTTAAACGACTTCTAAAAGGAGGTTATTTATAGTATTCGGGGTTCTCTCGGACTGGCATCAGAGATACTCAGAGAATCAATGTATTATGGCGTATATTTTTTGTGTTTATTTTATTAGTATAGGTCTTTTTATTTGCTGTGGTGAAGTTATTTTGAACAATGTGACATACCTAAAAATTTTTGCTAAATTCTGCTTTTAATTTTTTAAATAAAAAATCACTTTGGTTATTTATTAATGAAATAATTATACCTGTTTTACTCCACATATCATCCATAGATAAAAACACAAATGCTTGAATACTTTTGTAAACCTGCCATGTATTCCGTTCTGGTAAGATATGGTTTTAACTTATAAAGAATATCTAAATTCTTACAAGTGTTTCTATTAAAATAGCAGTTCAATTCAAAACACAAGCGAACCGTAGAACAAAGTCGCTCGCCACCGGCAAATGTGATTAGACGGTCTTTGATTAACCAAATCAGACTCTTAAGACGACCGAGTGACGCGCTAATCACATTACCTCGCTACAGAAACGGTGCCGCGTTCACATCGCCGGCCTACTGGCGTCTGTACTAAATTAGCTAGTTGGGTGAGGCCGTCAAAAATGCTTATTTCGATGAAAGTCAGTGTCTTATAAATATTATCTATCTATATAATATTATAATTATAAAAATATTATGTTGGTTTGCTTCAAAAACTCGAAAATTTCTTCACCGATTGAGCTCAGACATAATATACTTAACACTTCGTTTTTATAAATTTTTCGCGTCACTAACTTATCGTCTTGTACTGACCGTTGTCAGCTGTGTACCAGCAGGGCCATCTATCGGAAGCATAGGGAATATTACAGTATTATTAATATAAAATATGTTGCAGAACCACGTCTGCCGGGTCAGTTTGTTAATAATAAATTGATCCTTGACATAATTTTTTAACGAATGGAGTTAACAAAATAATTGTGATCTGATGTGAATACAGAAACAATTTTAAAACTGAATTAAAATAACAGATTAATATTCGATAGACAGATAGATAGACAGATAGATTTAAATTAAGAAAAATTCTCAAGTCTCATCTTTTGTTTTATTCAAATTTCCGAAATCTTATCTTCTAATTTTTGTTTCACATATTTGACTTAAAACTATAGCAAACTTATTTATTTGTATTATTTTTACCCACAAATAAACAAAGTTAATAGTAAACAACGTCGTGAAACTGCTAAAAGATTTAGTTGTAGTCTACAACGCAATGTGAAATGTAAGTCAGCTGGGCCAAGTAGCCAAACGCGCTCTCCAAAGCCCCGCCTCGGTAGCTCCCCTGATTTAGTTATAATAAACATTTTATTTTAAAGGCGGGCTTTATGTTAACTCGAAATTTATATAAAAGCGACAAAATGAACCCAACTCGATTATCTGTTACTGAGGCTGTTGTACTGAGGTCTTTGAGATTGGGAATATTTTAGATGTACATTTAATTAGGTTATAAGGAAACTATTTGGATCGGAGTGATGTGAAATGACTGAGGTTTGAAAACAGTAAAGGCTGAAAACAGTAATCCTTTGCGTATTGCTGACTTGTAATCTCAGGGTCTTCTACTACACTTTTTTTAACCAACTTCAAGAAAACTAAGAGAGGAGATGAGAGAAGGAGAGAAGAGGAGAGAAGGAGAGGAGAGGAGAAGAGAGGAGTAATGGAGAGGTTCTTAATTTTGTTGTATTGTTTAAATGTTTATAACCTTTGAACCCCATCATTTTTACGTTTCTATAAGTTTTTGGAAGAATTTATAGAATTAATCATGACATTTTTATGGGTTTCGGTGACATTGCCGAAGAAGCATAATACCTGGTTTTTAGCAGATATTGTCACAAGCCTATCTAGCTTTTCGCTGTTCCACAGTAACGATTGTTCGTTACCAAGGGTTGACCAATTAACATCGTCTAATCTGGTTCACCGGCTATTCACTTTAAATAATTCTTGACATAAAATAACCGACTTCAAAATTAAGGATAACTCAAAAACTATTCGTTAGATCTCGCTCAAATTTAAGTGGAACCAAATGACAAGCACCAGCTTTTGACTAAAAAATAATCATCAATATCGGTTCACCCAGTCGAAAGTTCTGAGGTAACAAACATAAAAAAATACAGTCGAATTGAATACCTCCCTTTTTTGAAGTCGGTAGAAAAATGAACGCAATGGAAACTAACACATTATTATTATAATACATTCCATAGACCATAGAACATCCCGAAGATTATCCGCGACTCAAGATTGAGCCGATATAAAAATTTATAGCACAACAATCGAAGGTCATAAACTGGGTTCAAGGGATCAAGGGCGAATAATTCAGCGTTTGAGCGGATTTCGCGGATCAAGCGGGTCTGGCGGAGGTCCTAATATAGCGGATTTGTACCTAGCACTATCATGTTACTGTCTTTAAAAATCTTTTTTTGGCTGCTTTATTTCATTACTTGCGTTTAAATTGTTGGGACGGTACTTTTCCGATAAACAAGCTGACGATCCACCTAATGGTAAGTGTTTACCGTCACCCATGGACAGTAGACATTAGTGACACCAAACACAACTTATGTATTGCTAGCCAAGAAGGAGAGAAGAAGAAATAAAGTAAGATTTCTTTGTGTACTTTTTTGGCCGGCAATGCATTGGTTATGTCTATGGTGTTTCTGATGTCCAATGTCCATGGGCGTCATTAGATGACATGTTGACTTGTTTGTCGGAGATTTATATTTAACAAATAAATAAACGTTGACACAGTCATACCCCCGAAGTAGGTTTTCACCTGTGTCGAGGGTGGCATGGACGTCATGGACGACACATAATAACACATCACAATAACACCCTACTCCCGAGTACAAAATATATTTACCTGTCACATAAATATCTGCCGCGGCCGGGAATCCAACCCGGGATTCTTCGCTTCGTAGGCAGGGTCGCTACCAACTAGGCTACAGGGTCGTCAATGTATCATATCATTTTGCTTTTAATAACTTACTACTATACTTACAACAATCCTATTTTCCATCTGATGGCTACGGGGATGTAGTCCAAGATGGTGGCACTTTTAGATACAATTCTTATAATTTCCACATCTACGAGTATACTAATATTATAAAGCTGAAGAGTTTGGTTGAACGCGCTAATCTCAGGAACTACTGGTACGAATTGAAAAACTATTTTTGTATTTGATAGTCCATTTATCGAGGAAGGCTATAGGCTATATAACATCATATATTTTAGTAGTTAGTTTTTTCCACAAATTAACGCGAGCGAAACCGTGAGGCACAGCTAGTCAAAGATACGCATTGACATATATGTACATAGTAAGTAATTGAAAACTTAAGAGTATGTTTCATTGAAATAACACAGTTTAATATTAAAAGCGTAATATTTACGAACATAAATGAGGAAAAAATCTTTTTAACATTCATTATTTTAAACAGGCATTGAGCTCCAGTCCTATGAGGATTCCCGACCGCTAGGCTCTTAAAGATTTTTCTTGATTTATCTTTTTCTTTGATTAAAAAAATCCTTAAAAGTTTTGAAGTATTAAAGACCAAAGAACATCCTAGCCGGTAGACGTTCCGTTCCTAAATAGCGAGTATGCAGCGAACGAAATACGCAAATAGGTATAAAAGAGGCCATTAGAGTAAAATTGCACTCCGATTTACATTTTACGGTCCATTGCCTTTAAAATACGGGGTGGTCGAAATGGGAGTAATATTTTTACGCCAGCTAGTTTAGTAATATAGATTTTTTACTTCAATAAGCTTGTATTCATTTGTTTTAGTTGTGGTTGGTCAGACATCTGTGGCTGTTTTTGTCTGGTTTTACGTTTTTGTTTGGTTTAAATTTTGGATTTAAGTCGTCACTTTTATTAGTCATGAGTATATAATAAGCAGGTACTTTTTAATATGGGTTTTTCACTTTGGGAAGAATGTGAGAAGTTAAGTTAAGAAAGAAGAGATCAACCAATCAAATCTTGTTTGTTTTATCCCAAGCAACTCTACAACCCCACATAGGATACAACCACACATACACATATAGACTGATAAACATATTAGCCTCTTTTGCGTCCCGCAGTCGGATAAAAATGATATGTTGCCGTGATACAATCAGACGTCTGCCGAAAATTATTATAAAAACTAAATACCCGTATAATACGCCAAACTCCGAATCAATAATAGCTTTGCACACCACGGCGCGGTAACGTTATGTAGGATCTATTTACTCAGCGCGCTCATATTTTTTTAATGGGCGCGGGATTCAAAATGGTTTCAAATAAAGTAACGCCTGATAGGCCAACCACAAAAGCCCGGGGGACCGCAAGTTGAGTATAGCTGCCATAGACAGACACACAAACAAGTCAAACTTAAAGGTCGTAGCTGACTTATACGACACCGCTCCCATCCAACCGAAGTATGAGAATTCAAATATAAACTTAAAATCGTGCTCTGTAGGTACAACTATTGAGTGGCAAGGTTGCGGTTAGCTTGCTTCCCGCGCGCGGGCTGCTAATTTTTGTTGTTACTGTAAAGTGCACCTACAGAGCACGATTTTAAGTTTATATTTGAATTCTCATACTTCGGTTGGATGGGAGCGGTGTCGTATAAGTCAGCTACGACCTTAACACTCCTCTTTTTACGTGGGGGGTTATATACCTATAAGAGACACTGCACCGCCGACAATCGAACAAATATAATTTATTCAAATAAAGATCATTTCGCAGCTAACGTCTCACTCGGTCGCCATGGCAACGGCACGTACGACCCTCGTTACTAGGGATGTGCTGATGTCAACGGTACGCGTTTTAAAACGTAGGCAGGAAACGTATTATTGTATTTGTTGTCTAACGGCTAACTTACTTGTTGATCTTTGGCAAAGCGTCTGGATAATACACAAAAAGTCACATACGCATAATGTCAACTATCAAAATATGAAATACCAAATTTTCAAATAATTTTTAGCTGAATTGCTAACAAATGAGTCGACGATCCGTCTGGACGTAAAGCTGGCCATACACGATCAAGTGTACTTGTCAAGATTGCAGTTTGACTTGATGTGGTATCGAGTTTGCATGAAATATGTAGCTATATGGCCAGATAGCCATACCGTGGCCATACACCGTCAAGTTTACTGGATGCTGCGTCGAGTCCACTGCAAACTTGCCAAGCATAATATTTTGATCGTGTATGGCTGATCGTGTATGACTAGTGTAGGCTAGTCGTGTATACTATATTCACTGTCGCAGTGTCGACTGGCAATACCAATACATAGTTTGTTTTTAGTGATGTGTTTGTTTGTGCAACTCGGCACCAGAAATTCCATTGTGGAGAGCTGGTTCGGTTTATTTGCGATAGTGTATTTTACAGTAATTAATAAAACCTCATTCAAAATAAATAGTATTTATGATAAATATGTATGATTAATTACGACAGACAAATTACATATTATTAATGGTAAAAGAGCCGATGAAGTACGCTTTCAAACATTTCATAATAAAGTCATTAAAATAAATTATCGATAACGTGATGATTAATTTAGGTAATTATTCTAATAATGAAGTATTAATGATTGCCGTTAAATGAGTTTCAAAAAAATACTATACGTTTTTGGCAATCCTGATGCTCTAACTAATAGTGGCTTGCTTTTGGCGAAGCTGAAAAGTCCCGGGTTCGATTTATTTTCACTATGACAGACACGTTTGCTTGTTTCAGACAAATTATCTGTATACTCATGTGGAGTTTTCATGTCACGTGAGGTTCTCCGACATGGCTTAAAGACTGCTGACTTACGATAAAAACTAGGACCAACGGCTTTACGTGCATTCCGAAGCACGGAGAGCTCTAGAATTCTGTTCCACTACCTGTCATCCATCCGACTACTGATCGCTCTCGCTCTTGCTTAACTTTGTCGATCACTCAGGGTTGACAAGACACCGATCCATGAATGCTTATGGAAGATAAATAAGATATTCGACGGAAGGAAACATGTGATAGACTCGCAGGCGTGGTACGTAGTGGCGGTGGCAAGCTTTGGACAACGAGGAGGAATGCCGGCGCATCTCACTGTGACAGGTGACTTGGAACACCTGACAGCTGAACTAAATTGATGTAGTATACATACAAAGGTATAAAAAGGTAATATACAACCTTTTACACACTCATACAGACACCGTAACACAGCTCACTCACTCCGCTTCGTTCAAATCAAAAATATCAATGAATGTAAAACTATTTTGTAACACTTTATATTCTTTATACTTTATACAGTTACTTAAAGTTCAGACTCCGCAAAAAATAGATGTAAAACTAAAATTAAGGTTACTTAATAGAAGAGGCTAGACCCAAGTCTGTAGTACTATTTATACATTTTATTATTGCATATATATTATTATGGCTTTAGATTGTTCATAATGTTCATACGATTATACACAAATAAGATTTTTATTTTAATATTACATATTTCACTAGATATACAAATCGTATAAGAAAACAAGTATAGTGATTACAAAGAATAAGTGCCGTAGATGCGGATATGTAATAAGCGCGCCACTCCACAAATAATGCCTGATGCGCTCGTAAAGCACAAGATTTTATTAATTAAATTGATGAATCTTAAAAAAAATATTTACTTTTAAAATATTTTTTTGCCTCCATCATATAAAGTGGTATGTCTGACATGCTTTTATTTTCTGTTTACGTAGAAACAGTCATCTATCAGTTTTTCCAGGAAAATATAAAAAAATAAAAATTGCCTATTTTGACATGTTTTCATATACTTAGGGACCGTCAATATTTATCTATATATTTTTAATTTTTATTTCTCATTTAAATAAAAATATTCCACTTAAGTTTCAACCACAAACAGGACTTAAAACTCAATAAAGCCCTATTTCCTATTTCCTCCCGTGCTAGAGACCAAAGAGGAATTCCCGGAATATTTCCTCACCCACTCCGATATTTGTCTCGCATATTGAGAGCCGCATTCCGACGGATTCTTAAGAACAATGAGAGGGGAATTTCATATAATGACGGGGAAAAGTAGGTTGCCTATTAAAATTTACTTTAAGAATTTGTTGACTTTTGAATTCAATTCAAATTCAAATCAGACTATGACATGCGTAATAGTTACATTATTAAATTAAAATTTAAAAAACTCCCGAAAGTTTTATTAACACTAAACATAGCTAAGAACACTTTCGATTAAGTCACCTTTTAAACAAAAAAACTAGATCAAAATCAGTTCGTCCGTTTGGGAGCTACGATGCCACAGACAGACTTACAGATCCACAGATACACAGACACGTCAAACTTATAACCAATGATATTATATATTAAAAAGAGGCAGATATGTCATAAGCACGCGCGTTGTGTGACTCAAAAAGTTCCCAATTGGGAACTCTTATTCAGGTGAAGAAAGAGATAGCGATATAGTTTTAACGCGAGAGCGATAAAGACGTGCGTTAAAGCAATAAAGCGTGCCTTGCGGACATCGGAACAGATTTTTCGGTTGATTTGTAAGGGCATAACGTATCTATATTTATTTAAACATCATTACTTATAACACCCCTCTTATTTCGTCGGGGGTTAAAAATAAAAGGTGAACAATAATAATAGTACAACACTAATGCACATAATTTTTTGATTCTACCAACGTTTTAGAAAATAAAATAATTTGAACCCCTTTTAAGAATAATGAGTTCGGGTCTGAGGTTTGACATAGTTAAAGTTTACAAAGAGATGTGCAGAAAGTTTTTTTATGTTTAATATGTGTTACAATTACATTTATTAAAGAAAATAGTTCATTGAAAAACGTCATTTATAAGTAACCATTGAAAGATTGAATTATGGTCGAATTTGTACTGAATACATCCTAATTTCAAATCTTCAGCAATTACCGTCAATTTATACAAAATCTTAATGAATTTGCACTTAAACCTTTCTCATAAATCACTCCACCTATTGTTGATAACTTTATGATAAAATCCGTGAAGTACTTGGATAAAATTCCTTTTAGCCAATACCCCTACTGATCTGAATGTTGATATACCTATGTATTTCAATGCGCTGATAACGAACATCATAGGCAAATATAACCGCATATTTCATTTTCAAGGTCACCTTAAAAACAGTTATTAATTTTTCACGTTTATTTGGTAAAATATTGATTTTACAGAAAATGTTTTCAATAGAAGTTGTAGCCCATAAAAACTGACATTTTATGTTGTATACATTTTTCTTATAAAGTTGTTTCGCAAGCAGTGGCAGAGACGGCAATACAACCTTCTAGTCTCTTGAAGTAGGTTAAAAATAAATGGGACATAACACAAATGCCATAGCACGTCACGTCACGACATTTAATCGACTCAGGATATCGATAATGTCTGCACGTCACTAGACATTCCCCGCATTCCACCACGCTCGGTTCAAATATTTGCCGCCGCATATTAAGAAAGCCTCATTCTTCGGGATGGCCGAGGGTAGAACAATAAAAGAAAATTTTATAGACTTTTAACGTGTGTAAGTGATATGTAATTTAATTTGTGTGATGAGCGTTTATGTGGCATTTAGAAGAGACTTTATTATGTATTATTAATGATCTTTTATCTTTTCAATGTATTTATCTTATCTTTTATCAACACAACCTTACACAGTTCAAAAATTAAAATAAAAAGGCAATAAAATGTAATAACTAGTAACGATGTAACTAAGGCTTCCAATACGTACTTACGTAATTACGCAAATACGTAATTACGGACAGATTTTAAGAGTCCCACAAATACGTAATTGAAGAGTTCAAATCCGTAATTACGGATAATAACGCAACGGATAATATATAAACGTATAATAACGCAAGTACATAGATAGGATATTAATTATTTAAAAGAAAGAAGTTTAAGATTGTTTAAAACAATTTTAACAATTTTCATGCTGTAAAATTATAAAAGTGTGGTATGTCATTTGAAAGGTAATTTTATTGGATTTCAAATGCTAGTAAGAAAAATATATATATATTTCCTACTTAAATTTTAGGAATTAGTGCAACAGGTCGAAATTGTGAACATCTAAACGAATAGAATAAAAAGAAAAGATCTTAAAATTTTATTTCCAATTTTATTTTCTTCCCCCTCAATATTTTGTATTAATGACTCTTATGACCCCCTGGCTCTAATGACTTCTCGTAATCGGTTTGTCATCGATCGGATGAGTTTCCTGATGGAATCTTGTGAGATTTCCTGCCACTCTTCGACTAAAGCAGTTATTAGGTCCTCAATCGACGCTGGAGCTTGCCATCTTCCTCGTACCTACCTTTTCAACTCATCCCACAAAATTTCAATTGGATTCAAGTCAGGGCTACGGGCTGGCCAGTCTAGTGTGGGAATCCCGACTTCTTTCAGGTACTGTCTTGTCTCTGCAGTGGTGTGGCAGCGGACATTATCGTGCATTAACAGCATATCCTGCCCAATAAAACCAGCGTAGGGAAGCACATAGTCTAGCAGAATGTTGTTGATGTATCTTTCTGCGGTTAACCCTCCTCCCCGACCTCCACCAGGTACGAATATCAGCTCCGTTTTGGCTTCGATAGAAATCCCTGCCCACATCATACAAGACCCACCCCCGTATGCCACTGTTTTCGCAGAACAGCATTGTGCAAATCGCTCCCCCAGTCTCCTGTAAACTCTTCTTCGACGGTCGCTACCATGCAGACACATTCTAGTTTCGTCCGAGAACAAGACTCGGCTCCATTGCTCTATACCCCAGTCTATGTGATCGCGGGCAAATTGAAGCCGGGCTTGTCTGAGCCGCTGCTGGACGTCAACGCCGGTCAGGTATCGATTCCGGAGTGAAGTGGAGACAATAAAACGGTCATTTCTCACAGAAGTGTATCGCTGACGGCCAAAACCTGGTCTTCGCACTAAGTTTCCAATATCCCTGAAACTCTGGTATACTTTTGAGACACATGACTGACTCAGATGAAGCTGATGAGCGATAGTACGCTGAGACAACCCATGCTGGATTAGAATGACGATTTGAGCGGCTTCTGCAGGTGTGGTTTCTATTTTTTTACTTTCTGTGTTCCCAGTGGCGTGAATTATTGGAATGATGACAATTTTTTCACCCATGGCCCTTTTTATAGGGTTTCAGGAAACTATATTTTGTTTTATTTTAAAAATTAATGAGTTTTGTTTTTACGTACCATGATATAAGCTGACTAAGATTTAGTTATGATATCAAAAGAGGATGAAAGCCAATACAATTACCTTTCAAATGATATACTACATTCTACAATTTCATTGCATGAAAATTGTTAAAATTGTTTTGAACAATCCCCGTTTAGGTGATTCCAGTATAAAGCTCGCAAGTGTAGATACACTAACTGCATAAATAACTTTGTAATCCCATATAAATATACAGGGTTATTTGTAACTCGACGTATTCCTGGCGGGAGCTGATGAAGGAGCCAAAATGCAATATATTTGACGTTCATTTGTATGAGCAAAAAAAAAATATCTTGCTACTTGTGGAGATATTTGCAATTTAAACTTTTTTCGTTATTTACCCGGATTTTTGCATTTAGGTACAAATTGAAAAAAAAATACGTATGGTATGGTTATTATTTAAAATTATTTTTCTAACTAACACTTCAATAAAGCCCACCCTACCTTATTAAGATGAAAATTCCTTCAGAATGATAAACTACGAGCTACAACAAAAACAAAATTATTTTAAAAATACAAGTTACGTGACAAAATATGTCGTCTAGATCAAAAAATTACCATGACACTAGGCATACAAGTTATTAAAAAAACTTGCCCATTTAATCAGCTTTTTAAAAAGGTATTAATGTTAATCCAAAAACATGTAATTCTTAACAAAAACGGCGTTTCACTCATCGTAGGTAGACAAAAGCGAGGACGCGACTTTGTTTTGGATGTCGTATTTATTATCTGCTTTTCGATGTGATTCCTGAGGGGACGATGTGGATGGACTGTTGTTGGCCGATGTTCCAGAAGAAATTAAAAATAATTTATTATTTCAACATGACAGGTGTTTTGCTCACTACCAACTTACTGTGCGACAGTGGTTGAATAATACATACCCAAATAAATGGATGGGAAGAGGAGGGCCAATATCGTGGCCTGCACGATGCCCAGATCTCACGCCGTTAGATTTTTACGTGTGGGATCACATGAAAAGTCTAGTTTATGCCACCAAAGTCAGTTCGATAGAAGAATTAAGAGAACGAATTATAAGCGCGGCGGAACAGATAAGATCAAGTTTTAGCTCAAGGGTGACAAAAACAGAAATGAGAAAGAGGATTCGGACCTGTATAAGAAATAGAGGGGCTCATATCGAGCAAGACGCATGAACAAAAAAATAATAGTTTGTGCATTACTTTTACGCTTTATACTTTTTAACCCTGAAATATGCTCTACCTATGATGAATAAAACGTTGTTTTTGTTAAGAATTACATGTTTAAGGATTAACATTAATATCTTTTTAAAAAGCTGATTAAATGGGCAAGTTTTTTTAATAACTTGTATGCCTAGTGTCATGGTAATTTTTTGAACTAGACGACATATTTTGTCACGTAACTTGTATTTTTAAAATAATTTTGTTTCTGTTGTAGCTCGTAGTTTTTCATTCTGAAGGAATTTTCATCTTAATAAGGTAGGGTGGGCTTTATTGAAGTGTTAGTTAGAAAAATAATTTTAAATAATAACCATACCATACGTATTTTTTTTTCAATTTGTACCTAAACGCAGAAATCCGGGTAAATAACGAAAAAAGTTTAAATTGCAAATATCTCCACAAGTAGCAAGATTTTTTTTTTTTGCTCATACAAATGAACATCAAATATATTGCATTTTGGCTCCTTCATCAGCTCCCGCCAGGAATACGTCGAGTTACAAATAACCCTGTATAGGATAATAAAGTTACATTTGCAGTGGATGAATCAGTGTATAATGGAATAATAGGTGTAGATAAGTACCTAGATATAACTATGTTCAAAGGTAACTTATAAAATGGTCAACGGAATAAAAAAGCAAGAATGGGAGGAGATATCTTTTTACCAAAATCCCGCAAAATATTAAGTAGACTAAATTGCCCGAAATTGTTAGTATTCAAGAAGTAGAAGGTACTGGAAGGGAAAAAAGTAGGACTAACTACAAAAAGAAATGAGATGCAATCAAAAACATAACTTGTAAAAAAAAAACAAGTCTTGCAGAGTTGCAGAGTTGCAGAGTTACCGTAACTGAGTAGTTCTACCGTAAAAATTTGTGAGATCCATGTAATACCAAGTTGGTTAATTTATTCAATCCCTACTTAAGGGTCCTTCTGTCTTAACTTATTACGTAATTAGCTAACCTAACAACATCTTACAGTGACCATATCAATATTAAAAATATTTTATGTTCTAAATAAATAGATTGACTTGGCCATCATACATGGATCTCACAAATTGTTACGGTAGAAGAACTGAGTTGCGAGACTTGATTTTTTTTACAAGTTATGTTTTTGATGGCATCATATTATCAAGAACAAAAATTAAATAAATAAAACTTTGAGCCTGTTCGTACGTAATTGATTTTAGATCTGGAGTTTAATTTTAAAATTATTATCTTCTGTAGTTTCTTGTTAATATAATAGGTAAATGTGAACATTTGAAGATGTTTGATTTTTTATTTCTATTCTTTCCTAAAATACAATGTATTTTATACGCAAAAAAATTGCGCCCTAAAAAAACAAATCAGTTACGTAATTACGTATTTAGAGCAGCGAAATGCGTATCTAAATACGTAATTGGAAAATCCGTATTTTTGGAAGCCTTAGATGTAACAAGTAATTATAAGTACGTACCAAAATTGATCCATGTCGAGTTAACTCTTACCTGGAATAATAAAAGCAAAACATTTATTACAATAACATACTAAGTACTTGCATAATTAATTCATGTGAACAAAAGTATAATATCAAAATTTCGAAAGCCGTTAATTACAAATATTTCTCATAACTATAAATTTCAAGTTAAGTAATCAATGCCTGGTTTTCGTTCTTTTAGGAACGACGGCGGGTATACACGTATACTTACCTACACGGATTTCAGCATATTCCCAACATTATTTTGTAAGCATTTTGTCATTATGGTTCATAAATTACTTTAATTAGTTAACGTACGCGAGTTGAATGTCTTAGAACTTTATTTTTGCTAGTGTCTCATAAAAGAATCTTGGAAACGACCTTTGAACATCAACCCTCAAAGTCTGCGAGTTTTGTTCGATTCAAGTATTGATTTATTATAGTATTGTATTGTATTGTATTATAGTATTGATTAATCAATGTTTCAACTGTAATTTACGTATAAGTACTTTGTTATTTTTTTATTACTTTATAATAAACCAAGAACAACAATGTTAAGAAAAATAATTATAATAAAATCGATATATTCATAATAAATCCATCAATGGTCTTTAAAATTAATTAACTAACGAGTAATAATACCTACTAACATATTTAGAAAGAACCATTGTAAGCAATTTGCTATCTCTTTCTATTGTCTAGAAATAACATGAGATGCTCATACATATACTCGTAATGTTTACCTTATAAACCTAACAGAGGAATTACGAGTTTCATTGTTATTAATCTTTATCCCCATAAATTTAACGGTCATTTTAGCTTACTAGCTTACAGTTATTAGTTAAGTAATAACTACCAGCAATTATTATTGTCTTATGCAGGTAATTTTTAACTGCAGTTATACTCAAGCTTGCTAATCTTGCTACCCTCTTGGTAGAAGCGGTTGTGAATAACAAAGTGACTTTTCCTAAATTTAAAAATATCCTACCATGTTAGTATTCAAACTGTTTTTAAAATAAAAGTGCGATACTAATGTATTTATTTATACTATTTTTAAAATTACGTTGTATTTTGTGGAAAACGTTCAAGATGTATTTAGCGTAGGTACAAACATACGGTGTTTGTTAAGTGTATTACAAGATGACCAAATCGGGTCAGTACTACTTCTCAGATAGTATTTTTCAGTTGGTATGTATTCTATATACTTTACTTTTTATATACTTTACTATAATACATATATCTACCCTACTTCCTGCGCATTCTTCTTCTGTGCATTCGTTAATACAGAACCTCTTGTATTGAAGTCGGATAAAAAAAATTATTATATCGACGTAGTACTTCTGTAGATTTTACTCACTTAATACACAATTATTTTTAATTATATTTCGTGATCAAATAACAGATAAATAGTTGGGTATACCACATATAAATAAGTTTAATAAAATGAAATTACCAATTGAGATTATGTGCAATATTCGAATCCGATCCTCCAAGTGAGGAAACGGCTATCAATTAATTACCTGCGTAGTTAATTTTTTTAATTAATATGATTTTATTATTTCGTTCATTCCAGGAATTAAACCTTCACAACATCCGAAGAGAACTGATCTTGATGATAGAAGAATTCGAGAAAAAAGACTGTTGCAGTTGCTTGCAGCTAAAATGTCGCTGTATTCTCAAGTCTTCAAAGAAGAGTAGCAGTTTTACTAGTAAGATCAGCCACGATGATGGCAATAAGAGCAAAGATGGAACGCTATATAAATCCCCACTAGCTGATTCCTTGTCTCAACCAAAGTCCGAGAAGAAAATGGAAAGTCTAACAAAGACAGAAGGAAATAAAGACATCGAAGCACGGCTAGAAGCTTCTAGAACATTACAAAAAGCAAAAACGGATAGACTCCTTCCAATTGATGTGCTACTAGCAATGTTAAAGAAATCTTGGACCGATGCAAGAATTGATTTGAAAAAGGAAAGAATTCTGGATGATTTAGAAAAGGAAAGGATTATTTTGAATAAGCATTCCGCTGCAGGTAATGCAGTGGATGTGTTTTTTAATAGTTTTAAAATGGAGCCAGTTGTGAATTCTGGAGATTTGGCTTATGTCACCAACGTAGCTGCGATTTATGGCAATCACAAATCTAGGAGCTCCGAGTACACGTATTTTTGAATAACTTTAGTGAATGTATTTTAATAACTCCTATAGATTTTAATGTCAATGAATTAGGAGTATTGTTTAACTCACAGGTGTAAGGTTTATTGGTTTTCAGGCTTTGGTTATTTTTTCTGTTTTATTTTGTGTATGCATGCATAAAATTTTGCATGTTTTATAAAAACATTTGTTATTGTAAACTATTATTACACAGAGTATAGGATAACTATAACAGAATCCACTGCTTTTCATGTTTGTGTAATCATAATTATGAGCAACTCATAAAAATGTTTTGGTTATACCTAATCGTTTATTTTAATTGATACAATATGTGATATTTATTAAATTTTACCCTTTTCCTGAGACTATCACCATATGAAGGTATACTACAAGTATAGATCTCTCATGTGTATTGCTGGAGGCCATCAACCAACCCAAAATATGTCTCCTAAAGACCTCAGATAATAAGCAGGACTGTCAGTTTCACGTGTCAGCTTTCAAGATATTTTTGCCACTAGACATAGCCATTTACCGGTGCTTGATGGCAATAATAATAATATTATCTGCTATTAATTTTTTAATTCATTTATTAAAAGATACTTTAACAACAAGTGATCGTTAGGAACTACCCATTAAATTTACATATCTGAGATCTGAAGTATTGTTCCCAAGTTTTTTCATCTATCTACTCCAGTCAGGGAGGTCTTGATATACCTATCGCTTACAAAATAGCCTGAAGCTTTGTAATCAAAACATGTAATGCACGTTTCATTAATAAGTGGAGGTTCGATTTTCAAAATTGAGCCCCCGTTCTCCTTTTAAAATAGAACGAATCCATTGAAGATTGAAGCCACGTGGCGTCAATGCATTGGGACATACATGGTGATCACGGTGTCGATTCAATACGCTAGTAATAATACTTCAATGGTGTAAGGTACTCATATTAACCTGGCAAATCAAATTCCACTTTTCGAGACTGCTCTAGGTTTGTATAAATTGGACTTGTTGATGATATTTTTTTTGTTACTTAAAGGTACAGTGAAAAGAACTACAAATTATTTTATCTTAGTTAAGATCGTTTAAAGTTTCAAACATGAACCATGGAGTATAGAGTAGAAGGGGGTCATCTCTGTGTATGAAAAGTGTCCGTAAAAACGCGTCCAATAACTGGTGGCGCTGCGGTGCGGTCTACAACAGCTATGTTCGAATCTATTTATCAGATACTAGCGCCATTCATTACGGATGGCATAACTCCGCAAACTTTATCTACAACAGCTATGTTCATATCGCTATTTCTCAGACACTAGCACCATTCTGGCCGTTATTGGAACCTCTATTTTCAGATAGCTGGACACTTTCAACTTTCCCCTCATATGAGATGGCTTCTTCTACCTCTATACTCCATGACATGAATGAAACGAATTTAAGCTCTTTAAATTAGTAATGAAGACATTAATAAAAATATATTTACTCTGTGCTTCTGTTTACTCTATTCTTCATATTGGGCCAAAATAATGACAGCCAAGGTTAAAATCTTTAAAAATATCTAACTTGAATCTCAGGAGATAGAGGGTAGAATAAAATATTAAACTCACTTTCTTTCCATTCAGATCTTTTTACAGCTCGACTACAAATATAAATATTGTAATAAAAATAGCACTTAATGAAACGAGATATGAGTATGAAATTTAATTTAATTTAATTTAATTTAAAATATAAGTGGCAGATTTCGTAATTCAGCACTGAGGTAAGTGATAAAGTTCTATTTAAATGCAATAAAACATACTGATTTTATCATTTTGAAATTACAATTTTTTTTCTGGTATTCGTCGTAGAAGTACGGGTATAAAGCCTTAACCGCTGCTGTAATATTGTTATGGAGGCGTTTAGTTTACAAGCATTTACATCAATATTATTGCCATTAGTTATTTCGACTAAAGTTGAATGGAAAAACATGATAGCTAACTGATTGGTCATGTAGGCACTTGCGTTTCTATTAAAATATTTCTTTACGTAATAGTAATAGTAAGTAATATATTTTTATTTTCTACTAAAAGCACGGTAAATGACGATAACATAAGTAAATGTTTCTTAATCTTTTTGCAGATGAATTAAGCAGAAAATTTTCATAAATTATCTTGCAGGCTTTTAAGAGGCTGATGAAATAAAACTTAGATAAGCTATCTATACCGAAATCGGCAATTGAAAACACGAAATCGCTGCGTACTTGAAAAAGAACCGAAAATCTAAGGTATGTTAATTGAAGTATAATGACATAGAACAAACATCTCGAACAAAATGTGTGTCCCGCCCGGGAGGTTTGATTTTCAAAATTGAGCCCCGGTTCTCCTTATAATACTTCAATGGGTATGTTCTACTTTGCTACTCAGAGTAAATCGTCATTCAAATAAAAATAAAAAGGTTTCACGTTAAAATTTCTCACAGCACCCAGATGCTCAACACAATTGTTTTGTTCGTTCCAAAACTATTTTGAAAGTTACACCAGAGGAATATGCTATTCTATAAAACTTCGAAATCTTTGCAAAGGCAACAAAGAGAAAGTTTTTAACAGACGTAAGTAAAATAATAAAAACAAATTGTTCTCACTGAAGGGATTAAGACTGTTTAAAGATAACAATACCATTTTTTAAAGTGGTGAGGTCTCTGGAGTGAGAACGCTAGCTGTTATTCTTTTAGTAACGAGTTTTTAACAGCCTTTTCAAAATAAGGTTTATAGTAAGAAGTACCGATAAATGAGGCAACGTATTGCTGAAGCCTTTGGTAATTTTGGTATAACTTATTTACATGGGTGACGGTGACCACTTACCATCATTTGGTTCGCCTATTGTTTTGTGATTCTCTTTGGGGGTTTATAAAAAATAAACTGAGTTGTAGGTCTACAGTAATGTCATATGATTTTCCAGAATGTCATTCAACGGTCCCATGTCTGACATATCAGACAACAGCCACAGTCTACTGGAGCCGCCGTCTCCAGCGTACACCAACGTGACGGTCCGTCGCGCGTTCATCGTGTGGATGTACTGTGGCCAACGGAACAAGTTCAAGGATGTCTGCAATTACTTTCACCATTTGGAGGCTTTGGTTAGTCGTCATCCCGCTACATCCCGCCAGACCACTTCTTTTTTTCTTTCTTGGTGCAACACATCACATGATGCATTTGGTGGCACTAATGTCCATGGGCGACAATAGCCATTTACCATCAGATGGATCGTCAGCTCGTTTGTTGGCTATTTCCATAAAAAGATGATCTTTTGATGTGATCACATAAAGTCATCTAAGTAAGTCATAAAGTCTTACCGTATTGCCTTATTTTCAAAGTAACGTAATGCTTTGGTAGGTTGATTTTTAATAACGACATTATGACTGTTTAGTTGGTATATAAAATGTTCCACTAGTTGTGAGTTGCAATGTATTTTCACCAGGTGAAACACAAAAAGAAAAATATGTATTATCATTCAAATAAATATTACAACAAAATCCTAAAATATTTTTTCTACCTTTTCATTTGATAATTAATAATGATCAATTGGTATAAACTGTATCGTAGGTACAAAGAGCTAAGAATTTACAATACAATAAAAAATAATATGTATTTTTCTGAAAACAGGAAGATCAACTGCCACCCGAGGGACGAGCAATGAGTCGCAATCATGAGTTTAACTTATTTTATAATCAACCTCCTACATCGATGTATCTCATTGATTATTTTCCAAAGCTATACAAGGAAACATACATGGAAACACATAACATATCAAAAGTAGAAGAGACACGAAATGAAAAATGTATCTTTAATCTAGAAGGATTCAATGAAATAGCACCTAAACAGGGAACAACAACACATGATATAGTAGAAGCTAGTCGCATGATAAGAAAATACTGCAGAATACAGATGGTATCGTTGAAGAAATTTTTAGAAGAATTTAAGCAACATGTAAGGAAATGTGACCTTAAATATACAGTGAATAATGTAGCTTTTTACATAAAGCGGAAAATGGTTCAGGCCGAGATTGAATTGGAGGCAAATTATCCAAGAACTCTCGGCTTTCTAAATAGCAGTTCTGTTGAAAATATCTTCAAGGATATTCCAAACACTTCTATAAAAGATGACTGTATATTGAGTGACTGGAAAGCAGTTTCTACTTTTGAAGAAGAAAAAAATGTTAAACCGATGAAGATTTTGCGAAAAGGTGCCGAAGAATTTGATGACATGACAAAAAACTGTTACAGTACCAATTGTAATAGTCAAAATCCTCTAGTACATACAAATATTGATATTAATATGAATAAGGTAGTATTCACGAACTATGATTCTAAAATTTGTGATTTTGGAAAAACTGAACCACTGATGACCGAAGATATAAAATTTATTTCAGAAGAAGACTTGACACATGAAAATATTCCAATAAAAAAGGAAAGAAGATTTTCAGGCTCTCGGTTTATGAAAGTTGAGTTAGAAAGGTTTCGAAAAATTTAGAAATTTATTTGATTAATATTATTGACTTTGATATTTGTTTCATTTTACTTAAAGTATTTCTGATTACTATTTTTATATAACGATAATTGACAAATGGACATTAATTTACTGTACCTACAATTATTGTATTTTCTATAAAATTATGAACATAATATTTTATTTTTTAAGTTTGATTTGTCAGTTTGATTTCGGCTTCTCAAATTATGTATTTCCGTAACATACATAGACAATACATGAAATTTTATTCTCGCAATAAAATTTAATAAATGATATAAACGTGTGCTTATTTTTTTGTTTTTAGTTAAAAATGACACAGAATTCAAATCACAGTTACCTTTGACGGTAATTTTTATTTCAAGTTAGTCCCTCCATGGTTTCATAAACTTGCAATTAATTTTCTATTTCATAACATTGTCAACAGAAGTCACACTACTCTATTTTACCATTTTTTTGTAACTAGCCGATGGACGATCTGTCGCCACCTGAGTAATAAGTGGCTACCGTCGCCCACTGACATCCGCGATACCAAACTACTAAAGACATTACTGACGCGTTGCCGATAAATAAAGGATAGAGAAAAAAATAAAGATCTGGCTCCCAAGCACAGCATACGTAATAATTTTAATTAAATAACTTTTAATTAAATTTTATTTATTTATTTATTTATTTATTTATTTATTTATTTATTGAACGCGAACATAATATGCACTAGCTCAAACACAATAGACTTATACAATGGCAGTAATTTCTTAATGCTATTATAATTATAGGCGTAGACAACATGCATCCCGTGTACACTCTATATGCAAAAATTGGTACAGTAGTTTACGCAATTCGGTTATGGTTTCGGCAGTTTTGGTTCGGAATTTAGTCCGTACATCAAAAGAAATCTTTGGGTGAAATATTTAAAAAAAGGTTCACAAACTATAACCATCAGAACTATGAGGTTTTTTTTGTGAGTTAACGTATTCATTCGTCACTTTGTCAGTCCGTCAGTATTCTTACCTGGAAGATGGGTCGATCAGTTCAGACTTCAGTCACTACCGACCATCCGTCGACTCCATACATGTGGCTAAAATAAATAATAATACAAAAGTTAAGTTTAAGCTATGGCTGCCGTGTCGACGCCATTAAACACAGTTAGTAGAGATAATCTAATCGTGTTGATAAGAAATAATGTAATGAATGTGTCCTGTGAGTTTTCTCCCGATCATGACGTGGTATGTATTATATTTTACATTTTTTGTAATAATTCTTTTAATTTTGATAAATTAATAGACTATATTTTTATTCAATGCTTCGGTTCAGTTATTTTTGTCGACTAACTTCTTTTAAAATTGTAACATTTAATATAATAGGTAATTAACATATAATGTACCTCAATTTTTAAAGAAATTCATTGCGTATTTGCGCAGTCGGTTTTAAATCTTTAAGGTAAACTTTAAATGGTTATGGTATTCTAAAATATCATGTCAGTGAGTATCCATACAATATTCAAATTAAAAACAGTTGGCATTAGGACTCTAATAAACCTACCTACGTGATTTTCATTAGCAATTTTTTTGTAAAATGCCAGCACATTTTGGTACAAATTTAGTTATTAACATTTTATATTACCAAGATAAGTCATAGCAATCTGTTTCTTTTTATTGAATCTTTAACAGTGGTAGGTAAACTGAAATGCATAAAAACCTCTAGCGATGGATAGATGATTCCGGTGAGGCATTGTATTTTTGAACAGCAGGTAGTTTTGTACCTACCTGCTACAGGTAGGCTGGCTACAATGCTATTGGTTATCTATGGCTATTGGCAAGTTTTTGTATGTCAACGTTAATATGAATGATAATCTTCGATCAGTATGGTGATAATAATAATATGTTGTGTCACTGGGTTAGCGGCAGGAACAAAATACATTAAACATATTTTGTTTGTGGATCTATTCAGTTGTTTTCATAATTTTAGGAAATTGTTTTTTAATATTATTTAAGTAAAATTTAATCTATGAAGTTATGTAATGCTAGTTAATTATTTCAAAAATAATGATTATGATCATGATTTTGAAGTTTTTTCTGAGATTTGGCTATTATACCAATCCAGGACAGACAACTTATGCACACAACCTTGCCTGACATGGGCCTCTTATCTCTAGTAGGGCCACAGAAGAAATAATAGTACATATATAATAATAGTAGGGCCACATCCCTATTTTTCCAGTTATAAATATGCATTTTTAAATTGTATTCTTCACGATTTCAGATGGAGACCGACTCTCCGATCCGTCAACCATCAAATTTGCAACCTATCAACAAAAAACTGTTTCATTCGCCAATGTACGAAAGTCCCAAAGGAACGGTACAACGGACCTATGTAGACCGTTCCAGAAAAGCTAGAAAGAGAAAGCAGACTCTTTTACCAGATTCTTGCGAAAAGATAAAGCAAGCCTATGTCAAAGAGTGCGACAAGGACGGCTATAGCCCGGATGTGTATGGGGGAATGAGAAAGAAAGTTTTAAGAAGTCTGTTTCATAATAAAGAGTATTCGATGGATTTTGATTCATGAAAACGTAGATGAAGTTGAAGAGAACGATTATTTTATAAGTTTTAAGATTTATTTTATTTATAATGAAATGAAATGTAATAATGCTTTAAATGCTGTCTTCCAATATAAAAATTATATGTATTTTATACGCAATCAAATAGACAAGAAATCAAACAATATTATATTTTATATATAATGATTTTTGTAATGTAAGTTTATATTAACTGTGTATATGTATATTTACCGCTTTTTTTTTACAAAAAATACAAAATGTGTTTTAAAATTATCTGAAATGAGAGGTGTTGAAATGAATTTTGAACTTTTCTTGAAGAAACCTAAAATATTTACAGTTTTACTGGTTCTTCATATTATTAACATGTTTAAATAGTTCTGAAGTGAAAACTGAAAAAAGGTGTTAATCACGTCATCAAAATCTACTAACCAAATAACTTTTCACCTCTCTCAATATTTATATACTTAATGAATAATTTAATTATGTTTATTAATTTAAAAGCGGAATAAAAAATTTCTTCTACAATGATATAATTATGATGGGGTTTTAATTGTAGTTAGTTTAAGTTTAGTTATGATATACAATAATTTATTTATAGCCATTGTAATAGTACCTACTTATTGTCACACATTGAAATGTAAATAAATAGAAAAAATATATGAGTCAAAATATTGTTTTGATTTTTTTAACGAATCAGAACAACAATAGATTAAAATTTACATTTTTATTTTATATAATAAAATTCAAAACTGAATAGGTACACAAAAATCCTTCACCGTGCAAAATCAAAGATGTTCATCTCTAAAACATTTTCACGTCAACCTGAGCTCACAGATCTACAATAACGAGAAAGCGTGCTCTGACAATATTTAGCTAATACAGAACACTCTTGGATCGTTGTGATCATTCTACGTGATGCAATAGACAAAAACACATTTTAAAATTTTGTATATAAGCTATTGGTTGCTGACGAGTTCCTTCTTCTGGATCTAACCCTGAGAATAAAATCAAGTTGTCGTTATAATAAAAATGCATTATCGGAACCAAATCATTTTTTTAATGGAAATAGCCAGCAAACGAGCTGACGATCCACCTGATGGTAAGTGGCTATCGTCGCCCATGGACATCAGCAATAACAAAGGCTTTATTGATGGGTTGCCGATCAAGAAAGAAAGAAAGAACTGGCTCTCAAGCCCCCAGCCGGAACACGACGAGTCGTTTGGTGGCTGACTCATGCTCAAGAGTGGTAGCTATCCGGGCGAATCCAATGGAGAAATAATAATATTTGTAAAAGTTCAACTCCTTAAGATGAGAGGAAGTAGTTTTAATTCAGCTTGCAAGATTTGACACATACATACATACCTATTACATGTTATCAAATTAACGAACAAAGCAAAATAAATAAAAGGTTGTAATAAAGCGATTTTTAATTCTGAAGATGTATTTAGTTGTTTCATAAAAATAGTAGCAAACTGTTGAGGTTTAAGAAAATAAAAATTAGTGAACAAGCTTATAATTTCTTAAACTTCTACATTTTGGAAAAAGTGATTTTGTTAATAAATTATTATTATTAAAAAAAATGTGTCAACTTCCGATACTTGGGTTGACAATTAAAACCTCCAATAATCCACACTGAGATAGTGGAACATACGCTCTAGACTAAAACATATAAGATAATTTATAGTATTGAAATCAACAACCAAAAACTACTGCTTTTAAATCGGCTCTAATCTATTTATGTTAAAATTGGAGATCGTAGTAAATATACTATGGTGTTTACGCAGATTTTGCATTTTTATTAAGCATTGCTAAATGCTATTAAAACCTAATATTTAGTAGATAGAAGTAGTTTAACCAGCTAGCGCAAGGCGACCGCCTTCCTGTCGACTGTCGACGGATAGTCGACTGCTCCCGACCGCGAGACATGCCGATACTAATAAATAGAAATCTCCAGATAATTTCCCCCGAGGACGACTTTACATTTTAAATTATCCATCTCTAGACAGATTATTGGAAAGAATTTTTAAACTTGAACAGAATAAATTACACAGTAATTATTAAATTATGGATATGGATGTTATTAGCTTCACTTGTTAAATTAGGAATGTTGTGTTTTAATAGTTAGGTAAGGTAAGGCCTGTCAACAATTGTTTCTGAAGAACCTTTAATAGTCATGCTGATAAACCATTAGGTAATAAAATAAATGAATTCACGAACCAATTGCTTTGTTATTTGTGTGTAACAATAAAATATCTAACTTCTAAGTAATGAACAGTATCGCTAAGTAAGATGACGCGATCGTGGGGACAATATCGCGACGTTCAAAGACTTGGCCAATAAATAAAAACGTTCAGTTGATTTCCCCAGGCGAAGTTTACCTTACATTTTAATCTCGTTCGTTAAAACGCGAATGAATTATATCGAATGCTTTGATAATGAGGCTTTGTAGCTTTGAGTCAACAAATATTGTGGATGACAAAGTGAGAGGTTTTGTTATAAGTAGTAACGGAGAAGTATTTACATCGTAGGGTAGGTACGTATAGTACTAATTATATCTTGAATTAACAAGGTATCAAATGCTATAAGTAGCCATGGAAGATCTAAGTAGTAGCGGATTGAATTTATAGACATCGTGAATATATTTAAATACAGTTACAGTTGACCCGGTAGCAACAGCGTGCGCCGTCAGTAGTTGGATGGGTGACCGCTAGTGGCAAAAAATTCTTGAGCATTTCCGTGCTTCGGAGGGCACGTAAAGCCGTCAGTTCCGGTTGTTATCATAAGATAACAGTCGTTAATCCATGTCGGAGGCCCTCGGACGGTTTGAAAACTTCTGTCACTCGGGTTGGCCACTAACCCTTCCACCAATCCGAACTGGAGCAGCGTGGTGGAGTATGCTCCAGGCCTCCTCAAGAAGAGAGACCCGTGCTCAGTAGTGAGCCATTAATGGGTTGAAGCCACAGTTGACCAACTTCGTTGCTACAGCTAACAGGCAGTAAAGTTTTTATACCTATTACCGGAGTCGCCCACAACAAACTTGAGTATTCAGATAAGTTCAGAAATAAATATCAACAATTACCTTTGACGGCGCTTAATTTGTTGCCCACCATCTGCTTCGCTACGAAGGCCGCCATCTTGTCTTACTGTTCACCCGCTCGCTGAAACAAACAGATGAAATATACGTTAAAATATATTCAAAACTCAATTAGAGCAGTAACTATTAATTTAAAACCCCCGACAGTTTTAAATATAACATACTAGGAAATCGCCCTCGCTTCGCTTCGGGAAAAATAGTAAAAAGTAAGTAATAGTAAAATAGTAAGTAGTAGTAGTAAAAGTAAGTAATAGTAGTGTCGGAAATCAGTAATTTCAAATTATAAAATGGAACGTCAAGCCTGAACTAGCTTGGGTGTATTCGGAAGTTAAAGATGGCAGCACCGTGCATATTGTCTACTATCATTTGAGTACACGCGGTGGCGGGGGTGACATTCAGCTTCTTCTTCTTCTTCTCCTCCATGACAAAGCACCTTTCCGAAAAGCTGGTAGATTAAAAAAATGACGTGCATAAGAGTATCAGTGATACCTACATGAATAAAGATTATTTCATTTCATTTCATTTCATTTCATTTCATTTCAGACAGAGGACAGCTATTGACTTGCCAACCGCCAACCGGCACTCTTTAGTCAGCCTCCGAGCTGAGCGGACGCTACAGTAGAACGTCGTTATTATGGCCGAGTTTAATTTGCATTAGCATTGCACAACGTTCACTTTACGGAGAGCACAACTGGGTACTGTGTGTACTGATGGACTGCGATCGAGCAGGTATTGCGTGTATGACCAGTCAGTTTGCGGTATGCCGGAGCCAGCGAGAAGTGCACGTGGACTGTTTTCTGTGCACAGTCATACTCTTTGCGAGGAGTAGCACTCATGCGGCTGTGATGGTTCGCTTCTGATGAGATAGGTCATGGGGCCAGTGATTGGCGGATTGATCACGCGGGTTTTGGTAAGCGCGAGAGGCGCGGGCAAGTTGTGGAGCCGGGATGGCTGTGAGTGTGCAATGCGACGTGTGAATTATGGTTGGTTACCCTGAATGCCGCGCCGCGATGTAATCCGACTTCACCGCGTTGCATTAGCGATTGGTTATGTTATTCGAGTGACATAGTAATCTGTTAAGAGCCATGTGTGTCGGTAGTAACCGTGTGTTAAATTAGTAGCGAGTGTAAAACATGGGTTTCAATGGGTTTCTGAGTAAAATGATGAAAACGCCCACAGTCTACCATTTTCTGGACCACCTATCTGCGACATATATATGTATATAATATAGCCTATGTCACACGGAGATAGCGTAGCGTCCTAACAGTGAAAGAATTTTTCAAATCGGTTCAGTAGTTTCGGAGCCTATTCAATGCAAACAATCAAATCTTTCCTCTTTATAATATTAGTATAGATTATAAGAATAATCTCGATTACGTTAAATTTCAAACAAAAAAATCGCATCATAATCGGTTCATTCGCTTAGGAGCTATGACGCCAAAGACAGATTATACGGATATAAGGAAACATCGTTAAAACCCCTCTTTTTGCGCCGGGGGTTAAAAGGCTATGGAATAGTTCTGGATTTTATTACAAAATCTAAAGTTATATCAATTTTCACATAATTTATACTAAGATAAAGGATACCTTTTCAAGAAATAAATCTGTAGGTACCTGTGATCCAAAAAGCAATTATTACAAATTCGACTTTTTATCGCTACGATAAGCATTATTCATTATTAAAAGTAAATTGGTCGGATTAAAAAGTGATCAATTTGCGGCAAATTACGGCATTTAGCGGCGAACGGAACCAGAGCGATTATCAGATCGGCTGCGGCGGAATTTATCCGAAATCCTTTTATGTTTCGGAAACCGGAATAATTCTCCGATGGGCTTTTAATGCCTTTTATCTTCTTCAGTACTTCGATCAAAACTTTATCATATTTGGTTAAAACCACGGAAACTGACTAGTTAGCGGCCAAGAAGGAAAACGTCAAATAAGTTATTTTTTAATAAGTTTAAAAAATGCTGCAACCGAATCAGTATCTATATACTTAAAAAGATTTACATACGCTAAAATGTAGGAGAGTTTAAAAATCTACCTTGTAAATAGATTCTAGTCAATACGGCTTGCAAGTTACAAGTAAAAAAAATACTGAATTACAAAATTATTCAATCTTCATAAGCCAAAAAACAGGGTTATACTGTTAATGACACACAGAATTCTCATAAAACTATGCCATTATTCATTTAAAATTTATCCGTCGAAGAAAAAGGAGTTAAGTGATAATCAATCGAAGTTAAGACACTCCCAGTAGACAGGCTTATTACTATGATATCAATCTACTGACTCGAGACAGTACCCAATAAGACAAGAGCAATCCATTTCATCTTGAGACAGTAATATTCCAGTCCAGTGCTCCTAAGATTTATTTTTATCCTAACCTATATTTTGCAACAATGATATCATAGTTTGAGGATAAAGATCCAATTTTTCAATGTAATGTGGCTTCCATGGTATAACTAAACATAATACTTAACATGAATGTTAATTTAAAAAAGATATCAGCGACATCTGTTAAACGGTTATACAATTACGTTATGTTTTGCTTACTATTGTTAGTGTTAACAACAAAACATTAGAAATATTTTAAAGAAACATTTTACGATCATAGTTCCTCAATTGAAATTAAATTAAAAATTTAAATAATTCACAAAATGTCTTAGGTACATTAGGGATATGTATAAATGTAATTAGCCTGGCTTTGCCACTGCCAGAAGAAAGACATTACGTACTTTCTCTCAAAGTTCGTCATATTTTTAAGCCTTCGTAACTTAGGCCTAATTATTAGCCTAGATGTAATACAAATCTGTTGAAATTGAACACAAACCGATACAAATAGTTGTAAGAAGCGATGAAGCAACTACATAATTTTATTAACAGTTCTAATAGATCTTTGTTTTCTTTCATGTTTAAGAGCGTTCTTCCAAAAATACGCAGGTTCTGGAAAAAAAATAAAACATCGCACTTTACTTCAGGGATCAGCAACCTAAATGTTTTAAACTCGATTCAACGTAAAGAAGTTCTTCTTCTCCAAGTTCTTTAACGGCTAATGTTATGGCCAATGTCCGTTTAAAACTCGAAAGTTTTTATATCCATAATAAATTCTAATTTCGTGGCCTTTGTGTTACTCCAATTTTCAGGGTTTTACAACTTTTGGCAGAGGGATCGTTTATGAAAATTTTTAGTGCGATCCTTGTTTTCACCGGAGGGTTCTTGTGACCCGGTTGTAAACAGTTTGGGACTTAGTTTTATTTTTATATTTTGTCAGAGATAAGTTTTTATGTCATGTTAACGACATCCGAAACAGGTACTGCTAATTCCAAATTTAAATAATTATGAATGTTAATTTTAGTATTTTTTCATCACCACTTCACAACCCATTAACGTCTCACTACCGAGCACGGGACACGGGTCTCTCCTCTTAAGGAGGCTTAAAACATAGGTACCTACTCCACCACGCTCCTCTAGTGCGGATTGGTGGACGACCAAGAATCAATAACATAATTCAAGCAAAGGAATAAAAAAAGTATAGTTATATACAGATAAGCAAAATAAGTTGCGGATGTAATTTACTTCGGTACTTACAATTAAAATAACTTTGAGATAAAAGTCGGTCTAAGTTGGCATCACTTAAAATGTAAGAGGCATTAAATCTGTTTTATACTTAGGTTTATGATCCCTGGAACAACTCGGAAACAATAAAGTTGTGGAACTGAAATGTTATATTGCTTGAAAATTTTAAGACATGAAATAAAATGTTTAGTGCTTCTGTTTTTTCTGAGTGTGTTAGTAAGATGTAATAATTAGTTAATTTTAGTATTGTTGATCTTTTCCTTGAACAGAAAGAACCATGAGAAAAGAAAAAAATCACTGAAGTTTTTGAATCATAAAAATGTGCGTGTCTTAACGCCATCTATTTTAAAGGATCGGAACAAGAAAGCGAGTCAAAGGATAACGTAGTTAACACGCTAACCGCAGTGGCGCTGCGGTGCGCGTTCCTGTTGCCATAGTAACCGACATAGCGGCGCGGCGTTTTACAACTCGGGCATGGAGTAATGTTGTTATCTATCTTCATACTTCGTTTTGAATTATCTTAAATATATAAAATATACTCAGTGGACAGCTGATAATATCTTAAGTGCTAATAAGTTGAAAAAAATTGTAGGCAGAGTGCTAGTTTTAGTCTGGCCAGGATATTTTCAGCCATACCACTCGCGATATATTTTTTAGTATGCTAAATCCATTCTATATACCTAAATTAAAATGATTCGCCAAATGTGTTGCTAAGCGCAAAAGTCGAGATCTGGACTTCGCTAATTATTTTTGTGGTTTGTTTTTGTTGTTGTTGTCAGGAGGTTTTTATAGAAGACAAAATTAAGTTAGTTGTCCGGAAAATAAGCAAATTTAAGAACCATTTGACCATATTAACTTTTCTAATTCAACCTTAGTAAAATAACTTTTTTATTTTACAACTGTCATTAGGGTAAAGGAGAGGGGAGGGGAGGGAGAAGTTTTTAGGCGGTACAAAGTTCATTGGGTCCGCTAGTTATAATTTTGGAAATTAAACACTTTTCATCTTATAAACAGATGGGTGAAGGTCGCACCTGGTTCGGCTCATCTACAGTAACTTATAGACCATTTTAATTCACTGGTCCGAAATACAGAGGGCATTATGAATAGCTATGACAGACTTTGAGCTAGTGAAAGGGCACTCTATTACCATATATCCTGTATGAGTTAGAAACAGAATGTAGTCTAAATAAGAAGGTTTTTTATTCATTAATTTAATTTCTATGTATCCTCAAAATATCCTTGAGCCCAAGCCGACCTACTTGTGGTGCCCTCTGCTGGACAAAACACGAGACTACCGCGTCAGGTTACTGAGTTAAACACTGTTTTTAGATCTTCCAGATAACTGAGGTTAAGAATGCAGGTTTCCTGTCCTGTACGTAAAATGTCAATTGACAATGTAAATAATTTATTTCTGTAAAAAAATAGAAGTGCAGAATTTTTCCCTTGCCCTCATTATACCATCTTTCTAACCAATAGGCTATGAGTACCAAATAACGTAACATATACAGCTCTCCAAATGTCACCTCTCCAACAGCAATTAGCAATTCAGCAGTGACACGGTAAGTTAGGAACTTCTATAATTTCCCCGTCGCGGTGCCAGTAGAAGCAATTTGATTGCGGAAGGGTTTTGCCATTTAAACTTTATTATTGGATCTCTGAACTGCGCAACGCCTCATATATCTTTCATGCTCAATTGATCCGATAACCCCTTCACTAGGGCGTCGTGATATTAGTGGCATTTACACAGGGATAGTCGTACATTATTACAGGTGTTTTGGGGTGGCTTACAAAACTGACTCCAATTCCTTGCGAGCATATAAGGAGTAAGAGGCAACGGAAGCCGGCCCTCTTGGTACTACATACAGGTAGACCATGACCTGGAATAAGATATAGGGAACTTAAAGTACCGGAAAACTCGGGAAAAGCCGTGGCAAAACGGTAGTCTCTCCGTGAATCCAAATCAAGCTTAATTTCATGAAAATCTGGTCAGTAGTTTTGTGTAAAAGAGAAACAAACATCCATACGTCCCCACAAACTATTATATTTATAATATTAGTAGGAAGTAAAACAGTAGGATTTACCTTTTATCGTATAAATCAGTCAATCGAATTATAATAAGTATGTCCCTAAAACTGTATCCAAGTTACTACATAGATCTTTGTAGAAATACACGGGATTTGCATTATATATGGTTGTCCCTACATCTATGTCCTGCACCCTCATTTGTAAGTAAGTCATGGTTCTTATGTAAAAGGGTGACAAAATGAGGGTAGGTGACATTAATCATTCAGTTTTTGTGTATTTTTTATTTACTTCATTATTTTGATCATAAAACTGTTCCAGACACAGATTCAGTTTAATTTTGGTTGGAAAGGAAGTAAATAAACAAACATTTACACAATAACACAATATGTCCGTTATATAAATATCTGGCCGGGTCGAGAATCTAGGTCTAAGTAATCTATGTAAGTACCATTGAAGTATTATTACTAGCGTATAGAACCGACACCGCGAACACCATGTGTGTCCCAATGCATTGGCGCCACGTGGCTTCAATCTTCAATGGATTCGTTCGATTTTGAAAGGAGAACGGGGGGCGGGACACACATTTTGTTCGAGATGTCTGTTCTATGACATTATACTTCATAGGCAAGTACGTTACTTTTTTCGCTAACGCCTCTAATTCCCTGGGGATCATTGGATACAATGCTATCTTACTTCCGTCGTGAAATGATATATCACAAAGGGTAACATATTGTTGGTTTAAAAGACGAGGCATAGAAATATTAGTCCCTCGGATACCGGCGCTATCGGAAAACGATGCTTCGGTAAATCCCTTCCGGGCTGTACCTTTACCTTAGAAAGGTATGCTCACATGGATGACAAAATTTATAAAAAATTCTAATCTTGTAAGTTTTTCATCAATAAAATTATTATTTATAGATTATTTTATTTTTAAGAGCAACCAGACTAAAATTTTAATTTTTGATTTTAGTTTTTACTTGCTACGTTCGACAATTTTTTTCTGGCACTAAATTAGTGTCAGTCGTTTGGTTTTCTGTAGATTTAATGCGTCTATTGCAATGTAATAAAATAAAATGATATCTGAGAATCCCATTCTGGTGGTTAATTTCATATGTTTACCACTGAAAAACAACTGAATAATTTGTTGTATAAGGTAACTAATAAATGTTCAGTACTCAATAAGAGATGGCGCTACATGTCTTTACGTCCTAGTCCCCATGCTTAAGACAACATTTTTTATAAAATAAATTTTTACGCTGCTCAACTTAATAAGTTTTTTATTAATCAGTTAAATGTATGTGTATTAAAATTGTTTCGAACACACCTGTATATGAGTATGTTGATGTTCTTACGTAAGTAGTCAAATCTGGTAAGAGATTTTTTTCAAGCTAATATTTTCACTTTCATGTGAATGTACCCTAACGTTGTGTGATAAATTACTAAATCCTAATGCCTTCCCGAAAGATAAGGCTTCTCACTGCATGTAGGTTACTTTACCCTCGTACAATGTAATGTAAAACTCTATGTTGACAGGTTTAAGGTAGATTTTTGTTACAACATTCCCATCTTTTACACAGAGTTAGAAGGATTTCACGAAACTCAGGTGTAGGAAAACAATCAATCTTTGATTTACAGTTAATGATGTAGCGTTGTCTCTTTCACTCATAGTGCCTTTGTAGAGATAGAAAGAGAAGGCCGTAGGTTACTTTTGGTATGATGTTAATTTATGTTTCTTTGATATACTACTATTATGTAATACATAATAGATGTATTCTGTGGTTATACATAACATAATATGGTAGAACGGTTAATTATGATTATTTGGTTTACTTACCTATGCTCAATAAATATTTAGGCATGTTTTTCGTTATTTTCTTGTAAGCCATGGCTCAAATTAAATTTATGCATTTTTCATTTAATTTGTTTTCGTATTCAATAATAATGAATAACATTACAGGTACTCACCACTTGCAGACAAATTATACTGCCTCATTATTATATCATGATACAAATATTGTTGAATTCACCCTGAAACTAAACAAAGCACAAAATAACATTTATCATAATAATTATGTTAGTTAGCCAGATTAAAATTAATATGAAAGCGCTTCCAATTAAATGATTATTTGTTATTAATTGGTTAGTTAGCGGCTAATCACATTCGTTAGGATAAGAGTTAACTAATTATTAAATATAAATGTTTGCTGATGGTTTGAATCGGATTAGTACATACAACTAATTGCTCAGTTGATTAGAGGTTATTATAAATACCAGTTTATTATATATTTTTTGTAACTTGCTATGCTTAGAAATGATAATGATCAACATAAAATAAAATTAAGTTGGATCATTGAAGTAATTTAGAACCGACACCGCGAACACCATGTATGTCCCAATGCATTGGCACCATCGTGGCTTCAATCTTCAATGGATTCGTTCGATTTTGAAAGGAGAACGGGGGCCCAATTTTGAAAATGGAACCTCCCGGGCGGGACACAAATTTTGTTCGAGATGTCTGTTCTATGACATTATACTTCAATGAGTAGGATTCGCTTTCACAGGCTCTCAAACATTTCATTTTGAATATAAATAAATAAATAAATTTCTAGACACCGTCTTATCCCTAAATATAAATGAAAGTTTTATTATAAAAGACACATCTGACTACGCCAAACTGGAGGATGTCCTGTAATATTCTCGTGAAAGAAACCAATCAACAGCAAAATGAGAAAACAGGAGTTTTAATATCGAGACGCCTTGGAGAGGCGTTAAACTGATCTCGCTTAACATAAAATATTCTAAGATAAAAGAGCTTAAACTAAATTTTATTGTAACTTGATAAATGAACTTTGTTTTCAATATGTTTTAAGAGGTTCCTTCAGATATTTAATGAAAAATTTATTATAGGATGTTGCCGTCGCTCTAGACTTCATCATCATTACAATGTATTTATTTTATTTTTATTTAATCCTTTATTGAGAAACACAGAAAGACAGGAATTAAACATGTCAATATGAGAGTTAGAACTAAGGCGAGCTTATTTCTAATAAATATATTTTCTAGTCAACTCATTTTATGTGAGAAAATTAAATGTGGGAGGAATAATAAATAATAATAATAAATAACGCTTCACACTCATAGCCCTACACTAGGATACCCTGTGTCGTGGGTGCCATGGACAACACACAAGACAAAGACCCTCACACCCAGATCGAGAACAGAATTCAAACTCATCATTCAAATTTTCGCCTCGCTGGGAATCGAACCCAGGACCCTTGGCACGGCGATCCGGCATGGTAACCATTGCGGCACACGGGCCGTCAAATATGGAATGTATAAGACAATGTATCACAGCTCAGGCTATTATTATCCACCATGCTCTATACACCTCAAAAATAATTAGGGAGATCTCTCAGAAGTGAAGTGTTTTTTAACGGAGATAGATAAACGAGCTGACGAACCAATCAATGGTAAGTGGCTATCGTCAGCCATGCACATTAGTGACACGAAAGGCATCATTTATTCGTTACTGGCCAAGAAAGACAGAAGAAAAAGAAAAAAAAGATATTTGACTTCACTGCAACAAGAGATAAGAACACCCAAGAAAAATATGCATTTAGCTAAGGGAGATCTCCCGTCTCCGAAGTGAGTTGCCTGGGAATTGGCCACGTTCCGACTGATTGTAAAACTTTGTATATGCGAGCGAGCTGGAAAACTTTTATAGATATATAAAAAACAAAATTTAAACCACTTATTAACCACTGTTTCAAAAGATTTCTTCTTTACAATATGATCCTAACTGCAGGCTACATTGAAAATTAGTTTCTTAAAGTAATCCATCCATCCATCCATCAGCCCTTGGCGGTCCACTGCTGGACATAGGCCTCCCCTAACTTGCGCCACTCTGACCGGTCCTGAGCCTTCTGAATCCAGCGGATGCCCGCTGTCTTCTTCAGGTCGTCGGTCCATCTTGTCGGGGGGCGTCCTATACTTCGTTTTCCGAGACGCGGGCGCCATTCGAACACCTTCCTTCCCCAACGGTTATCGGTCCTTCGCATTATGTGGCCAGCCCATTGCCACTTCAGCCGTATAGTAATAAGTCAGCACAATCATGTTGTATAAAAAACCCTTTTCGTGATTAGTAACAATTTTGATAAAAAAACTTCAAGTATTAAACTACGTTACGTTTTACAAGCCTAATTACGGTAAACGCGTGTTTCAAAATCTTTGAACTAATTTTCATCTACTTAAACTTAATTTTATTTCAACCTGCTTTTCGAACGCAGCCTCGCCACGAGCATTACATAATTAGAGTCAAATTTCGTAATAAAATTTTAAATATTTACCTGTTAAAGTTACGCAGAAGTTATAATTTGTCTGAAGCAAACCATTTTCCGTCGTCAAGATGGTTCCTTACATTACCAAAAGATGGCGTTAGTAAGATCAATCTGAATTACGCTATTTTGGTTTTCAATGTACTGTTGAAGTCAATTAAAATATTTTCAGGGTTCCGTACCCAAAGGGTGTTAATGGGACTCTTTTTATAAGAATCCGCTGTCGATCTGTCCGTCCGTCTGTCATAGTACTCTATCGATCGGACTGTAATAGATAGCGACTTGAAATTTTAAACAACATGTATTACTTTAAATGCACTATGACAAAAAATAATAAAAATAAAATTAGGTTAAAAATTTAATGGGGTTATATAAAATAAAGGTTTTTTTCTGCGTAAATATTGCATAATAGTGGTACGGAAATCTTTGTGTGCGAGTCCGACTCGAACTTGAAGGGATTTATTTGATTCACAATGCAATGTTATTGTTTTCTTTTCATGCATTTTGTTTGTGCGCTATATGTTATAAGGGTTCCTTGACTAATATAATTTGCAGGACTGTACAGCGTTAATATAGTTTAGCTGAATTAACATAATTTACGATCATTAATTAAATGATATATGACACTACATTTTTGAGAGTAGTAAGTACCTAATCTTTAAGCTGTGATAGCAGTTAGAACGTTGGTCTCCCGAACGTAGGGGCAAAAGTTCGAATCCTGGCATACACTGCTTTTCAGATATAATGTGTGTATTACAAGTTAATTATCACTTGATTCGGTGAAGGAAAACATCGCGAGGAAATCTGCACACCGGAAAGTTCTCCATAAAGTTCTCAAAGGTGCGTGAAGTCTACCAATCCGCACTTGGCCAGCGTGGTAGACTATGGCCTGTCCCCTCACATTGTGAAAGGAGACCCGAGCCCAACAGTGGTACAGTTATGGGTCGTTACATTGACTTATTTACTTTGAAGTAATCTTTAAATACAAATATGACAATAGCAATTAGAAAACTCCATCCAAATGCATTTTGTCCATGCATATTGCATACGTGTCGAATACAGAACCCCGTTTACTGAAGTCGCTTAAAAATGGTAACCAACGAGTCAGGATTTTAAATCTGAGAAAGATTACTGGCGGCGAGAATTATTTTCCTCTCGGCATTAAATCAACTCTACGCCGGGAAAATTGCCAGAAATTGAATCCGAAATGAATTATTAGGAATTAATGTCCTTGGGAATAAAATGGGGTATGTTACGTCATCGTGATCTAAATGTTACTATTGGAGGGAGTTTCTGAAAACGTTTCAATCTATAAACATAACATTTTACACATTACAACGCCTAGTTGCCTGCGGGGTCCCGGGTTCGATCTCGGCCGGGGCAGATATTTGTGTGACAGATAAATATTTGTACTCGGGTGCAGGGTGTTATTGTGATGTGTTATTTGTGACGTCCATGCCACCCGCGGCACAGGTGAAAACCTACTTCGGGGGTATGACTGTGTAAGCGTTAATTTTTTTGTTTGAGAAAATCTAGTTTTAAGCTCAACTCTGTATTACTTTCAGGAATTACGTCCAATTATGTTTGATTAGTTGAATAAAACCTTCGCTTGGTTCCATAAGTTTAGTAAGTTAAGAGAACCAAAAATTTATTGACATTTTGGATAATTTTTTGCATTTAAACAATCGTATGTAGAATTAGCCTTTGTAGACCAGTTAGACCATCCAATATACATTTAAGGAGTAGGACATCTTTAAAGGAAGAAGTTACTATAATATGTAAAATTCCTCGTTCGTGTATTTTGGAAAGAGCTTGCCGACACTTATAACCCTAATGTAATCATACAAAAGTTTATAATCGACTAACTTTTCTACGCATGACTTAATTTCTGTGTTTCTAGCGCTAATTACTAAATTTCAGAATTTTCCTCTACGATGTTAATCGGCTGCTTTTTGGGAAGATTGCCAGAAATGGAATTGGAATTTACTTTTAATTAACCTAGTTGGAGATTAAAATGGCATAAATTTAAATTTCCAATATTCATTTTTAAGACTTATAAGCTCGTTACTTTTTTATTTCATCGGAACTTTAGCCATGCCAGTGTTGGGGCGGGTTTTCTCTATTAATTTGACGAGTACGAATCATAGTCCACCAAAATGTTTAAAATTTAAAAATGCCTTAACACCCAATCTTTTCTCTCTATCGTATCTTTAACTCTAAAGTCGTTGGTTGCCTGATAAGGCTGCCTTTCTACCTTTTGTATTTCCTACCTTCTTCTCTTTGTAAGTATAACAATTTTTTTTAATTTAATTGTAAATTCAAAATTCAAATACTTTCTGAAAGCCATGCAAGCTACGCCAATGCTTCAACAAGGCCGTACTGTGAAAGGGACTGGGAGAAAAAGCAGCAAGAAACTACCGGGGTGTTTTTTCCTATTCATAGTTACAGATAGCACTTATTAACTACTTACAATCTATATTTATAAAACTCATGTCCAAGTAGTCTTGTCATTAAAGAGTCTATCTATGTTTAAGAAAATAATTCGTGAGCAGTGAGGTTTTTTCATCGAAACAAATAATTCTGTCACCTGCACTATTTTGCAATAATATCAAATAGCCAGATATTGCTTCCTGTTGTTGATGGAACTCTTGGCTTTGGTGAAGTACTGCAGGCTATGATGTGAGGTTCTGGAGCTTAGATAGGTCAAGACCTTCGTAACTGGTTGCCCGCAGAAAAGATCAGCCAATCTGCTTATTCTAAACCGTATGCTAATATATTATTAGCATCAGATTTTTCAACAGTTTTAATATCAGAGAGACAGACATCCTACTAATATAACAAATACAAGTTTGTGGAGATGTTAGACATTTGGGTTTCCATTACAAGCTAACCGTTGTACGGATTGAGAAACTTGCCACAACGAAAGAACAAATGGTCCATGTATTCTGAACCGGATCCCAGGATGTATTACATGAAGCACTCCCGAGATTTACGGGCAAACTTTGACAATCGTAAGTTCGGGTCGCGGAAACATTGTGCTGCAGTTTGTTACCAACTTTAAATTTATAATCTTTTTCTTCGGTAGAAATTTGAATTTATGGAAGCAACCAAAATTTTGATAAAGATAAATGTAGTAAGGTGCGGTATGTTTTAGTTTTTTATAGAACACTTTTTCTTGTCAGGGTTTAGGTATCTTGGTATTTAAAGGTTGTTCAAGAATACTTTAGTCCACTAAAGTATTGCTAAGGAAACCTTTCTGATATTTCACCATAATAATATTTTCGATTCTGGTTGAAAATTGGAGCTGCAAAGATTCGTCCATAGTTTATGACAGTGTACCATCAGGTACAGCATCTTACACTAATTACGTCCCATTATCCTTCTAACAAGAAGTTTTCATTAAACCTTGCGTTTATCACATCCCTAATATCCCAACGCCTCCCAAACAAGGTCATTATCCTGGCGGAATGATTCATATTGAGACCCATATTTCATAACAATATTATGGCCTGATGTTTTCCTTACTTTTAGGTTGATAAATTATTATTGTATGGAAATCCCTGCCGTTTGAACGGCATTCTGTTTACGGAAATTTAAAAGGCAATATTATGATTATTACATTTCAGGCTTTAAAGTTCTTGACTTTTTGTCAGTTGCTGAACTAAAGTGTGGTAATAATGGTGTTGGACATGTTCTGGGTACATGGACCGTTCGATCACAACGTGTGTGTCTTCTAGGCATGGGGCTTTTACTAAGTCAATGCTTTTTATTTACCACTCACGTCTACGGAGCCACTTAAATTGGGATTGAAGTCAAGCATTAATTTATAAGTTATAAAAAATACGGTATATTTTTGTATGATGATATTCTATTTAAATGAGTTATAATACTTTAACTAGTACGACATTCAGGACATGTTATCACGGCGCTGAAGACGCCATTAAATATGCATTATTACAACGTGGCGCCAACCTTTCAGGAATTTAGTCATTATCAAGATTCCTTCCCGCAGACACTTAAATGGCTTTGTAATATACCATCAGAGCATGTAATGTAAAGGAGGTATATCACCGAGGTTACTATATTTTTATTTATAAGCGATCAAATATAATTTTGATTGTACTTTATAAAAGTTTGTTACCTTCGTCATTTGTCAGAAGAATTGGAAAAATATTTTTTATTTCAAAGAATAAAAACAAAACTTAGTCTTTGCATCAAAATTCTATTTTTATTTAATAAAATCCGCAAATATTATAACTATTTATGCAGAAAGCGATTTTGATTTTCAGCAATAGTTTTAGTGGTTCTTTTTAAAAAAATTTAGGGTACGGTTATGTTTTGCAAAAATCTTCTTTATTAAAGCAAAAACTTGGTAGTTTTTTAAACAGTTTAAAGATTTGTTTCACTTCATGCTTCTTAAAATAGATAAGTTTTTCCTGAACTAAAGTGTTCCCCGACAACGGTATAAAGGTCGTTTGGAGGTTTTGTGATAATTACGTAGCTGTGAGAATATAATGTGGTCCGCAACTAATATATTATGATGGATAGTCAATCTCGATAGAAATGAGGTAAGAAGTGACCTTCATTTCATGTTTTTCGGTGATTTATTAAGATTGATATAAGGTTGCAAAGCGATTTTAAGCTGGGTGCTTTGTTATTTCTCCATGAATACGAACTCTTTTACGAATTCTCGAAGATTATGAATTATGATTATTTTATATATTTAAATTTAAGAAACCCCAACAGTTTTATCTACACTAAACATAGCTTAAAACCATCTCGATAGCTAAGGCTTTCGATAAAAAAAACGAATCATAATTAGTTTCACTGCCCTCGTATCGCGCGGCCTAAAAATATTCCTGGCAAGTTATTTATAGAGTGCGTTCTAAACCTAACATAATTGTAAAGCCTTCAGCTTATGTAAACGGTGTCAGTGTAATGACTCGCCGGCTCCTGACCTCTTGACCGACTGAAGACATGCTTCACTTTACTTTGTAGATCATAAAAAGATTCTTTTATAACCTAGTTTGCGGAATAGTTCAATTTGCATATTTTGATTGGAGAAACCATTTGGGAGAGAGTTATTCAGCTGATTCGAGTAGTAAAATTTTAATTGGTAAGATCCTAGTTAGTAATTAACTAGCTATCTAGTTACAGTTAGTTACAGTTCACAATCTTTCGACAGCTTACAATCTCACGAGATAGATTATAGTATTTACAATTTTCTGCTGAAATAACCAAGGTCTGATGATCAAGTCAGAAGTTGACTATCTTGTTATAAAATATAGGCCAATTGCTTAGCTTAAAAATCAGTCATCCACAGTATTCAAAAGTGTTAACTTATATTGTGATAAGAAAATAAGTAATAATAATTATTATAAGTTTGGTATCGCAGTCATCCAAAGACGATGCCTTCAAGAGCTCAGTCTATTAATTTGATACTCCATGAATGTAAAATTTACGAAACAAAGATAAAACTTGTTTTAAGTCTCAACTTTAAGATTAGAAGTTTAATATCGTAAAAGCAAAAACAAAGTCCTTCTCAGTACTGTTCAAGCAAGATTAAATATTTATAAAAATAAATATTCATAAAACAAAGGATCATCGTAGGAAAATAATTTTAAATTTGCAGCACGAAATCCTTGCATCCAAGAGCTTAAAACTAAAGTTAATTGCAACGCTGTATTTACACTGGTGTTCAGCTCTCGCGATGTGTTATTTGGATGCGAAATGCCAGCGCCTTTTCAGGTTTTAACCTGGAAAATTTTATTACTTCCCTGAGTTACCTTCTAAGCACCAACAAGTTTTCATGATTTTATTTTTAACAATATTCAATCAAATTTTTAATTCAATAAATGTAAATTCAATTAATTTTTAATTTCAATATCTGCACATATTTTTACACGTTCTATAATAAATTCTTCTGTACGAATACATGTAGGACATTGATAAATTTTATTGCAGGTATCTCTCTATCTCTCTCTCTCTCTCTCCGTGTGTGTGTTTTTTAATCGCTTCATCGAATATGGTTCTAGGGTTCATTAGTCTAGCTTTCCCTCTACAATCAATTGATATTTGTAGGTAAATCGTTATACAAGCCGACGAGCCATGATGGTAAGCGGTGATCGTCAGCCATGGACGTAAGAACCATTGCATTGACAAGAAAGAAGAGAAGAGAAGAGGAAATAAAGTTTTCGCTCTCAACTGCTCCTCCAAAACATGACGAGTCGTTTGGTGGCTGATTCAAGCAAAAAGATAGCTAGTTAGGCAGGTTTCATAGAGAAATAATAATACCAGGAATATTATTGTTACCTTTTTCTACAATTCATATGTTACAATAACACGGCTTTGGATACAATTCGAGTTAAGCCGAACACACTTGAAGCTAGGCTTTTGAGCTTACGAGAGCGCGTTCATATTTTAAGCTGAACTTTTTTGAGTTTTTGCACCTTATACTGGAATATACTTTTACATTTTATTTCGAGAACTTTTTTAGAAAATGCCTGTATGTTGAATTCAAAAGCAACACTTGCTAATTCTACAATCTAGTAAACAGCTTTGAATGCTGCGTGCAATGCAAAGGCGACATAAAATACTATTTCAAAATACTTTTCTGTATATGACAATATCATGCACTTATAAAGTTTTTTATTGGTAAACAAAATGTACAATATAATATAATATATCTCTCGATGAGGTGTATATTCGAATATATGCGATGGTAAATAAAACACTGCTATGCCAAAACCACATTATTTCATTATGTCTTTGTGTACAGTGTAGTTGTACTTACATATATTTGTCAACCATTTCAGTCAATATAATCGGTCAT
The DNA here is from genome assembly GCA_963932265.1 of Thymelicus lineola. NCBI lineage: Eukaryota > Metazoa > Arthropoda > Insecta > Lepidoptera > Hesperiidae > Thymelicus > Thymelicus lineola. Next base: position 450,495 of record OZ010703.1, on the reverse strand, counting down.
TTGATTATATAAGCGTTGAGCTACATTAAACTTTGTTTATTAGTTTGTTATTAGTATAAAATAAACCTAAGGTAAAGGCATCTAATTCTGAGGGGTTGTAAAAATGGCACCTAATTCCGAGGTGTTTCGAAAAACGGCGTTTTCAAGCAATTTACAAGTTAATTTTGCCTGCAAGATACATTACTTAATTCATAATTTATCTGTTCAAGTGTATATGAGCAACATTTTAAAATAATCGGCCAGATTGACGCAAGTACCCGACTCAAACGTGTGCTTTATACATGTCGGAACTTATGCACGTGAGTATCACGATTTACTATTGTTTTAGAAGACATTTCTATGCTGTGTGTGAAATAAGTAAGGTGTGGCGGCCCTGGGTACTCGGAATATAATGTTTAGATATTAAAATCATATGAAGCGCTCTTGTGTTTCAAATATTCATTCACTTTGTTGTCACCTTTGGACGTAAAAATGTCTTTTGACGTCAGCTATGAATTCATAATGTCCTCTTTATCGTCTGCGGGCAATGATATTGTATGTATAAAAAGAGGTGTGCGGGAAAATAAATAGCAGTAGCTAAAGATAGAATATTCCCAAAAATTTAGGCAAAATTGAATAACTTATTAACACTATTGTGTTAAATTTATGTTGTATTTTAATTATTGAAAAAAAATCATAACATATTATTAAGTGTTTTGGATTATAAGGGAAAATAGCGACAATAATTTTGCTTCATTTTTGAAGAAGCATGGTATACTTAATATTAAAATTATAATAAAGCCATACATGAACTACAAACACAATTTAAATACGCAAATGGCCGCAATTTGAAGTAGCTAAACGAAAATTAAAACTACATTTAGAATGCACTGCCCAAAAACAAGCGTATCAATGTAATTAGCATATGCAAATGCATGCGTCGCCCGAGATAAAGTTATTGTCGTGATATATTACTACTAACGAGTACATTACTACCTAAAATTCAGAAAGATAACACATTTATTCGAGGCGCACCGTGCAACATAACCATTACTTAAAAAAATAATTTAAAGTAAACAATAATAATAACATAATAACGGGAATTATGTTACGGTTATTTATTCGGGATAGTAACAGCCACTACAATATAATGAAAACTTAAAATTAAGCCACATTTTAGGCCAATAACAACTATCCACTAATTACAAATAAACAATTAAATTATACCGTACGCTCAAAAATGCTTACAATCCAAAAGGTAGTTAATACATATGGTGTTAAGTAACGCCCCCACTCAGAAAAGTTTGAAATCACAACGATTCTAAAGAAGTTTCACATCAAAAATTTCTTACTTAGACTTAACTATGCTTAAAGTAACGAGGACTTTCCTCCGAGGTGAGGTAGGAAGTGCGCTTTATCGTGGGAGCGCGAGCGCTCACACCATTCTCGGATACCTGAGATTTGTACATTTTGCAGTTTCGTCGGTTTCACACTGTGGTTTCACAGGAGGATTCGTCAGACCTCCCCTGCCACAAGTGAAAAGACAAAACTAAACACAAGCGAGTAAGTAAGTTAATGATTTTAAACTTAAATCATAGTGGACCAAATACATTTATTTATCATGTGGGTACTCACAATATTTAGTACGCCGATATTTAAGTAAGTTAAGTAGATACTCCCTGTAGAAGTTGTAGTACTTACGTGCACAAATATAAATATAGTATTTAGATAGGTATAATAATATAGTTGACTCGTATAGCTGTCATATTTGACTGTCCAGTGTCGCCATCTACCCGTCTACCAAAGATAACATAATTTCTACTGTGACTATAATAGTAGTATAAACACTAGACTCAAAATTAAACTATAAATATATTACAGTAACTTATAAACGTATTATATTCATCTATCTATTTAATACAATAATAATATAATATATTATATAATATAATATTATAATATTATATTATATTATATAATATTATACAATAATAATAATCTATCTATTTAATATAATAATTTAATCTTCAAGGCAAGAGTGAATAGGCTTTTACTAAGTTAATGCGCTTCACCACCAATGACTACATCGCCACTTACCATCAGGTGGGATTGTAGTCAAGCATTAACTTATAAGATATAAAAAAAAAATATATAAAAAAAAAATACCTTTAAAGCTGAACGCACATATATCCGCATCGTCCGCCCCGGACGCTCCGTATGCGGATACCCTCGCACATATGTCCTGATTCGTCATACGGATTTTTTAGTATTGCCAACAATTTTAAGCAGTTTTTTCCAACCTCTAGTGAAAAACGGTGCGATGTCATTCGTTTATTCCCACTCGTCTTGTTGAGTAGGCCTGTTGACAATACTAGTAGGAAAAAATCCCACTAGTTCTGTGTCAATTTATTTCCGTGTATAGGTATAGTTTAGGTATGGTGTACCTACTAAGATACAGGCCAAGGCTTAGTTTAGACACCAGATCTCCCACAGATTACTTAGCACTTACATATCTTTTCCTTTTATTCATATTTTAAAATGTTACCTGAATGTAATTTGAGGATGAGATGAAATAAAGATTATTGTATTGTATTGTATAGTTTGCTATTAATTGTCAAGTATTGGCCATTAAATGTATATTATTTCATAGTTTTCATAAACTTCATAATAATATATTCCTTTATTCAACTGACAGTTGTCAGACTCAGATTCTCAGATTGCAAAAGCAAAATATTAAGACTGATGCAGCTATGGATAAAACTGTTATAATAGCGTGCGCATTGGAAGAGGAAGAAGAAAATGAAATTCGAAAAAAAGAAGATTCTGGGCTCATAATATCAATTTGAAAAGGCAGTTAGTTGAACGGCAAATTCTATACGTTATTTCCCGGCTTGGTGGATGATGATCAATGAACCTAGATAATTGAAAACTTTAATTTGTAACTTTAATTTGAGGGAAATTAAAACACATAATACTCATTATTTCTTTTTAATTTTCGACTTTGTCTCATATTTCAATAACGTAGTTAGTTATCGCAGTTTGAGGAACACCATCCGAAATACCGATAGTGTTGCCATGCCACGATGCTTTTGACAACGCATTAGGAGAAACGTTTCATAGTAAACGAATCCTGTGAGGAGATCTCGCCTTCGTGTTTATACCTATATGGTGAAGCAGTACCGCTTTACTTATTTAAAATTTAAAATTACTTTCTGGCAAAGATACATCTCGAATCCTGGTCCGCTCATTAGAGTGCTTCTACGCCGCTAGATGGCGTTAGGAGTCCTAATTGGAATATAATTTGAAAGCCGCGCGCGGCGCTGCGATCGTGCCGATTGAGACGACAGTCTGAATGTGACGTCCGCCATAACCTTTTACGACACACGAGTACGCGCTGCAAATTTAATTAATGTTTTGCTAATTAACAAGTTTTCCTCAAAATATTGTGAAGATTCGTGACTATAGGGTGCACCCTTCAATCTAATATAAAATAAAGTACGGGATTTGGTGTAGTGAGACAAGTAGCGACGGATTCCCTTCATCACGCCGGCCGGCTTCATCATCTCATCGATAGAATATCGTGGACTGCGTGGGCGTTCCAGGACGAAGCAGGGTGAGTGGGACCCAGTTGTTATCTTTGCCCATAACCGTAACTTTGTACGCAAGTACACCGGCTATAGCTATTTACACGCTATATGCCACACCACTATACATCATTGTTTTCGGACATTCGAGATTCCGAAAGGTGTTCCTCAAACTGTGATAACTAACTACGTTATTGAAATATGAGACAAAGTCGAAAACTAATAAAAAATAATAAGTATCGTGTGTGTGTGTGGAAATTAAATTTCCCTCAAATTCAAGTTACAAATTAAAGTTTTCAATTATCTAGGTTCATTGACCATCATCCACCAAGTCGGGAAATAACGTATAAAATTAGCCGTTCAACTAACTGCCTTTTCAAATTGATATTATGAACCTAAAATCTTCTTTTTTTCGAATTTGACTTTCTTCGGCCAATATGCAGGCTACTACAACAATTTTTCCATAGCTGAATCAATCTTAACCGTCTTCACCGTTTTTCACTAGAGGTTGGAAGAAACTGCAAAAATTGTTGGCAATACTAAAAAATCCGTATGGCGAATCCGGACATATGTGCGAGGGTATCCGCATACGGAGCGTCCGGGGCGGACGATGCGGATATATGTGCGTTCAACATAAACGAGCAATTCTTGTATATGTCTATATAAACGGAATCTCGGAAAAGGCACCAACAATTTTCATGACATTTAGTATGCATGGGGTTTCGGGGACGATAAATTAATCTAGCTAGGGTATCATTTTGAGAAAATGTCGTTTTATCCGTGTTTTCAGGCAACGAAAAATTGCTACAATAGACTCTTCCTGACATCTATTGGCGAGTAGCAACACTAAAGCTACTTCATTAGATAGCGTTGTTAAGCAACACTAAACTATTTGAACGTATTTGAATTGCCACAACCATGCCCTTGATGAATAAGCCAGTGCCAAACATAATTATTATGATTGCCTTTGCCTTAACAAATAATACAAAATATGTTACCTACCACATCGAAGAAGTACAATAGCTTGCTCGCGTTGCCATTTCCACCCGTATATCAAGAGTCTTCAAGAAAAGAGGTAATAATAGGGGTTTACTAAATAAGTGCGCTCACCATCATACATTTAATCTTCACTTATTATGAAGTGGATTGTAGTAAAGCATTAAAATATTATCAATAAAAACCGGCCAAGTATGCATCAGGCCGTACACAAAGTATGACTGTTAATTCGTTACTTGTTAACCCTTGCTAGCTAGCCTTGGTAGTTTTCCTTTTAAAGTCATCATAATAATACTAATGGGGTGAATAATGAGGTGAATTTTTTCATATGTCCAATACAGCCATTTAGCTGGCAAGGGAGGAGGGCACTTGACTCTGAAAAAAATATCCCAACTTTACTTATAGAGTAGGAACCCTAAAAATATTTTATTTCTAAATTTTTTTTCTTGGTGTTAAAACGATGTATATGTTTATCTGTGCCAAATTACAGGTTTGTAGTTGTGATGAGTCTCTGTTGCTATGCTGAGGACTACGAGTAAAACGGACGGATCGACGAACACAACAAAACTAAGGCTTCCGTTTTGAGAACAGACCTCTAAAAAAAATAGATATCCATTGCTTGCAAACCACAATAGCTTGAGCCTCGAAATTTCAATCAGCACTCGATGTACATACACAAAACACGACAACACATTCACTTACAGAAGAGCTCACGCAGTAATACATCAGACGCACAATTATCCTGTTATCCTGCCAGCAATTTATCAACAAGATTCCCCGGCATTTATACACGTGGCAGATATAAAAAGTGCTTTCAAATATGTCGCGCTGTGATTTATATACCGGAGTGAAGTTGAGTGCGGTTGAAATGTAATACGGCATTATTTTTAACATACGAGTACAAACAGACTATACTTAAAATGACAAGTGAACTGATAGACTCGCTAGTCTAAGTATACTACTTAGCAAAGGGAGAACTTTATACAAGCATCTAATCTAGCTTGGAACTTTATAATGCTGGCCATACACGATCAAGTAAAAGTTAAAGTTATATAGCTCCGGGCCATATGCTATGTGTATAAAAATTTTCAACAACTTGCCAGACGAAATAAGATTATTAAAAAACGACCTAAAATTCTTAACCCAATTAAAGCAATACCTTGTAAATAAGTGTTATTATAACCTCAAAGATTATTTACAAAAATGACATTAATAGGAATATAATATAGATCGGTCTGCTCCCACTACATTGCAATACCCTAATTAGGGTTCATATGTGCCTCTAAAATATGTAAACACTAACACCTATGTATCCACTATATGATTGCAATAAAAATTTGAGTATTGAGTATTAACTATACTTGTCAAGTTTGCAGGCGCATCCAGTAAACTTGTCGGTGTATGGCCACGGTATGGCTATCTGGCTATAGCTATCTCATGGAAACTGGATGCCGCATCAAGTCCGCTGCAAACTTGACAAGTATACTTGATCGTGTATGGCCAGCTTAATATAAAATTTTATAAAATTACGTCATAGAATGCATTTAGTATACAGATAGCATTAACATGAATAAAACATGGATTAGTTTTCCGTAAAGTGTACCTCAAAAATGTACTGGTTGTGGCGAGAACAGGCTTCGCTTGCTTTATTAGTCTTTTAAATCAAGTACCAGGCATTTCCTTTTACACCCACCCATACATGTCATCAGACCTCAAATCGACATCTAATCTTGGACGTATTGGGACAGCCTAGCATATCTATTGATTCCAATTCCATACCAGTAGACCTTATCCATCTAGTAAAGGGATAAATAAAAGATGTAAATAAATGACGTTGTACCAGCAGAAATGGTTTATATGCTGATTACACTGAAAATTCATTGGTGATTTAATTTATAACCATATAAATCATAACCATATATTATCACCCAGAACTCAATATATTTTATCTGCGCATTAATTAACACATCCGAAAACTTATCATCGGAAAACTTGAAACGATTTACGGTCCAGTAAATTTTAAATGTACGATGGTCCCTACGTAGCATTTTACGTAAAATTTCCCCCTACCTTATCTCGTCGGAATAAAGCACAAATTTGAATGAACGAGTTGAATTTCACGAAATTTGTAACTGGTTTTTGTTGCAAAGTTTTGGACACAGCCGGATATATGCAGGCGATAACCGGTTTGGACTGGTTTAATCCGGATGCCCCAATGTCGGATAAGCTGTGTATGTTGCCGTTGTAAATTTTGACCGGTTTATATTATCAGATTTTGTAAGAATATATGCGTTGACGTTAATCCTGAAATATGACAGTGATTTTTTGGGTGTATGTTTGTGACATTTTAAAATATTGTGCACGATAACCTACTTTAAGGACAGAATAATTTATTAAGTTTGCAAATTCCACCCCAACTGTAGGATTTTTAGTTACAGGTACAAAAAAATTTATACTGTTTATGAAAAACAGGCATTATTATTTGAGTACAAATATATTTAACTATCATATAACTGACTAGGAAATCGCCCTTGCTTCACTTCGGGAAAAATAGTAAAAAAATATAATATAGCCTATGTCACCCGGGGATACTGTAGCTTCCCAATAGTGAAAGAATTTTTCAAATCAGTTCTGTAGTTTCGGAGCCTATTCAATGCAAACAATCAAATCTTTCCTCTTTATAATTATTGATAAAACGAACTTACCTGTACGTGAAGTTCTATCAAAATTATGCGAGCTGCTCAATTCGAAGCGATTAATATTTACATGTAGTACTATTTCCAATCCACGGCCTTTAACACGATAAGTTTAAAGAAAAACAAAAATATTATCAATCTGAAACATAAAATAGTTGTTAATCTGGCTTATTTCCTCGTTCACTCAGTGTTGTTTAACACTCAAGCTTCCGGTCATCACTCTTCCTTACCGCTCGGTTGCCATTTTTGCTTCATTTAGTTTAAAGATAAATTAAAGGATACAGACTGCTAGGGTGGGTCCATTCATTTTATGGGGGGGACCTATTAATCGCTTCGAATTGAGCAGCTCGCATAATTTTGATAGAACTTCACGTACAGGTAAGTTCGTTTTATCAATAATTATGCTTCGCTGCTCAATTCTCGCGATTAATATTTACATGTAGATGTTTAAAGTAGATATAGGATGTATCCTTTAATATAATATGGAAATAATTAAGTATACCTATGATACAATTTTTTTTTTTTTTTATCAATAATCAATAACAAATACAGATTGCACTAGCATTAAGCTCGCCATTTATTTATCCGTTAATATTGTTATATTGTGGTCAATATGGTGTACATAAATAAATAAATAGTATTGATTAATGTCCCAATTATTTTTAATATATGCGTAGAGGTTATTGCTTACATAAGTAAGCTTAATATAACATTAAATATAAGGATTATTCCAAGAAAGAAGGGAAAATAACAAATATGATTGAAAATCAAGAATGGATCTAACGATTATGAAATTCTGTTAAGATAGAATACTATTATTCTAAAACCTTATAAAAACTGAAAAATGCGCTCCATGTGGCTGTCTTCCTTATTACATGCACGCTTTCTGCCTTTCAAGGTAGAAGCAAAAACACACCACTCTTGTGGGTGTGCTTCTCTGGAACCAATAAATCAAAAATTAAATTACGAAGACAATCAGTTTTTATTTTTATAAGAACATGTAGATCTCAGCTAGTCAAATAGCATAATTTCTCATATAAAATGTATCTAGTAACACTTCAGGTTTTTATGAATAGATTTGATTATGATGTAATCAAAATGTATATTCTGGTTTATTTGTTTATTATTTGTATTATTATGTAATATAAATAATTACTTGATATGAAACATGAGTATTAACTCACTCTCCATCAGCATATATTATATTAATAGTGTAGATAAGTTAAATATTTTACTATTTTAAATTACAGTATACGTATAAATAAATACTTCACATTTAGAAATTCGAACCTTAAATACATTATATCAATCGATATATTATATTCATCCCGAGAGGTATATAATATACCTATAGAGGTATACCTATAGCTATGTTACGTACAAAAAACAATTATTAAAAAAATTGTCTGGCATTACTCCAGAACGATTATGTCTATATAATGTTTCGCATACAAGATAGGGAATTTATGTGAAATATATAGGTACATAGGTAAATAAAGTTCTCATGTTATATAATTATAATATCCGCCATATCCCTGCCACAGATGGGCATACAATATTAATTTAAATAATAAGTAATTGATCGAAAGAAGTGGAGCACTAATTCTTGTTTTGGTATTATATTAATACAATTGTTATCGTAAATTTTTCCGAAAATTTAGAGAGGATCTGGAATACGAAATCAACAATTTATAATTGGGCTGTCAATAAATTATTCTTGATAATTTTTATAATTTATCGTTATATTATGTAGTATACTAGACAGGGCTGAGATAGCCATCTGTGACTTTGATTACTTTATTTATTAACATTTTATTATATATATATTTTTAATAATAGCAATTGTGGTAATGCACAAAAAATAATATTCTGCCCAGGATATCCTGTAATGATAAATAATTATGTTGCATATATGGTAGGCCCACAGGGTAGGTCCATAATTAGATTATATAATATTTCAGTAAATACTACTCTTTGTTGAACACAAAAAGACAGTTAGATACTTTGTTTTTTCCCATAACCCTTGGAAAAATTAGTGAAAAGAACACGAAAATAATAATTATATATCACATATTATATCTCCCGTAGTTCATAGCCCTTTCAGTAAGGATTTATATGGCTGTCAGTAATTGCAATGTTATATAGTTATATGTTTATATAGTAAGAGTTTTCTATAAATCGTAAGCACTTTGCTCATGTTAATGCAACAAAACATGAAGTTCAAACGAATGTTATGTGCTGAATGAAAAATTATAATTTATTGCATTTATGTCTGATTTTGTAATTTTTTCATAAGTTTAACGCTCATGGCTAAAACTTGAAAAATTGCAACCAACTATATTCTAAACCTTGGAGGTCTTGCTATATGCATTTTGGATGTGAGTTTAACTCATCTCATTTTTCCTTTGGAATTTTTCTAAGAAATATCACTTTACGTGTAAAAGACTAAATATTATATTTCTACCATAGATTACACAACTATTATCATAATAGATAGGTATAGAGCCAAATTTATAGGGCAACATTAGTGCTATCAATTGTAAACTCTTACATTCCATGTATCTATTGACCTGCCAACTGGTAAACCATCTCTTTAAAAAATAATGTTGAATGATTCGGTTGATAATGGATTTCAATAGTAGGTTAAAATCCAGCGATACAGTAACTGTAGTATTCGAATCACATAAAGTCGTAAATAAACATTATCTTAAAATTAGAAAAAAAAGTATCTTTTTTTTTAAAAAAGAAACCGGTAATGCTAAATAATATTAGCAATTTTTATAAAAATTGTAGGAATAATTAATTACCCCTGTGTTAAAGCAGAATGCAGTACTTACATAAGGCATCCATCTTATAATGGGTGCGAGCTGTTCTGCTTAAAATGAATCTTAAACTTGTCATCAGGCTGATTAAGCTATGATAGTAAAAGGAGAGATTATTGTTGTAAACAAAATCTAAATTTTATTATGTATCATATTTAGATACGACTAGATAATGACAAATCATCTATCAAATAACCTGCTTATTTCAACCTTGAAATGTATCAGGATTATTATGCGGGTGTTCTTCGGCTGGCGGTCTGCTGAGTAGGCTGAACCGTTTATCACTAATTCAATAGTGGATAACTTTCTTAGTGATTACACACTTTTTGTAATAATTACACCATGGGTTACAGTAATAATATTGTAATCTGCAGTATGGATTTACTTACATTGTAGGTATACAATATTTACGCGAGGCCATTAGCCGCAAAGCTTAAAATGATTCACGCTGCGTTAAAAATTAAAATTTGTCAACTGACATTAAGTCTTACAAGCTTTTGACCATAAAAGGCCACGACATCAAGCTACGACTGTAGCGATATAATTTGCAAGGTTTTGTTTGCAAATTGAGGTTGGAATGACGCTTTTAGTGAAACATTCTAAGAAAATTCCTAGGATGCCATTTAGATGGACAGCCGATTTACTCTCCGAGTCATATAGTGGGCATTTTCACGACTGTCCTACGTCATGCTGTAAGACCTATAAAGCCAACAGCAAGTGCGCTCGCGACAGGGCGCGGTGGCGATGGCGGCGGCAGCACAACGGCGGTTTGCGTAGAATTTCCCGAGAGTGTAAAGTCGTCTTCGAAAAAACTTATCCCGAATGGTTCAATAAAGACTTATGTTTTAGAAATCACTAGTTTGAATCCTTTTTCATCCTGTCTTGACATGATAATGGCTTTCGTAGCTTTTGATTTTCCAGTCTAACCACAAAGAGAGAAGTAAATTTTCATCTTCTTTGTTGTATTCTTCAACTCCTTAGTTATAGATATCAAGAAGAGGCGTCAAGTATTATTGACGTTATAGTGATTGTATCGATCAATCGACAATTTAGATAGTCTCAGAGTCCTCTATTATAACTTTATAGCCCTACTAGAGGGAGCAGTTATAAACCATGCGTATCTATTTGGTACAGACGCGCAGCAAAGAAATATAATTGTAGGATGTCCGAAATGGTTGCCATAGTTCAGGCATTCAGTACTAAAAGTGTCCTTAAAAAAAGGGCACAAAAAAGGGCACAATTGCCGAGTACTGGATTTTATATTTCAGAAGAGGACCGATCATATCAGGTAGGTACTGCTAGTATGTGGTAGAAATGAGGACATCAAAGTGCACAGGATTCCAAGTCAATTTCCTTATAAAGTTTAGGAATAAAACTTCATTTGAATTTATTTATTTTGATTAAAGATTATGCATGATAAAAGATTGTAACTACTAGTACTTTTGATGTAATTATATCAATAGTTCTGGTTCTTATTTGACACTCGGAAAAAGTGCATTATTTGTGAAGGAAATGAACCCAAAAGAAGCATTCGCATCACTTTATGTAATTATATCAATAGTTCTGGTTCTTATTTGACACTCAGAAAAAGTGCATTATTTGTGAAGGAAATGAACCCAAAAGAAGCATTCGCATCACTTTATGTAAGATCAACAAATTAACCACAAAAGGTCGTTCTGTGAAGGTAGCAGTCCCATTGTAGTGCTCGCATCACTAACGTTGATTTACATTAAAAGAACCAGGATATCAAATTATCTCTTCAGGTAATTAAACTAAAACACATATAAACGTTTGCGTCATTGCTTTAATTATGCCATCGATAATTGTCTCAATTATTTAGTTATATTTCAACACAGTGAAGGTGGTCGAGGTTCATCCTCGGCGAATATTGGAATCAATCTGTGTAACATCAACAGTTGAAACGCAAAGGGTAGTAACTAGTATGTGAAGGTAGCAGTCCCATCGTACTACTCGCATCACAAATGTGAATGCACATTAAAAGAATCAAAATATTAAATTCTTTGTTCACATAATTATTTTGGTGAATATACTTGACGCTCGTATCATAATTGTTTTTATCATGCCAATAAAAAGTAGCTGCCACTTGAATTCATAAATAATGTGGGTATCTTCCTAAAAATAGAATTGAAGATAATAATAAATCGTAAAACACTTACTGGTAAAGGTATCCTTTGATCCACTGATATTATACGTAAAAATTGGTTGATTCACATCTGAATAACACTTTTATCCTGTATTTCCTCCAAATATTATAGTTATTTTAAAATTTTCTTCTTTTCTTCACACCGTTTCGTTAACATAGACTGTCCGTTAGGGAATCTCTAGTAATGAGTCTAAGGACAGTCGAGACGTGTTGAGGCCGCGACACGAAAATAGATAATGAAGCAAAAATGGCAACCGAGCGGTAAGGAAGAGTGATGACCGGAAGCTTGAGTGTTAAACAACACTGAGTGAACGAGGAAATAAGCCAGATTAACAACTATTTTATGTTTCAGATTGATAATATTTTTGTTTTTCTTTAAACTTATCGTGTTAAAGGCCGTGGATTGGAAATAGTACTACATGTAAATATTAATCGCGAGAATTGAGCAGCGAAGCATAATATTAGTATAGATTAGGTACTTCCGTTGAAGAACCAAAAAATGAAAAGCCAAAAAATGACGTGCATAAGTGTATCAGTGATACCTATATGAATAAAATATTTTGACTTTGACTTTGACTTTGAACTAACGGGACGATTATTAATATTTACAATCAGGAATAACCTGAACTACCATTCTAACTTCCTCAGTCAGTATATATTGACTATCTGCACACCTCCATGTACGTCAGTGGCACGCAGCTTAGTGAAATACCAGTAAATGTTATAGTTTCATATCCTAAAACATTTTATCACTGCAGTCTGACAGCACCACTTAAAGCTGTATCATCCAATAAAGAAACGTCCCGTGGTCATCACAGTCTTAAAACTTGGTGAACTTTATGCCCATTTCCTTATCAAAACAATTTAATTGTATGCATAGAATTTCCCTATTATTCTCTTTACGTCAATCGTAAACTGCGAGTAGTATATAAATCGTAACCCGTAAAACTCGTATCCATCCATTTACGATTGATTACTTTACACGCTTATACGGAGTATGTCTAAATGGGTCAGCGATTTCGGGACCGTGTTTGGATTAATTAAAATATGACGTTGAGACTTAAATTACCTTTTACGTTACAAAATTTGTTAGTTGAATAGACTATTGAGCGTACATAGTTAGTGGATACTATCATACATTTATTTAACTTGGTGATACTTTTACACATTTATTCATGAATAAACATTGTCACATGAAAATATTAGTTTTTTTTTAAATGAAAATGAAGGAATGAATATAAATAATTTATTGCTCGTAATACCTGGATGAGTACAATAGGCTTAATGCTAACACAGCATTTATCTTTTCTTCTTTTACATTTTTCTTTAATTAAAAATTATGAGGTAAGGTACTGTCCATTATATTTATTCATTTATTTCTTTTTGTACCATACAATACAAAAAGTAGAGAAACAAAGGCGGTCTTAATGCTAAAAGCATTCTCTGCCAATCAACCTACGGGCGGAAATAAAACAAGGTATATCTTTCTGTAAGTCATAATTAACTTCTGATTGGCATTCAAATAACTAGAGTACAGTAAAAAACTTACACGTGGAAATATAGACGCCTTTTAATCTACTTCGCTACAGCTTTTTATGTTGATACGAAATTAAAATGTGATAGAATAAAAAAAATGTAACATGACGAGTGTAGTATGATATGCTTTAAACCTAAGCATCAAAGGAAAACTATGCCGTAACGCGAGACTATCATTATGCATGTTTATTTATTTTACTAAGCCGATAATATTGCTATCAATAATATTACTGATCCACACACCTGCCTGAATTACTCGAATCCTGATTAGTTGAGCTACTTGGCGGCGAAAGCAAGCCAAGTTATAATCATAATAATATTTGTTTTAGTTGAGCTCTCTCGGCTAAGCTGCCAACTTTTAATGCTTGCTTGTTTTGGTATATAACTTTGGTAAATATAAGCTTAGCTTAGCCTATGCATCGCAATCCATAACTGCTTCACAGCTGGGTTCGGGTTAGTGGGTCTCCATTTACAATATGAGGAGTACCATTGATGGAGATTAAAAATGATGTGCATAAGAGTATCAGTGATACCTACATGAATAAAAGATTATTTCATTTCATTATATCATTTCATTGTTCACTACGCTGCACGCTGGTCATGTGTATACTACGAGTAGCATCCTACTACAGGCAAATATTATTGATCGGGTTTTCATGAAAACCCAAGCAAAGTCGCGAGCAGGACGCTAGTAATATATAAAACATATAATTTACTTCTAAGAGGCATAGAAAAAAGTCTAGTGCTAAAGTGGTGGGCCATTGATCGGTTGAAGCCAGTTTCAAACATTTGCGCAACTCTTAACATTTATAATCTTTTGTACTTCAAATTTCAAAGAGTATGAAATTAAACAGACAGTTTTAATGATAACACTTTAGGTTTCGTCAATACATTAAAAAAATATATTTATAAACAAAGAAAATTAGAGGAGATTTGAACAAACTATTCACAAATTAATATGACGCCGTGTAGCAGGGTTTGAATTTAGACAAGAGTGAATTACATAGAACACGATAGTGTTTCACATGATAATGTGAGACACTCTTGACACAATACTATAATAAAATAGGAAGCTAAATTACATGTGAATCAATTGTCAATGATTTTTTAACTCGGCAATCCCGAATATCCCGTATGGATGGAACACAACAGGACTTAAGATAGAGGGTATATAGAGGGAATCCCGTCAAATATAAGAATAATTATAATATATGCTTTATGTTTATTAATAATGTAAAGTATTCTGTTGAACTAATTAAAGTTAATAGGCAGGATGACGTCTGTCAGCGTTACATGATAATTAGAATTTGCTGAAAAGTTAAATACTTTTCTCCTTTACTCTTCACGCTTGTAAATTAACAAGGACGAGTGATAGAGGGTGTCGTTAAAATGAAGATTACCTTTCTGTGATGAAAAATTTGATACTTTTATGAGGATACCGGTCTAATATGAATACTGAGTTGTATCGCACACCTGCCGGTCTTATATAAGAACTTGTTTTAGTTCATTATCTGAATGGAAGTGAACTTAGCAGATCATTTATCAACAGATTAAAAATAAAAGTGAGTTCTCTTAACATGTAGTACTGTAGGTAAGTTCTAAGGTGGAAGTCCTGATACTTTTGAGGAATAGTTGTGGCGATATAATCATGATACAAATTAGTATTAAAACTATAATTTGTATGATTTCTAAAAGATAGAACTATCAGATTTCTCATGCAACAAGAGCAGAACAATTATCTAGTACGCAAAACTCTATTAAAACGTTGGGTGCGTTGCAAATGCCAGAAGGTCATACCTACTAAAAATTTGTGTGAATATTTACGTTGGTCCCTGAACGAAGGGGCCCGAATTCGAATCCTGGCACGTATCTCTAATTTAAATATTATGTGCGTATTACAAGTTAATTATCACTTGCTTCGGTGAAGGAAAACATCGTGAGGAAACCTGCACACCTGAGAGTTCAAAATGTTCTAATGTTCTCAAAAGTTGTGTGAAGTCTACCAATCCGCATTTGGTCAGCGTGGTAGACTATGGCCTGTACCCCTCACATTGTGAGAGGAGACCCCGAGCCCAGCAATGGGACAGTGATGGGTTGATGCTTTGCCTTTTATGCATCTATTAATAAATCACATCTGGAATCTCGAACACCCAATGTACTCTATAAGTAGATAATTTTCTTCGCCATACATGAGGATTTTCCTGAATGTTAAGTCGGCTAAAAATCCATGTCGATGCATCTATCTAGCCGACTGATCACTAGACATTTGTCAGTGTTAGCTAGCCGATAAGCTGCAGTGATTTGTCACCAGTCAACCAGTGTTTCTCAAACTTTCCTACCGCGCTGGAAAAATAGTTTCCATTGTTAACGGATTTTGAGGAAATTACATGGGGGACGAAGAAAATGTATGTGACATTTGTGTTGCTCCTACACACGATTGGACTTTACTCTGTACGAACGATTATAAAATATATAGATTAGTTAATTAGTAAGTAACAACGCCAAGATTCTTGGTTACGAATTAAAAAACTAACGCATAATATAACGTAGTGGTTTGATTTTCTCCCCATAAATTTTCAAACCCCGGGTGAAAATAAATTCTTAAGGAGTCAAAACTTGGATTCATTACAATTTTATTATTTAGAAATTATTTTCTAGATTTAGTTATAAGTTTTTGGATATAATCAATAATTTTGGGTTCAACTTAAGTTAAATTAAAGGAATGACATGACAGTGAATATACTTGTTCAAATTAAAAGTACGAATAACATTATAACTTGAAAAATAACAACTGCTTAGTTAGAGCATAGAAGGACACTGAAGAACCTATTTTAGCAAATATGAGATAGCTTCTATGTTATTACTGAATATCGTTTGTATCGGGACAACAACGGTAAATTTTTCCAGGGTAAAATGATAAAATTATGTCACAGATTTTATTTATATCGTGAAAATGTTCCAAGTGCCATTTTAACATGGGTAAGGTTAAAATACATCCGCGTTGCTCGGAATTAATTGGATTGCACGTAAAAATTTCGGAATTGCTGTTTATTTACGTGTAAAATATACTGCCACCTTATTCAATTTTAATTAAATCGTGTAAGTATACTTTAAAATTTTACTTGCCAGCTCGTTTTCATTTTGATTAAAGATAGCAAAACGTCATAGCGTTTTTAGGGTTCCGAAAAAAACGAAAAACGGAACCCTTATAGGATCACTTGTGTGTCTGTCCGCCCTTTACAGCCAATTTACTCCGAAACTACTGGACCAAATAAATTGAAATTTGGTATTAATGTAATTTTTTGTGACCCAAAGACGAAGTATAAAGTAAACAACTAAATGAAAAAAAAAAAATTAACGAAATAAAAATTTAACAAAAATGTTTTGTTAACCATATCGTGTAGTACATGTTAAATGAAAGACCTTGTTGTGAGAATTTCAAATATATTTTTGTTATTGTTCTACAATCGATAGTTTTAAAATATTCAAGAAAGAACGAAAATTAAAGCCAAAACTTGACCATCTACCCTAGACCAATTAATAGGGGGGTTTCGCATCAAATAAATGCCAACCATGATATCTCAGAATAATGGTCTTCGTTATGATGTTTAGAAATAACGTATCTAAATTCCAATAGCTAGTTTTTTCTTTTTTTTTTTTTATGAGCTGCTCAAGGACCGAAAAACTTGTTTTTGCTTCTATGAAATTTCCCTTACATTTTATAAAGAAATGTCTTATACAAAAGTTGTAGGCATTTTAAATATCTACAAAATGAGGCCTGTTGCGTTAAAATTCATTTCGGATTTTTTTTATAAATTACAAAAAACCGTTCAAAATCGCTGTTTTTTGTTTGATTGTTTAAACAAACAGTTTGTAATGTAGACATCTGAAAATGTTATGGACTATTGTTTATGACGTATAGTATATGTAGTTTTTTTTTTGAATTTTTTGGTTGCATATTTTTAGCAAAAATCCATTTGTTTATTAAAAAATCACTTTTTTGCAAATTAATTTCTACAACTTTTGCAAGTCGTTGAATGTTCTACTTGGGCTCATTTTCTTTCTTAAGAGTTGTACTTTCAGTTTGGTTTTATGGCTTATTGATTCTTCCAACAGGGACCTCGCAAAATTGATTGCAAAAAAGTGCTTACCTGCAAAATGGAATAACTCAACAAATATTAAGCGAATCGTTTCGAAACTTTTTTCATTATAAAGGCACAAATTTTAAAAAAAAAATAGTGTTCTACAACCAATAGGAGCCAAGAAAATTTTTTTTTTTTAAATTTCCTGTCGCTGCATTTTACAACCTATGGGGCTGAAATTTTCAGAGAATACAGTTTAATAGTTAAATTTTCAGTAAAAAAATATTTCGTATTGTTTTAGTGATATATTTTGTAGTAAAAGCAATGTTTATGACAACGACAATTCAGTCGGTAGGGTAGAGATAACTGGCATCAGATGCTACGAGAAATGAGCACGGACGTTTCAAATCGTGCGAGCTGGAAAAAATGTTGATATCTCGGGTTCCCGTGGTCACACAAAAAGTTATAATCAATCGATTTGGGGTAGCTCGACGAGATAAAATCAGATAACGTATTTGTTTTTATCGCAAATGACGTTTGAACGCCTTAATTGTTATTTGTTGAGTTATTCCATTTTGCAGGTAAGCACTTTTTTGCAATCAATTTTGCGAGGTCCCTGTTGGAAGAATCAATAAGCCATAAAACCAAACTGAAAGTACAACTCTTAAGAAAGAAAATGAGCCCAGGTAGAACATTCAACGACTTGCAAAAGTTGTAGAAATTAATTTGCAAAAAAGTGATTTTTTAATAAACAAATGGATTTTTGCTAAAAATATGCAACCAAAAAATTAAAAAAAAAAACTTCATATACTATACGTCATAAACAATAGTCCATAACATTTTCAGATGTCTACATTACAAACTGTTTGTTTAAACAATCAAACAAAAAACAGCGATTTTGAACTGTTTTTTGTAATTTATAAAAAAAATCCGAAATGAATTTTAACGCAACAGGCCTCATTTTGTAGATATTTAAAATGCCTACAACTTTTGTATAAGACATTTCTTTATAAAATGTAAGGGAAATTTCATAGAAGCAAAAACAAGTTTTTCGGTCCTTGAGCAGCTCATAAAAAAAAAAAAGAAAAAACTAGCTATTGGAATTTAGATACGTTATTTCTAAACATCATAACGAAGACCATTATTCTGAGATATCGTGGTTGGCATTTATTTGATAAAACACCTATCCGTCATGCTCGATTGATCGGTCTACCCCCCTTATCTCCGAAACTAGAATTTTGAAAAAAATACTACTGCCGCTAGAATTTTGAAAAAAATACAGAGAATAGATCTTTACCTAAATGCTACAAGAAAATTAATAAGCAGTCTATGGTCTTCAAAAAAGGGGCAAAAATAAATAAAATAGAAAAATAACTGTAAAACATATTCAACGTACGGAACCTTCTTCAAGCGAGTTTAACTTGCATTTGTCAATAACAATACTAGAATCTGGTCGTTAGCGGTTAAGTAAAGCTTATTTGGCTTAGTTACTGATCCTGTAACTGCTTCAAAATGTTATGGGATATGTTAAATGTCTGCAATTAGAAAGTGAACGAAGAAATACTACTAGTTGCTATAAAAGACTAAAGACTAAGGTGCTATATTATGATTACATCATAACCTGATTATGATTACATCACCAACCGGTTACATATTATCATCATCGTGGGCGAGTGTGTGTGTGTGTGAGTGTGGGTATGTGAGTGTGGGTGAGTGAGTTTCTGCATTGTTGTGGGATTTACAGATTTTTCCCTGAAATTCCAAAAGGCTTTACGTGCACTTCGAAGCACAAAGCCGTTCAAGAATTTTTTGTCTAAAGTGGTCATCCATCCAACTACCGACAGCGCGCGTAGGATCGACAAAGCTGCTGATCTACGAGAGCTAAAATATGCGCTCCAGATGAGTAATTTGACCACATTTTCTCGCGCTCTCCAAAGCGCGTTCGCACTTGACTAAGCTTACGAAACCTATTTCATTGTGAAACATAGCTCATTGTAAGCGTGATACACTACAATGGCCGTCATTAATGGAGATCATTAATGAACAGCAGATAAGAAACAAAGTCTTTGTTCCATCCGCCGGTGTAGTTTTCGTTCTCGTAATCAACTGCTTTTTGTTCAGACGAAGTATTCTGCTACTTTCGTCGTGAAACACTGACCCAGTTTTCGTTGTTATATATTTTTTGTCATTCAAAGTTTAACTCAAAAATTTTCAGGTTTGTGTCAGCGATGTCAATTACCGCTAGTTGATATTTAAGTACTTAACTATTCAATTTGAAGTTAAATGAAGCAAAAATTATAGCAGTGCGCATTTTACAATATTCCTACAATCATCTATATCTATATCTATACTAATAATAAAGAGGAAAGATTTGATTGTTTGCATTGAATAGGCTCCGAAACTACTGAACCGATTTGAAAAATTCTTTCACTGTTGGAAAGCTACACTATCGCCGGGTGACATAGGCTATATTATATTTTCAAAAAAATTAGGAATCCTTAATAAAACTCCAATAATGTAACCCAACGTGTAAAAAAAAGAAAACCAAAGCAAAGCGAGGTCGGTTACTCGTTTTATATAGAACCAGCGGAACCCGGCGAGTGCTCCTAAGCATTATTGCTTTTCAAAATAAACCAGTTTGGGACAGTTCAAAGCAGTATCGGTTGGATTGTTTCAAAGTCCATAGCCGGAAACATTTTGTGTTTTATATATGCAGATTAACGAATACTACACGTATCCTGATAATAAAGACTGTTCCTAGTGGTCGTTTCATAATGCCGCGATAGATCACTCTACGCCAACACGAAAAACGTTGAAAAAATAGCTAATTACTAAGCCCCAGTGAATACAAAAACCACTAAACCGAACACTTTGCCCGTCAATACAAATAACGGCTCACGACCAATGATTCGGAAAATGCAGCCGAGTGGAAAGCTAGGGACTTGTACTTAGTTAAATCCTTCAATATTACCTACTCGTACTTTACATACATACGACCTGTTTGTTTATATTGCAAGGTACTTGTCTCTCTACAGAGAATAAGGCAAAAGGTCTTCAGACTAAGTGATCATGCCTGGAGAGCGACCGTGTTATGAAGGTCATACACGATCAAGTGTCCCTGTCAAGTTGACTTGACGCGCCATCTAGTCTGCATGAGATAGATGGCTATACCCTGACCATACATACTGAAGTATACTGGATCACGCGTTAAGTCCGCTTGACGCGTGATCAAGTACACTCAATTGTGTATGGCTTCCATTAGGCGACTGTTGTATAACTGTCACTATCATTCTTCCCGCGGCTTTCCCCGCGTTTTCCGTAATAACAAGAACTCAATATTTTATTACAGATCATGTCTACCTGTGTGCTAAATGACATCAAAATTCTTTCCCGCACATCCATCCACATCCCGCACATCCCGCACATCCATCCCCACAAACTTTACAAACCTCTAGAAAATATTACCGAATTGAAAACTTCCTTTTTTGAAGTCGGTTAATAATACTTGCCTCTTCCAAGAGTAGGTACTACGGTCATGATAATAATTATATTGGGTGACGCATAACCTTTCAATCTTCTGCAGGACTAAATATAGAAACTCCAGTGTCTAGCAGGGTCCACAAGGAGCAAGGAAATTGGCTTAGATTCATCTACACAGATTGAATTCGTGGAGAACCTCTACGGTCCGATTCTCACGATATTTTTTGCCACGTAAAGCAAGCTGTGGAATGAGCTTCCTTCTGAGGTATTCCTGGAGCGCTATGACATGGAGTTCTTCAAAGAAGGTGTAAAGAGTTCTTCTTCAGAGCCGGCGTTGCATTGGCGATTCCTCTGGTATTGCTCATGTCCATAGGCGACGGATACCACTTACCGTCAGATGACCCGTCTGCTTTTTAACCGACATCAAAAAAAGGAAAAGGTTCTCAATTCAACTCTATTTTTTTATGTGTGTACTTTCCGAAAGTATGTGTGTACTTTCGACTGGGTGAACCGATTTTGATGATTTTTTTTTAATCGAAAGCTGGTGCTTGTCGTGTAGTCCCACATAAATTTGAGCGAGATTTGACAATGAAATCCATGTCAAAAGCATATATGTCTTAAATTTGCATTAAGTATGTGCGCAATAAATGGACGAATTACTCAATATCACGCCAAACGATTTCGATGATACTTTTTTTATTGAATGTACGTCATTTGAAGTCGGTTCTTTTTTGTTAAAATTTTAGATTATTCGTCAACCCCTCAGGCTATTAAAAAAGGGATAAAGCCCGTTACATCCCGGAACTCAAAGTGTAAAACAAATAAATAAAGCAGATGCGTAAACAAATAAATAAGCGTGCTGATTTCACCGATGTTAATAAAACTTGCGTGTTTTATTATTATTACGTGTCACGCTTTACTGGGAGTCATCTCATTTTACAGCGGGGACTTCAAATAACTGTATATTTTAACATCACGAGCGCGAAAAATATGATGTTTTTCTGAAACTTGGTGTTTGTTGGGGAATATTTTGTTTATTTTATAGCCAATTCTTGAACACTTCGTCGGTGTTATGTTTTCTCTTACACTATATTAAACCAACATAATATTGTTATTACTTTATTTAAATACTAACGAATAATATTAAAAACATACGACTTGATCCAAATTTAGAAGACTTGTCGAGTTTAAATAAGTAGAGTGTAATTAAAAATGCTGACACTCGACCCTTTCCAGTTCTCGACTATAATATGTATCCATATGTGAATAAAGAGCTAATAATGGTATTGTTTTGAACTTTTAGAATAAAATACAAAATTCTTCAGCGTGGTTTTATTTTGCATTAATCACACACAAAATTTTGGTGAAACTTAATAAAAATTGTAACGTTACACTTTTTATTCTTCTATAAGCCGAAGAAACGAAACTACGTGTAAAATGGCGGAAATTATCATTCCCACTCACTCACACTTTATTCCTGTCTTTAGCGTGCGAGTGAGGGGGAATGATAATTTCCGCCATTTTAGATTCGTTTCTTTAATGGCGCGGCTTATACCAAAGTTCTTCATTTTGCCATTGACAATACGGAAGTTACGAAACACACATCCATACATTACCTTACTTCGCATAGATAAGAAAACATAAAACTGCCACAGACAAAATAAACTGCGCTGACTATATAGCACAGACTAAACAGAACTACAACAGAAATAAATACACATAAATGAAACATATTTCACATAAATGAAAATATCAATGAGAAGGATGCTTAAATAAACAATATAGATTCAATTAATTATTGTCTTCCTTAAGCTTACGTACCTGTTTCGTGACAAGCACCGATTCGAGTGGTTCAATTTAATAATTCTTCTTTTAATTACCTGCAACAAAAATATATTAAAGTTAAATAATTTTTATTATACTGTAGTTGAGCTAAAATATTCGTAAGATAAACGTTCATACACTCAAATTTCCGCACCATGATTCCTTGTGTCACCGGTGACATGGACAATCCAAATAATACCAGTTCTGGGTGGGAGGGCATGAAGAGAACTTAATAAAATCATCTACCTCCATCCGTGATTAATAAAACATGGAAAAATCAGTGCAAAACACCCCAAAAAAGTAATAGATACACAAACACATAGACACACAGTCACACAGATACACGTCAAACTTGTAACATCCCTCTGTTTTCGGGTTAAAAAAGAATATTATGCAAGTATATTGAAGAAATAGAAGTGGAAAAAGACATTTTAAAGACATTTAAATAATAAAACAAAAATAAAATTTGCTACCATTACGATTATGTGCAGTATGAAAACTAATAAATTTTTAAATTTTTAGTGTACAAAAAAAAGTCGGTGAACTCGGAATTACCATGCGTCCACAATATAACCGAGCGACACAAAACTGCATCTCGTTAGCGTCCCAACAGTTTGGGGAAATACGAAATATTATTTTTGTAACATTGCGGAAAAAGAGTTTTGTGGAATGTTTTGGTAAAGAAGCTTATGATTTTGTAATTTTAACGTATTCAAATACCACAAAAGTAACATGTGTATGTACATGAGTTCTGAGTTCCATAAAATGAACTGAATAATTGCGTGTCTGTTTATTAAACTTATTGTTGTCGTTCTTTTTTGGGATTAAGTTGTTCTGTCCTATTCATCTCAAGTGAGTGCTAACATTTTTTTATGGAAATAGCCGGCAAACGAGCTGACGATCTACCTGATGGTAAGTGACATCAGCAACACCAAAGGCATCACTGATGCGTTGCCGGCCAAGAAAGAGAGAAGAAGAAGAAAGAAAGAACTGGCTCTCAAGCCCCCAGCCGGAACACGACGAGTCGTTTGGCGGTTGATTCATGCTTAAGGGTGGTAGCTATCCAGGCGAACCCCATGGAGAAATAATAATAGTAATAATTAATTTAATTTACAATTATTAAAATTATGAGGAGCATCCCTTTTTTCACAATAGTGATTCTTTTGATGTTACTGATGAGCGATGATGACTACTCTATCGTCGGGTCATCTGTTTGTTTTTCAGCTATTTAAAAACTCTTGATTACTATGATTACTATCTAAGATATATCCATCACTTTTGAAGCGTATTGAAATTAAATCAAAACTTTGGAAAGCTAAAGGGTAAAGTTTTCAGTCGATTCATGTTCTTGCTCCCCTTGTTAATTATCTTTTAGATAATTAATAACAAACAATAAGTATTTATGCTGACGCACTCAAAGCTTTCCTAAGGCGCCTTACGTTGAAAGTCTGCATCTGAGTCTGAACACCAATAACATCAAAATTAACTGATAATAAAACACTAATCAAAACATAGTATCAGTACCGATATACCTATCTACCAGGACCTATCAGGAATCGAACCTGAATCTGTTCTATCAATAGACTGTACTTATTAACCTCCGACGAAAAAAGAAGGGTGTTATAATTTGACGTATCTGTGTATCTGTGTGTATATGGCATCGTAGCTCCCAAATGGTTGAAGCGATTTTTATCTAATTTTTTTGTATGAAAGGTGACTTAGTCAAGAGTGTTTTTACTTATGTTTAGTATACATCAAACTGTCGGGGGATTTAAAATTATAATTTAAGATTCTAGAAAGAGGTGCTTAAATCACGGTCACAACTCTTCAATGTAACCCTTCACACAAACCTCAACCTCAGAAAACATTGGAAAATAAAATAAACATTTATATAAATAAACATTTGAAATGTAAAAAGATATAAATATAGCAATTTAAACGAATTGCCTTTCAGGTATCAATGTCAAAGAAATATTTATAGGATCCTAGCGAATTAAGGTTCTCCAATTGGACGCAAATTGCTATGTGAAAGGGTGGAGCGGATTAATGGATCGAATAATATATTTATTTATACGTTCGTTTAAAGTTCAAATTGTGAATAGGTGGGAACAACATTTTTCCGAAAAACTTTTGATTAACTAAATTTACATTGCAAGTGTATTTCAAATTCAATCTCAATGTCGTTTATAATGTATGCTATGATTATTGATTACATTATGAATGTCAAATGCTTCGAGAGGTCTATTTCTATATCTATTTTAAGTCATAGAGGCATGTTATAATTATTGTAACATCGTTTCGGAAATGACATTAAGGAGTGGAATTGGCGAAAGATAATTTTGATAACTCCATGTCACCGATAAAACCACATAAAACATTTTGATCGGTAAATATTTACAGTTTTATCATATTTAACATACTCGTATTTTCTGAATTTTCTGTGGCGTGCAAATCACAGTTAATCTATATTCTACTAATGTAATTATGTACATACAATACCATTAACACTATTTAGGAGTTTCTGCATTGTACAAATTTGAAAAATAAAATATATATGAATAATGAATGAATATCATCATTCATAATATCATCATAAACATCGTGAAGTCAGTTCAAATCATCCTCATTAATTTTAATTGGTGACAAGTTGTAGCTCGACGGCACGCAGCGACCCGCGGCGGTCCGCTTTCAAAAACATCCACTTTGTACAATTAGTTGACGGAAATTATTATTTTTAATTTGAAAACTTCTGTCAAAACAAGTTGAAGAGTATTATATGAAATATTATCCTTTGAAAATTAAAGTCTGCTAAAACTCGTAATTGAATTTATTGTTATATAAATCAACGGGTGTAAAGTAAAAAGAGTTATACAAAACGGCTACTTTTCCGGAGAGCGCATAATAGGAAAAAATGCACAAATTTTGTTATTTTCAAACCAATGTTGTTGAAATTTTCATCAGCACTTTATCATTGAATAAGGAATACATACATATTATGTATATTAAATTTTTACTAATTATGTTTACGATATATTGCAGTTGTCTGCATATACATTGTATTCTAAAATTTGGCAACTGTGTTAACTACCACTTAGTCGTTTCGATATTGAAATTTTATAATATATAATTAAGATTTTAAGATTAAGGGAAAAATTGTTCAAAACTTTCAGTTATTTTCTAAAAATAAGACATTTACATAAAATTTAGTTCCTAACTATGACTATGACCATGTCAGAATAAAATTTTCGCGGCTGGCAAAGCGCATATTATCTGACTGATAACACATTACGACTGTCCGTACATCACTAACGCGTCCCGCGTACACACGGCCAGCGGTAGATGATGCAATTTTACAAAACAACAGTAGTTGTCTGCTTTTACGTATTAAAAGTGCAAAAAATAAGGCGATATCTGTAATTTTTTTGCCATGTTGTGGATTTTCAGTAAGTTACCGCAATAAAAAGAAAATCGCAAAATAGCAGATAACTTTTTTTACTTTGCACCCGTCGAAGTTAGAGAGCGAAATTATTAAATTTAAGCTTTTATTTGATTATTTTAATCATTAAACATTAATTTTTGCTTGAAATTGGTGCAAAATTATTGTAAGATGTGATAAAATAGAAATGTTGAGATCTTAGTGCGTTTTTGAAACTTGCGCTTTGGAGTTTACACACACGAAGTATGTGTGTACAGAGACGACAGCATTATAATACTATTATGTTATAATATTACTAGCTGCGCCTCGCGGTTTCACCCGCGTTAATTTGTGGAAAAAACTATTTACTAAAATATATGATGTTATAAAGCCTATAGCCTTCCTCGATAAATGGACTATCAAACACAAAAAAAAATGTTTCAATTCGAACCAGTAGTTCCTGTTTCTGTTTCTGTTCCTTGTTTAGTTCCTGAGATTAGCGCGTTCAACCAAACAAACTCTTCAGCTTTGTAATATTAGTATATTATGTACTATTATGTATGTATTATTATAGTACCTTGGGTTCTGTAATTAGTGCCAAATAACAATCGCACCACATTTATTCAATCTTGTAACAAAACTGTCTCTTTAATTTTATAAAATTACCATTACATTTTATTGTATATCATTACATCCATATTTGATTCCTTTTGACTGTCAACACCAATATAAGTTATACATAAAAGTTTCTAACGCTCAAAGGACAAAGCTTCAACTCCATAAATAGTGTGAGTAAAAACATAAGCAAAGTTCATAACATTTTATATCGGGTTCGAACGGTTTGCGATAGAGAAGGCTGGCAGCTTGCCAAACATGAAACATCGATCGGCGAAACATAATCCAACATACTATGAGTACTTTGTACTAAGGAGTTGTTAACATAGATTCCTTTATGAGATGAATATGACAAGGATCATATAGATACCTGGAAGTCATAAAATGAAAAATGATAATGAAATGAAAGCACTTAATTGCATTTAAATTGGTCTTTTTTAAGGCATTTTCTTCCAACCAACTAACGGCGATGCAGAAACATGAGGGGTAGCGCTCGGTTTCTATACTAAGCCGTAGTGCTAGTTATACATACAATTTCGCATTGGTTACTTGACTTTTACTATTGTGTATTAATTCAAGCAAAGGAGTTTCTTCCGCTGCTTCTTTCTGACAATGAAAAAGCTTTATAAAATCGTGGTAGAACAACAAAATTACTGTTTTTTGTATTTATAAAATATAACACTAATACATTATTTCGAATTTGAAATTGTTATCCAACTATTAACACACGTTTTTTTGTATATTTATAGATATTTCATATACATAATTTGCTTCAATTTAAGATGAAAAAAACCTTTAAAATAACCGTAATTCTTTCAAATTTTTTCGCCACCGTTATATTATCACTTTAGATTACCTCTGCCTCTCCTATATTTTCCTCAACATTCCCATCAGTAAAGTCACTGGCTTAACTCATTCGTTCCTTTTACCATCGATTGATTGACTAGTGTTTACACGGCAATGTAGCCTGCCGGGAACCAGTGCGATGGGAAATGTTGGCCGGTTGCCAAATGTAAACACAGCCTTAGTACTTATCTATAACTATAGTTTCAATACGTACGTGCCAACCATAAGAAACACGCGATATAAATTGCAAATTATATTGATTCTCGGATACATAGAACAAAACACAACAGCTGCGCGCGCTAAGAGTGAGATCCATATACCGTACTTAGATTTCGACTGCTCAGAAAACAGTTTAATGATTTATAACGTAAACGCGCCCAATAACGCCACCCCAAAATCTGCATCCAATACCGACAGTTTTTTTAATCACTATTTTAAGGCATACTATAGATTTCATGAAAGTTGTTGCCTAAAAATATTTTAGGTATGTATATTGAGAAACAAAAATAATAAAGTTTGTGTGCGTAAATAATCAGCAAACAGAATAATTAGATAATAACTACGACGCGCCCGCAACGGACGCCCGTCTCATAGTGTTGCGCTCCCGGCTACATAAGTAAACATAATTATTACTTAAGAGAAATTAACTTAAATAAAATGTGTATACCTGCATGCAAATGTTTAAATATAATAAATAATATATTGGTTTTCTAGATTCACATCTAATATTACCGTTCTGACTATTTTTTGTGGTTTAATTCGAATTTTACCTTAAAGCGGTAATAGAAACATAATTTTCATTAGTTGCTTCTAATACCGCCTCATGGCGTTGTTAGATGTTTTACAATAGTTAGTATTTTAGATTTTATTTCTTTTAATACGTAATTTTCGATGTTTCTTTTAACTTGTTTGATTCTTAAGAGTATATTACATAATTTGATCAATTAACGCCATAAATTTTGTCTCATAGATTTTCTTTTAAACAAGATTCGACGTAAGCAATATTTTTTAGTAATGTATGGCAATGTATTTTAAATAATATCTCATATCAAAATTAAGAAACTTTTTGATACCGACAAATAATCTTAGCAATGACATCCAACAAAACACGTTTGCATTAAAGCAGAAATTTTAGCCAGTTATTGTTTATTTTTGCTGTCGCTAATAGAATAAAGTAATCTTATTACGGTCTCATACGGTCTTATTTATAAAAATATCTTATTGTAATCGGTCTTGTGGATTAGGCCAATCCACTCGCCCTATCCACCGATCACCGAAGTACTCGCGTACTTGTCGCTGATAGTGCGAGGGCGCTCGTCGTCCAACATAATCATTCACTACAATGTTCACTACACTATTTAAAATGCTTAGATATGATTTACTGTCCAGTCTACCTTCAATAAAATATGGCCCCAACAAACAATTACCGATAATTCCGGCCCACACGTTAATACTAAACCTGTATTGGAAATAATTTTGCCGTATAATATGAGGATTTGATCGGCTCCACCAATGTTCACTGCCAAGGAAGAATTATGTTTTTTGCGCCTTGTATATAATATGTATGTCTGTAATATTCTTTAGTACCTCGTATCTTCCAAACGGCTGGACCAAATAATACAATTAAGGTATTGTTAGATTCGTCTTAATAACCCAAGTATTCTAAAATAAATGACATTAAAAAAATGGTGGCTGTGAGATGTCATTGTTTGAAGTATCAAAAAATAAAAATAAATAGAATAATGCAATATGGGTATCAAATAAAGCATAAGGATTTCAAAAAGGTATATCATCATAGCTTTTGTGATGGCAGGCAGTTTTTTTTAATTTTTAAATTTATACTAGTTTAGTGGTCGGTAATAGAAACATAAAAAACGGTATTAGAAACAAACATCATGCACCGGTCGGTAATAGAAGCAATCGCTACTTCAGATTCAATTATTATTCATTAAATATTGTGTGATTTAAAACTGAATTTACGTACTGAATATCATAGGATATTTAATCATGTTAATGAATAAATTAAAACACCTTTTCTAGCATAACGGCGTATATCTAATTTTCTGAAGTTCATCCAAAGACAGCTTAAACTGGCGGTAATAGGCGCGTTTACCTTAAGTATTACTGGATGACTGTTAACTTTTCATACGAAAAATTAAGAAGTTATATAAAACGGCCAAGGTTGATTTAGTACTATTATTTTGGTTTGGATATTTTGTTAGTAAGAAAAATTAGAAAGTAATATAAAATGGATAAAATTGATTTAGTACCATTATTTTTGTTCCGATAATTGTCTGAGCAAAGGCTAAGTAGGCTTTATATAGGTAGATCTCACCCTAAGATATCCTGTATCGCAGGTGGCACCACAAACACCAGCACCTAAGACATCGGTTAAAACAACAACTCAAAATCAAACATTAATCCGTCACTTACCTATACCTGTCGGTCTATTATGAACTCTTATTTCCAGCAAAGTTCCAGTGTAAACGTCAAATTCGTGTTACGAAAGCGGTCATGTGACACTTTTTAGCCAATCATACGTCGTTTAAAACCCGAGAAACGAATTGCCTGGAACATGAATGGTTTTACAAAAGTTTATAATAGGTCCACTGAGCAAAGTTACTGCCAGCTAGGCTACGAAGTCATCACGCTAATTCCGACTTATATCAATTACTAACTGTGTCTTGCGGTTTTACCCGCATTAATTTGTGGAAAAAACTAACTACTAAAATATATGATGTTATATAGCCTATAGCCTTCCTCGATAAATGGACTATCAAACACAAAAAGAATTTTCCAATTCGAACCAGTAGTTCCTAAGATTAGCGCGTTCAACCAAACAAACTCCTCAGCTTTATAATATTAGTATAGATTGTTGCAGCGCATGAGGTAAATATATTGAACTTGACTCCGAATTCAATTTAATCAGTTGTTCAATTCTCTTTAATCCTAGCTTTTATCTATACACAGCAGTCGTTAAACAATATCGACAATGTTTCATTAGCAAAGAAATCCCTAGAGCAATACGCATCGACCCAGATTGATTACGCCAACTTAGGCTTTGATCAGACTTTGACTTTGACGTCCAGAGTAGCGTGGTGGAGAAATCTAGGCCTTTTTTAATATAACGATATAACGCTACGCTACTTATAGCTGCACACTAGGAGTCCTTGTGTCTTAGAAGCCATGGAAAACACACAAAAAGGACACCCAAACCGAGAGCAAAAGTTCAAACTCGATATTAAAATTTCCACTTCGCTGGGAATCGAAGCCAGGACCGTTGGCAGGTCCGGCACGGTAAGCATTGTGCCACACGGGTCATAGCGTTATAACAGCCGGGAAGAGAACCAATCTCCCACTCAGCAAAATGACTATAAAATAGGTTCATTTATTCTACGCTAATAGTTCATCCATTAAATTTTCACTAAAACAGCTCAAACCAGAGTCAGCTGAGCGACGTTGAAACATGAACTAAAAAGAAGTCTCTCAAGCGAAGTTTCTCGGACACTATCGGAGCAAGTCACGACGCGAAGTCGATGTTTTGACAGGAGAACTGTTGGCGCGTCGCCAGCCATGTAATGGATTGTGTATTGGGATGGTTCTACTTGCCAAGTAACGACCTTGGAGGGTACTAAGTTTGAGGTTTTAATGACCATTGGCAGACTGGCAGATGGGTCAATGGTATTAACGCATTGCCAGAAAAAAAGAAGACCAAATTAGCTTGACTGGCTTTTAAAATGTACTTAATAGATTAAAAACAGGTCACAATAGATTTCTTGTTTATCTAAGTTAACTCTCGACTTAATCTGGGAAGTGGCAATGTGGTACAGTTTCCTTCACCATCATACTATTGGTGTCATGAAAAGTTAAAACTTACGTGTATAATATAGAAGCCTATTCTCTCTTGAATACACGTTTTTTAATCGAACTTAGTTTATAAAGGTTCCGTTTTGACTACGGAATCTTAAAAACGTATTCACGTTTGTAATAATAAGTATAACTAGCTCTGGAAAAATGGAAAAATACAACTATCTCTCATTCATATAATTATAACATTGTAAATAATACCCGTTACGCTCGTAAATTTACTTTTACAAAGCAAATAAAATGATATAAGTTTAACAAAATAACCATTATAAATAATGATGTTGTTAAGAGGAAAACGATATGATAAATAAGACTTGAGGAATCTCATAATATTATTGGAATGTTTACCATAATAATATAATTAGCAATATCTCTGGTAACGCTGCTTTCGAATGTTCATAGCCCGGCGGCTTGTGACAATACTAAGTGATCGACAAAGTTAAGCAACAGCGGGCGCGGATTGCTAGTTTGATCTTGAATTTCTAGGGTCAAAAAATCTTGAGTGTTTCCGTGCTTTGGAGGACACGTAAAGCCATCAGTCTCAGTTGTTATCGTATAATAACAGTAGTTAAGCCATGTCGGAAGCTTGGGTGGCATCAAAACTTTCGAGACTTGGGTTGGGCACTAACCCCTCCACCAATCTGCACTGGAGTATCTTGGTGGAGTACATACTCTAGACCTCCTCAAGGGGAGACCCGTGTTCAGTCGATAGGTAGGCTTATCACCTACCTCTTGACATTGAGATAAAACATATCACTTTTCGATATCCAACAGCACCGAACCATCCAGTCCAATCCAATCCAATCCAATCACGATAGTTAGTTTAGAGGTAAAAACGTCAACTTCCTTCTCTATTCATAGCCCATCGATCAATGGCCGCAGCAATGCGCTGTCATCACCATGCGTCTACTATTTGCAACGGGACAAATAATCTCTGTTATATGTTAACAAGTAGCTTAGTATGTGATCTATTACAATAACGTTAATGTGTTGGCGTAACCTCAATTAACTGGGGTGTGACATCAAATGCAATGCCGTGAGCGGATGTCACATGTCAGATTAAGTTTAACAAGTCCAGGATGTTTTGGTAGTGGTGATTCGCCCGTGACTTCAAATTGCCAAGCGAGGTAGCTTATTAAGGCGGAATATTCGCAATCACTTTTTTCAATCAATTACTTTTTTCGCAATCAATGTACTGATGACGCCTTTGATGCTGATGTTAATGGGTGATGGTGACCATTAAATATCACGTGTAGGTATCTGTTTTAGTTAATAAACGCTTGCACTCTAATATCCCCACAGTAAGATTCCCTGTGTCGTGGGTGGCATGGGCAACACAGATAAGACATTACTATAATGTCTTATAACATTGAGCCCAATATTTTATCTCTCACATAAATAACTGCCACAGCCGGAAATCGAACTTGAGACTCCTCGCTTCGCAGACAGGTTCACTACCAACTAGGCTATAGGATCGTCGATCACATAACAAAACATGAGAGGTGTGAAGGGACACCCGGATGGAACGAAGTTCCTTTCGATTTTATTGTTTTGGTGTACAGCGCCATCTCTGTAAAACTCTGTGAATCACTTCAAAAAGTATCTTACCAACATTTCGTAAGAAAATTTTCCTTCTAGCCCCCTTTCATAATGCGCGATAAGGAACTTCGTTCCAATATTATATTATTATTAATATAAAAAATATTATTAGTAAATAATCACACAGTCACGCACAAACAATAGACCTAAGTACAAATACTCTTCAGAATCCTCTCAAATCCTTTCAAAATCCCCAATACGAGTACCACTATTACCAATTTCAATTATTTGCTATTGATACACCAATATCCAGAATTTAGCCATCTAATTCCGTTCTCAAATAGCTTAACTCAATCAAATACGGGCTCTGAACGCTATTCAAATAGTTTAAACCTTAAACTAATGTTTACACTCAATACTACTCATGTTTATTGTCACGGTCACGACATTCAATAACGCGTGTCACTCGCTCACATATCGTGACAAACGAACGTAGCTAATGTCACTATCAATCATATCATGTAACAAGCGTTTCGTCGACAGACTCGATTAGAGGGAAATTACAGGGTAGTGGTGACAATTATGGTGCTAGTTTGGTAGAATATCCGGGTCCGTTACTTAGGGTGAGACATAATAAACTATGGTGAGATGTATAACAGCACTTCAACTCTGGTGACTTAAAATTAACTGAAAAAACCTTGAATCAACCTTAATATTAGCCGTTACGTATGACTTTTAATTTTCTTTTTAAAAAATATCCAAAAAAAATAATGGTCCAAAATCAACGTCAGCTTTGGTCGTTTTATATGACTTTTTATATACGGTTTTCCTATTAATAAACTGGCAATCATCTTGTATATTTGAATGTTTTTTTAGCTAAGTTCGCTTTACAGATCTCACCCTTAGTGTGATACAGCTTTTTGTAGGTATTTCACTACCTAAGATACCGAGATAAGTAAGATACATGAAGAAGAATTTATAAACTAAAATCAAGGGAGTCCTTGCGTGTCAAATTTAAACAAATAGGTATACTTACAGTAGCTTCCCAATATATTTATAATAATTTAGTGTTTATACGGAATAACATAACTGCATATAAACAAAATTGTGATTTTTCAAATCGTCAAACAAGAAGGATGCATCAATTGGCTACCTCTTCGTACCGTCTTTCTAAAGTGCAACGTTTTTTTATGGGACTAGGTACAAAATTTTATAATAAAGTCCCAAAACAAATACATGACTTACCAGTGGAATCTTTTAAGAAACGTGTAAAGGCTCAGCTCTTAGGCAAGGGCTACTATAGCATAAATGAATATTTAAATGACAAGGATGCTTGGAAATGACTAGCTAGGCAACCAGTTCTGCATAGGTTAAAGAATACCTATTTTTGTAATAGATATAAGTTTTATTTTTAAAAGATGTGCTGAGGAGTTTCTTTACGGCTTTTCTTCTCCTCCATGACAAAGCACCTTTCCGAAAAGCTGGTAGATTAAAAAAATGACGTGCATAAGAGTATCAGTGATACCTACATGAATAAAGATTATTTCATTTCATTTCATAAGAATATTTGTAGAAAAATAAAAATTACCGTTATAGCTCTGTTCAGTAAAAGGCTGAAGTTGCAAGGACCCAAATTGGTGTGTGTATGTAAACTTTGTATAAAATTAATGCAAGTCCTTTTTGTCAGGAATTATAATAATGTCGTGAACGTTGCTGTCATACGCATGAATACTTTTTCAAATGAGACTGTTAGTTCCAGAGATTAGCGCGTTCTAGCAAACAAAAAATTGAGGCATTATTATATTATATTAGCTTCAAGTCAAACTGCAAACTTGACAAGTATACTTGATCGTGTATAGCAAGCTTAATGCTTCATACAAACATTAATGTATGCGGTTTTGCCATCCCGAGAAAACGGAAGCTCCGAGTTCTCTGAGAAGACTTAACGACTGTTTCTGAATGATAACAGACTGATTTTAATTTCTAAGAGTTCGTCATAATGTTCTTAAAGTTATAATCCTAGTAAGTGTGTCAAATACGCTTGTATTTATTACGGCTTCCGCCTTTTGTTCTATAATCTGAGGGTGGAACCATCACATACCAGTGAACTAGTAATTATGTTTGTTATTACGCAATTATTGTAGCGTCTATGGATCTCCCTATAATGTTGACAAGAGAACTAATAATACTACTACTACTATAATTACTACTACTACTACTATTGTTCTGTGTGTGTGTTGTATTTGTATTGTATTGTATTGTGTTTGTTCTACTACTATTGTTTGGCGTAATTAAGATGTATGATGATTTTAAACTTTTATTACCGAGGTCACATTTTAGATAATCTATAACAGGTACTTGCAATTTTATACTAATGAACCTAGAAGTAAATGAAGTCGCGGTAAAATTCTAGTATTGTTTATGTAAATACGCTTTTAAAACATATTGAGATTCACAATATGATCATAAAATTTTATCCAATCCATATCAGGAGCTCGGCGTACCTGTAACGATACAGAGTTAAATTTGAAACCCAATATTTCATTTCTATACACACTAAACTAAGAGGCTTTTACTTTTCATACAACTCGTCTGCAAAATATAAAAAAGTTAATGGTTTCAAACAGATTGAAATAATTCGCTTTTAGTTTTTATTTACATTTTGCTAAACGCAGTTTTATCTTTTTTACCTATTTATACGTATTATTGAACTTTGAATAGTACAAACAATAGGGATGTTGACACTAATTATAAATTAATATAAATTTATGTCTAAAATATTACTGGTAACATTTAAAGGCCTAAAATATGATTCCTTTATTGAAATCAATCACAATAAATTAAATATCATTAATTTAAAATGTTAAAAACTGTACTCACTGTCACGTGACCTCAAACGCCATTTTGAGAATATGACGTCATTGGAACAATTTTATATGGAAATTCAACAAACTTAGTAGACAGATAGTATTGAATATAGTTTTGTGACGTCACGTGACGTTTTTGGTGGGAAATTTGATAGCGATTTTTATTTATCAATTTTTGTTTTTAAATTGAAGATTATTATTTTTATAATATTTTTTTCGTGAATATTGAGGTTCTATCTATAAAATAAAATTGATTCCTAAAATTAGTCAACATCTCTATTTAAAGTAATTTGGGATAAAAAGCATGTTAATGGAATTTTAAAAATTGACATAATGACTGTAGTATATCAATGATAACTGGTAAAACCATGACTGAGATTAGTCAGAATAAATGCACAAGCGAATGGACATTTTTCCTCAAATATTTTCTTTCTCTTTGAATTGCAGTTCTAGTATATGAATGAATTGCGAAATGTACATACAAACTTCAAATATTTACCGGCAGCTCAGTATTGCTCAAATACAAACACAATCCTTTTAAAAGTGATTAATTCGTGTAACGCGTTGCGGAATATTGCGTTAAGCCTTTAATGGAAGCGCCACACAGCGATGGAATTTCTACACTGAAATACTGTTTTGGTTTTAGAAAATGTACCGCCGAACTAACTAGGTATACATCATCTTAGGTTGATTCAATATTTGTTTTGAAGCAGGCAAATAAGGCAAAATTATTTAAGAAATAATAGTAAATTCTATAATTATGTATGTCTATTTGCTTAATAAGTTAGTAAATAAGGTAGGTATGTTGAAACGGCATTACACTATCCCCGGGTGACATAGGCTATAGTTTTTTCTTTACTATTTTTCCTGAAGCGATGCGAGGGCGATTTCCTAGTAAGATATAAAAGGCAAAAGTGATTGACTGATGTATCAACACAGGACAACCCCTTAGGGCTAGAAACTTAAAATTTCGCACAAGTATTCCTCTTATGACGTAGGCATCCACTAAGAAAGGATTTTTCAAAATTCAACTCCCAAGGGGGTGAAATAAGTGATAAATATGATAAGCATGATTACTGCGTGCGAAGCTGCTTAAGAACTCAAAAAGCAAATCGTTTACCCCGCATTATAAGAAGTATTTTTTTATAAAGTGGTGTACAAAATATACTGATTTAAAGGTTTTATAGATGTGTAGTAGCTGATCGTATTTATGCTGCAAAGCGGCGCGCAGTAATGAGTGCTGAAGATTTATTGCGCCGTACGTCAATGTCAACACGTCACTGGAGACATGACATGGCGTTTGTTTAAAATGCATTTTAATTACAACATATTATTGTTAGCCGATTTAAAAAAGATGAGGTTTTATGTTCTTTGCATGTATTTTTTTTTGTATGTGCAGCTTAATTACTCGTATTATACGAGTAATATTATACATTTAATTTAAGAACAGACTGAAGATGCTTGATGCTTCGTATTTAAGTACTCTGTGGATTCTTTATTGTTATAGTGGACGAGCCTCTTATAATACCTTATCGATAGTTAAGAATCAATCATGACCATCTCCAAAAAGTCAACTTTACATGAGATGAAACAAAAACTTAGTTTACTGTTCAATGGTAAGGTTACTGAAAAAGTTTGTAATAAGTATCTAATATAAATTTAAAATTAAGAAATTCTCTTT
The DNA here is from genome assembly GCA_963932265.1 of Thymelicus lineola. Lineage (NCBI taxonomy): Eukaryota > Metazoa > Arthropoda > Insecta > Lepidoptera > Hesperiidae > Thymelicus > Thymelicus lineola. The sequence continues at coordinate 412,502 of OZ010703.1, read as the reverse complement.
TTTGCATATAGGCTCAGGACCGGTCAGAGTGGCGCAAGTTAGGGGAGGCCTTTGTCCAGCAGTGGACCTCCAAGGGCTGATTGATACCATTGAAAAGTAAAGTATTGTTTGTTTTTCATCTTCTGTAAATTTCACTTTTTTGAGATAGACATTATTGATTCTTAATTATTGGTTCGTTATGTTTTATTCCAAATATTGTCTGCTAAATGTCATAAATATCAGTTCCAAAGTTTTTTTGTTTACATTTATAATATTAGGATTTCTCTTTTATCCAAAAAAGTTCAATGCGAGCAAAGCTTCTAGTCAAAGCTAGTCAATTCTACACACATAATGATTAAATTTCTCCCTTCACCTCTCTCCCTTCACCAATCGGAACTGGAGCAGCGTGGTGAAGTATGCTCTAGGCCTCCTCAAGAGGAGAGACCCGTGCCCAGTAGTGGGCCATTAATGGGTTGAAGCCAATGATCAAATTTAGAAATTCGTCAGAACTGAACCCATCCCTCTAAGCAAGAGACCAACATTGAAACCGTTAAGGTTATCGACGCCCTTGTTTAAAAATTATGAATTAGTAAAGAGGAAATTAGTGCCGCATCCAGTTCCGCGTAGGTTAAAACATATTATGTAACTTTTCATTATTTTTAAAGATGTGCCGAGGAGTTTCTTTACGGCTTTCCTTCTCCTCCATGACAAAGCACCTTCCCGAAAAGGTGGTAGATTAAAAAAATTACGTGCATAAGTGTATCAGTGATGCCTATATGAATAAAGATTTTGATTTGCCGATTTTGATTTTGATTTTGATTTTGAATCAGTGCCGTTTTTATTGCGGCTTTTGCTGAGTTCGGTCCTTTTACGGCTTTGTACCGCAGCACAGATCCCTTTTTTTTCCTTAGTTTACTTAATTGTTATATTTTGTTGATCTTAAGTTTCTATTTTTTTTAATTTATTTATATAACTTGTTCTTTTTTTTTCTTTTAGGATATTTATATTTTATTTTTTTGCTAACGTGTTGCTGTGCTTCAAAAGCCGTAATAAAGTTTTTTCATTTTCATTTTTCATTTTCATTTGATTTAATTTGAAGCGAAAAAGAAGGCTACGGTTGATAAAGTCCTACAAAGTTTAATAATACCTCGTAGACAGAGTACAAGGTACAAAGTGTACAGTTCAGTGACGACACGACGCCACGACACGGCTACGACACGACACCAGCAATAAATCCGTTGTTCTCATTACTGCAAGCAATTTTTCAGCGGGACTTTGTGATAAATAGATTTATGTGAGCCATCTGGTGCTGTATGGGAGACATTCTTAACGTTATGTCTTGGAACTTCTCTTGGTAAAATATTGGCTATTTGAGTTGATTTAATCATTGTTTTTTATTAAATCTGCTGATGTATAATTCAATAATGTAGTCGGTGTTAGAAGCATTTGAAGCTTCAAATTATTACAATTGTTAAATAAACATTTACCAAGTTGGTTTAATGTTGTTTCTGTAATGAAATGTTGACCGATTATTCAGAAGGGATCATGTGTGCAATTCACACGTGGTAGAAGTGAAACTTTCCAAAATTTTGGTTTCAAATAATGAGATGAAAAAGCAATAAATCGAATCTTCTACCTTGTTCCTCGCGCCATCTATGAATACAACTTAGCACTTTTTAAAAGATAACCACGAACATAAGAAAAAGAAAACAGTGGTAACTAACGCTATCTCTTAACATAATATGAAGAGTAAAATGAGCAGCTAGCGCCATCTATCTAGCAATAAAACGAATCTTCTATCTTATTCCTCGCGCCATCTATGAATACAACTTAGCATTTTACTGTCGAGATGTCGTTTTTATTTATTTTAACTGACGAATATTTCTGTCTCATTCTTTCCTGGCTTCATCCTACACATTTTTGTATTTGTGTCTCTTTCTTACCTGTCGTTTTTTCCGTTGCATCCAGTTTGAAATCACAACGATTCTAAAGAAGTTTCACTTAAAAAATTAATTGTAAAACTTCTTATTTCTGTTATATTTATTCGTTTAAAATTCTCTCATTATACTGTAAATTGAATTGTTTTACATTGCATAATAATTATTATGTTGCAGCAAAAGTCAATGATAAATAAATATGATTGTGCTCCATATTGAATGGAAGTTCACTGAGCTGCACGTTGATGAAGTAATGGAAGAACAAACATCGCTTAATTGAACTGTGCGGATATTATTGCAAATAATAATATGATCGCAAAAAAGTTTTGACTTTTACGTTTTGGCTGAGTCGGCGATCTTCGTATCGCTTAACAATCAATGGATGTATCTTACTTTGTTGTTACTTTTTTATAGTTTTGGTAGTTTAACAAATCAGAGACCATTAAATTTCCTCTCCCTCTCTCTCTCCCACTCTATCTCCCTCTCCCTCTACCTCTCCCGCTCCCTCTCCCTCTCCCTCCATGTTGTAGTGCTCAGGAGAATCTCAGAACGAATCAGATTTCCTAATTTTATTTTACGTCAGTTATCATAAAAACAACAGTTACATACCTGTTACTATTTAAAGGAATGAAAAATCTAGTCCTAACAATGAAGACACTCCCTAAACCCGTTAATTGTCAGCACAAGTCACATTTTTTCACAGAAAACATCGCTGTTATCTCGAGAACACAAAACGAACAACCATTTAATTAGGTTCTTCCCAACTGCTGAAGTCAAAAAGAAAAATGAGTCACAGACTACAAAAACGCAGCGCCTGAGATTCTGTCATACTGTCGTTTTTTATTTTTTTTTGTCTGTTGTCGCTTCGACTGTGGTTGCTTTGACTAATTTTATATTGGTTAACGGTCGTGTTTGTTATTAAAATGTATCTGCATGTTTTGTATCAATCTACAATAGAAAAAATTTAAACTAATAGTTATTTGTAGGTATTTTTACTTCCTTTAGTAGGTATTATAAATGTGAAAGTTGGATTGAACTGATGTTTTTTACTCTTAAGGTCGATGCATACGTAACGTGGACGGGACGTGGACGAGACGTGGACAAGACGTGGACGGGACGTGGACGGGACGTGGACGGGACGTGGACGGGACGTGGACCGGACATAAATATACGTGCGTGCCCCGTTCCCGTCCCGTCCGTACCTCCGTGACGTATGCGCTATCGTTTACATTTTCTATGAAATTATGTTTCCATTTCACGTCCCGTCCCGTCCGGGGTAAAAACACGTTACGTATGCTTTGAACTTTAGACACAAAAACTACTGAACAGATTTTCAGGTAATTTAGCAAACAGGTACACATTGGACGAAACAACATATTTATATTGTAGAATATTTTCGTAAAATATGCTGAGTGCGTACCTTTTTTGTTGAGCAGTGCTGCAGCAGGTTATGTCGATTTTATAACTTATAATATTTTATAAATGATTTATTTAGTGTAAATTTATAACTTGTTGCAGAGCTTAACAAAGTAAATAATTTCTTTCTTTCTTTCTAAAACGTGGGTAGAGTGCTACTTTACCAGTATGTCACCAAAATTTTACTTTTTTGATAGATTTCGTTCAGTAGCGTTTCAACCGAAATACGTCCTCCTAAATCTAAGTCGAGAATGTGTAACAAGATTATAGTAAATAATTAAAAATATCTTCATTACTCTAGTCTATACATATAAAACACAAAAAATGTTTGTACGGATATACCCCAAACTAGTTTCATTTGAAAGGCAATAATGCGAAGATGATTTGAGACCACTACAACAATGCATTAGGCATATTTTCGATTTTCAACTTTTTTTATACAAATATTTTTAACGAAGTGGAATACGACAGGTACTAGTACAACATAAACATTCAGAAGTACAGGACAGAATGACAGTTCCACGCGAAGTCTCCTGCAAAATGTAGCACAAAGGCTATGACGAAGGAAAATAATTATTCGTTTCCTATTTCAATGTCCTTCACAAAATATCCGCAAACCTAGAAACCAGGTACAAGATAATTTCTCTATGTACATTGCACTTAGCTCTTAAGTCAGTATTTTCATCTTGAACAACAACCGACCCTATTCCCAACGCATTAGAGCCCAGTTTAGTATCTCGGCCACCTCCCCCGGGGCTATCATGCTGTAATTAATCTTGGAAGCCGTCACTTTAAATCTCAGTTTGGGGCTAATTTTAAGCTGACCAATTTATTTTGACACTCCGCTGCTTATTCGCCGCATGGCTCGAGGGATCAACGTAATTCGGTTATGCAACCAGTATAAAGTGAGCTCTTGTTGCATATTAATGTGCAGTGGTTAGAGATCTTCTAGATTTAGCTTCCTGGTTGCAAGGTGAGCTGTCGGTTGGTTTTGCTAATTGGTCCCGAGGGTTCAAGTTGATTGGTTAATTCCTGTTCGGAGTAGGTCAGCTCCCTCGGGATTCCTATCGGGAGGAGTTGACGTTACTGCAGTTTGGGTTCAGCAACTCTTTCTAATTCTGTTACAACGTATATTGAACCTTATTCAATTACGTTAAGCTTCAAATTGTTATATGAACGTTAAATAAAATCGTATTTCTTTCATTAATATTTAAATGGATTTAATATTTTAATCTCAGTCCTAGTAACTGAGTTAATTACGGGCCAACTGATGGTATTAACACATCTGGTACAACATGGATATTGCAGACATGTTGCTGATGATTACAAACCCGTTTGTTACTTAGCTCTCAAAGAAAGTAAGCTTGATTGATGAAAAACAAGATTAATAATAATAATAATAATAATAAGCCCACAGGGCAGCTTGTGGCGAGCTGTTGGTGAGTAGCGACACCATGGACCCGAGTGCTCCCGGGGGTTCAACCTTTTCTTATCTTCAAGTGAGGATCGAGGAACAGGCCCCCACCTCTGTGCTTGCCTTAACCGGCCGGCCAGAGTGGAGTCGCTAGAGCTATATGCTCGGGGGTGGAAGTGTCTAATGGCGTAATAACGAGGAAACCCGCTCATGGGGGTTCAGTCCCCCCTAGATGGTGAAATCGGTGCCGCACCTCTCTACACCCCTCTAGTTGCTCACGCCAATGTTGCCCCCAGGCATGCGCCGCTTTACGGGGGCCCATTTAGTGAGTAGCGAGCCACCACCTGCCATTTTTTTCAGTTGTTTTACAGTCTGAAAGGCAGGTGTCCATAGTTTCCCATAACCCAGAAACCAGTCCCTCGGAATTTCATCCCAATAGCCCAGTTTTAGTATAGATTTTTTTGTTTTTGTAGATTCTAAATAGTTGTCGTGCACACGGTGGGGACTATCTTCGGGTGTATCAGATTGTGCAATCGAGGGTAGTATCCACCTTGTGTCCCACACACGCACTTTATTAATGTTCTCAAAGGGGCTTCTGCGTGTTGGACCTGTGTCCCCACGCAAGCCTTCCAAAATACCGGGTCCGCTTACATCTTGGACCCGAGATACAAATTGAGATACATAATAATAATAATAATAATCTTTTATTTCGGATCGAGTCCATAGTTGTTAGTAACGGTATGTACTTACATCTAATGTTAGTAAAAGATAACAAATAATTAAAAAACTAAGCTGCCTACACTTCACGGACGGCATGCAAGCGCGCCCAGTGGCGGAACATTGGGGAGTCCCAACGGTCAACAAACGCATTCAGAATCCCGTTCGGGCTGGCGCGCAGCCGCTGCAGTAGCGAGGCGCATCGCTTGCGAATGATCGCCTGGAAGCCGTCCACCCGCCGCTCCGTGAACATTGTTGATGCACTGCAGTGACGCCGCAACCCGAACAAAATTCTGAACGCATTATTATATTGAACCATCAGGGCTCTGTATGTACGCTGCGTGTACTTGACCCACAGGCTGCAGGTATAAAAAGTTTGACAAAATGCCTTAAATAATGTCACCTTAACTTCGTCGGTGCACCGAGCAAACCTGCGGGCCAGCATGTTGCATCGTACAGACAGCGCCCTGCGTTCCCTCTCCATATCGGTGTTGTCACCCAGATCCTCCGAGACCCAGTGACCCAGATACTTGTAATTGTCGACTCTCTTCAAGGCGGTTCCACATAGAAGTAACGGAGGTGGATTCGAGAAAACTGTTTTCCCCGCCTTGAAGATCAGTTGGAAGGTATTTAGAAGGTAGTTGGAAGGTATTTCAACAGATTAAGTTGGAAGGTATTTATCTACCCGCAAAATACAAGACTACCCTCAATTCCACTCTGAATGAAACTGTCTCAATGTCCTCAATGGAAATTAATATTTTAAACGTTAATAAGAATTCCATATTTCTATAGAAAATTGAAGAATAGTTTTTTCTCTGCCAATTTAAAGTTTGAAAAAGCGTAACCACTAACCAGAAATTCTATTAAATGACTCTACATACATTACATTTAATAATCTCAGTTTAATCTCGACTGGAATCACAACGCGCTTCATTATAAAATACCACAAACAGAGAGAGAAAAACGTCGAGAAATGCGAATAAAAGGTAGAGCCATAATAAATTCTAAAACAAACAGTTGCTGCAAATTACGACGAAACAAAACATTTCCTGCTATGAATATGAAGCAATGTAGAGTCAGGGACGGCTCAGCAACGTATGGCCGTATAGCGCTCGAAAACAATTCTCAAAACATAGCTGGAATTCAAATATCAGCGCATTCAACTAACGCAGGCATTTCATTTACAACTCTACCATTGTAGAGTCGTGTAATTTCGAACTCTATATTCGGTTGAAAGCGTTCGCGATTGTAAAGGCTATTTGATTTAGGATGTCTTCGCTACCGATGTTTTCTCTATTGTTCGGAGGCTGCATTTTAAGGCTTCGAGCCAATATCTTCTTGATCCCTACATTGAATTCTTTATCGATGGTGTTACAAGGCGGGAATGTCCCGAATACAAATCGCACGAGGGATTTGAATGTAATAGTGGTGCGGGATATAGCGATATACGCCGTGGGATACCGTTTTACGAGTTAAATAGATGGCGCCACCTACAGCCGTAATTTGAGTTTTTTGCTCTTTATCAGAATATATTATTATCAGGTTCAAAAAATGGAATGGAATGGGTTGACTGGTGGAGAATTCCATATTAGGCATTAAGTCCGCCCATTGTGATCTAGTTTTTTAGGTTAACAATAAAGAGTAAAATAAATAAATAAATAAATAAAAAATAAAGAAATATTTACTAAGATTAAATAAATTTTCCAGCTAGATAAAGATAGATAGATAGAGTAAGACTAAGGAAAAACGAAACTCCCCCCGGGGGTTGCCCGCCTTGTCGTGGCGGGGGGGCTTAGTAACCGTGGACTGGTCACCCACGGTGAACCAAGAGGCAACCAGGGCCGGCCTGTTTGGGCTGCCGGCTGGCCCGAGGAGGGCGCTCCCAGCGGGCTGAATAAGTCCGCTGCGGACGCGCTTGGAGGTGGGACCGTGGAAGATAGGGTGCACCGTTCTCCCTATCTTCTGCGGCCGTGGAGGGATCGCAGGGGGAGAGGCGTGTTGGTATTACGGTGCGCCACTCCCCCTACCCCCTGCGAGCTGGCGGGGCCGTTCCGCCGAAACGGCACTGGTGGGGCCGCAGAGGAAGAGGCATGTCGGTATTACGGTGCGCCGCTTGCCCTATCCTCTGCGGCCGAGATGTGGTCGGTGGAGGAACCACAGACCTGATCCTCCACCGGGTACCAGTTATCTGGTATCCATGGCCTCCTAGTAGCAGACTCAGGGGGAGTTTGCTACAGTACTGGTGGAGGCCGAGGAGGGAGGCGCACCTTACCATCTGGTGCGCCCATCGTGGAGGGCCTTCGGGCTTTCGCGATGGAGCCGCTTGTGGGCGGCTGCCGTTGGCGGGGTCGCGGATGTGTGCGAAAGCGTTCCCGTAACCCCGTCACAAGGCGGCGAGGCGGAAGATGGGGGGGTTTTTAGTGGGTATACCGTGGGTCTCATTAGCCTATACGGGAGTCCCACATAACCACTCGGGTACCCCCTGCGCCCGGGTGGTATGCGTAACGCATTTTCCCCCCCGGAAAAAAAAAAAAAAAGGAAAAACGAAACTATTATAACATTACTGAAAACTAGTATTTACTAAGTTGGTCTGATAATATTTTATTTGGATACGCCTATTATAATCTTAGAATGTTATTAATGTGAAAGTTTATCAGGATATTTGTTACTCTCTCACGCAAAAATAAACAACTGATTTTGATGAAACTTTGCATAAAGGTAAACCATTATGATATTTATGATACATTATTTCGGATAATTCTTGACAAAAAATAACTGACTTCAAAATTAAGGATTACTCAAAAACTACTTGTCAGATCTCGTTCTTTAAGTAGGAAGTGTTACATGATAAATACCAACTTTCGAATAAAAAAAGAATCATCAAGATCGGTTCAGCCAGTCGAAAGTTCTGAGGTAGCAAACATAAAAAAATACAGTCGGTTTGAATACCTCCTTCTTTTTTAAAGTCGATTAAAAACAGAGGCGAAGCCGCGGGCAGGGCACAAGTCTAAAATAACTCGGGCGTAAAATATCAAGTAGTAATTTATAACTATGGTAATATATTACACATGCAAATTCTATTTTATCTCGTCAAGTTAAATATATGTGAAGGACGCGTGAAATCTTTCGCGAGGATTTCCTATACTAAGACATATGGGAGGTGCTTTGCCTTCGCGATTTAAGGAATGACCCTCATAAGTTATACCAGCGTTCGTGTGACAAAGGATTTTGAAATAAATTGAGATAAATTTCAAGTATAGCTTAGATACAAAAATGTTTCAAGGAATATTGGTTAATGGCATTGAAGTATTATTACTAGCGTATAGAACTGACACCGCGAACACCATGTATGTCCCAATGCATTGGCGCCACGTGGCTTCAATCTTCAATGGATTCGTTCGATTTTGAAAGGAGAACGGGGGCTCAATTTTGAAAATGGTACCTCCCGGGCGGGACACACATTTTGTTCTAGATGTCTTTTCTAGACATTATACTTCAATGGTTAATGGCTAAATATTAAGTATTATGAGTATCTTATAGTAACAAATATTCCGGCCCCTGTAAAAATTGTAAGTGATCGACCAAATTAGGCTACCAATATGCGGGAATTGAATGAGTAGCCGTTAGCAGACAAGAAACACTTTTAAGGTAAATTGCCGATAAACGAGTAGACTGATTGATCCGATGAACACGTCTTGGTCATCGTCGCCCGGACATCATGGACAATGGACATCACCGACAATAAACATCACTGAGGCGTTTTTTGCCAATAAACAGTCAATAAAGAAAACAAGTTAATAATTCACAAACTAAATAGACGCTTTTATAGCGGCAATGTACTATAGGACATCGGCGAAACCCCATCAATCAACAAAAAAATGTAACTAAACTACGTACTGATAACATTAGATTTATTGCAGATATCGCAAAACCAATCGTCACAGAAAACAAACGGAATTTACGAGCGCGATCGTTTGAATCACGCAGCGACCCTCCATCCCTCACGGCGCGCGAATTACGTCAAAATATTTGATTTAACACGCGATCCCTGTTATACATAGTGTTATAATATAAAAATATTATGTATTTTATAAACTTAGCAGTTTATAACCGATTTCAAAGGAAGAATCTATCAATTCAGTCGATTTTTAATGCTTATTTCACAACTTTTTAAATGATAATTAATGTTAATAACAGATTTGGAAGATTATTCAGGTTAATTAAAAATTTTCTTGTCATCCATGAGGAATTTTCGTGGCATTTTCGATAGGTGTTTTCCGAAGACTATTTGTTTGAAATAGTTTTTTTCAAAGAGAGAAGAAAAGGAAAGAAAACGAAGAAAAAGAAAGAAAGAAGTAGCTCTCAAGGCTGGGCCTATTTGACATTTGTTTGGTTAGTTCCTGCTTGAGAACGGTCGTTAGACTTTATGTAAGATATTTATTACAGCGTAGATAGGCAACCCTACAACGCAGTTAATTCTGAGCGCGGTGGATTACTCATAAAACTTTATTTAAAGTTACTTATACTACGACAGAATTGTAACATTGCTATAAATTGCACGAATTGCCCGTTGAAGCCTAATTGAAAAGCAAACCTCTCCGCGAGAGGGCGTTGTTAAATATTCACACTGTAATCTTTCTGTCATGCTCACTTCAGGGCTGTCACTTTAACCTCTGCAGGTGAAATAAACGTAATAAGGAGAACGGAAAAAATTAAATAAAACGTAAAATAAGGTTGTATTGTAAGGTAATTTTATTAGTATCTTGCTCTGGGCCCTCTTATTCTGGATCATGCTTTCATGAAAATTCGTTCAGTGGTTTTTCATGAAAGAGTAACAAACGCATACAAACGCATACATTTATAATTAGAAGGAGTAAATTGTATTATTGGTAGCCCCTACAAGAGTCTGCCCCCAAACGACATTTGCTATTCTGTTTTTTTTTTGTTTTTTGTATGTGTTCGTGGCCTTACAAATAAAAGTTATTCTATTATATTCTGTTCTACATATTATACTAGCTGTGGCTTGAGAGCCAGTATTCTATATCTTTTCTCTTTTTCCTTGGTTGCAATGTTTCGGTGGGGCTTTTAGTGTTACTGATATCCACGGGCGACGGTAACCATTTATTATCAGGTGGATCGTCAGCCCGTTTGTTAAGTTTTTATAAAAACATGTGAGCTATCGAGATCACTGTTAAAAATAGGATAGTTGGTGGAGGTTAATGACCAACTCCCAGACCGAGAACAAAAATTTAAGCCCATAATTCAAATTACTGCACCACCGGGATTCAAACCAGGGTCCTGCAAACAGCCCGGCATGGTAGCTATTGCGCCGTATTGTTTATCGGTTAGTATTAGATAGATATCTCGCAGTAGGCAGCCCTATCGAGCTGAGTAAGCAGGTGTACATAGTAAATGGATTGGAATTTTTCGCCGGCGGTGAAGAAATAAAACAATAACCTGTAAGCTCCGTATTTTCAGGCGTTTATTTTTAACGCGGAGGCTTCTATCGGTATTACAAAGTTATGTTATTATTGCCACCTTGTTGTTTTATAAAGAAACTTTCGATAACGATACAAATTCCGTTCATTTTTACCTTGCTGTATGTTCCATATTCGACGGTAGATGTAGTGAAGTAACTATCGATAGAAATTATCGACTATCGACTGGTTGAAATCTATCTTTCTACATGAATAGGATTCTATTCGAATCGTATATGAAGGGCTCAATGGAAAAACGACCTCAGTCCAGTTTTACCTCAAAATGACCTTGGGATGCCATCTAGTAGCAGTCTGAGAGTACTATAACATGCGTTAATCAAGGAAAGGCGAAAGCGACTTGAATCCTCGAAAATACAGTAAAAAGAATTACCATGCTAGGGAAAAATGACATGAGTGTGTTAGATTCAATGTGTAATGGTTATGGAAAAGACAAGAAATATAAATTGGAAGTCATGTTATAAAGCGAGAATCGACAAATATTTGCAACTTGTACTATTATTAATAAAGGTAAACCAAAAAGCACAATGACTAGTTATTTTTCATGATATTGTGACTTTTTCATATTATTATGGAGGTATGTAAATGATACACATTATTTGCGGCAATTAATTTATTGAAACCCTTAGTTCGCAATGTGCTTTAGTCGTTGGGGAAGAACTAAGGGGAAAGAAACCCCAACGGCACAAGATTACCGCAGTAATATTATATTATATCATTCCACATTTCGTATCAATATTACACATTTTAAAACGGAACAAACAGTACGACAATATTGAATTGAAAGCTGGCTTCCAGTATAGCTTTACAACATTATGACACTACAATCGTGTTAATTAGAATGATACTAAACAATAATTAAATAGACTGGCAGAGTAACATTATAAAAGTATTTCAAAGTACTTAACTTCTGCAGAAGAGCAGCTCACACACTGAATTAAACGAGACAATTACAAACACTCGCTTTTATCAACCCAACTATCTACCCCCACACCATAATTACGAGTATCACCTGACAACCACAGATAAAACCAATAATTTGTAATGCTACGTAAAAAAATCGTAATAAATACTAATAATAATAAACACAATTCAATAATTGATTTAAACAATTCCAAATCATCAAAATTATTAGTATTTTATAAAATAATTAAAATATTTCTACCGGCAAACAATTTTACTTCCTGTTACAATTAAAGACCTATTTTAAAAATTAGCAAGTAGTTGACATTTAACGTTGCTATAAATTTTCTAATACCTTATATTCATTTTACTTATATCGTATATTATTACCAAATCGTACAATAATATTATGTCTATCTAATCGTACAATAATATTATATTACCATATTTCAAGTGTTTCCTGTTAGGATTAATACAAATAATACAAGTTGTCAAAATATAAAAACATTATCATTAATGGATACGTTTCCTTTTTATAAAAATCTAAATTTCATATTTTCTATTTATTGAGCAATTATTACATATACCTACATTATAAATATACAATATCTCTCACGGCCAGACTGACATGTACTTCGCTCTCGAAGTACTAAAAATACTACATCGTTATACATACTAAGTACATAAAAATACCAAGATAATATAGTTCCTACTACATTTACGAATATTGTCTCTTTTCACATTAAGATAAACACAAGTAAAGATATTTCATTTCATTTCATTTCATTTCATTTCATTTCATTTCATTTCATAAGGGCCCACTAGCCTCCCACCTGCTGCACATGAGTAAGGCTAGGGCTTTTAAATCAGTAGACATTATCAGCAGTTCCTTCAGTAATAGGGATGTTGACTAATTTTTAGGATTTAATTTTATTTTATAGATAAAACCTTGATATTCACGAAAAATAAATATTATGAAAATAATAATCTTCAATTTAAAAACAAAAATTGATAAGTAAAAATCATTATCAAATTTCCCACCAAGAACGTCAAAGTTTGTTGAATTTCCATATAAAATAGGAGCAATTACGTTATATTCTCAAAATTGCGTTTAAGGTCACGTGACAGTGAGTACAATTTTTAACATTTAAAATTAATGATATCTAATTTATTGTGATTGATTTCAATAAAATAAGGCCTTAAAATAGGCCTTTAAATGTTACCACTAATACTTTAGACATAATTTTTTATTAATTTATAATTAATGTCAACATCCCTATTTGATCCAGCCTCTCACCTGCTGCACATGAGTCAGGCTAGAACTTCTCAGAAGACATAATCAGCAGTTTATTTATTAATTTGATCTAGCCTCTCACCTGCTGCACATGAGTCAGACTAGAACTTCTCAGAAGACATAATCAGCAGTTTATTTATTAATTTGATCTAGCCTCTCACCTGCTGCACATGAGTTTAGACTAGAACTTCTCAGAAGACATAATCAGCAGTTTGTTCAGTAATATCATCCAGCCTCTCACCTGCTGCACATGAGTCAGGCTAGGACTCTCACTCAGTAGACATAATCAGCAGTTTGTTCAGTAATTTAATCATCACTTCTTAAATTATCCTTAGACAATTATTATTGCATTTCATTTCAAAATTTACCCATCCATTGTATAATATTTCATTTCAATCCACATCACGATTGTGTTGACAAAACGTAACTAACAATATCGAAGATACTAAATATCTGTTCCGTTTGGCCATCCGATTCAAAACAATAAGTACAAAATTTAACAGTGATGATTAATTACCACAATAACCGTAGACAATAGTAAATTGCTATCGTTACTTACTTACTTATAACATAAACTTAATTGAAACTAAATAAAAAAAAAAAATTGTGAAATTAATAGAATTAGATCTTTTAATTGTGTCGTGTCTTTTAATTGTCTAATTGTGTAATTGAGTAGTATGTGTCTAATATCTAAATTCATCATAAATCATTGTGGATAAATCTTAAAGATTATATTATGTAATGTATGTCGAGTCATATTCCTTGCTATATACTCTCACTGGGGCTATATTACATACAAACATTTCAAAATAAAATATATATAAAAATCTTTTGAAATAATATATTAATTATTAAATTAATTATTAACCCCTTCCAAGCGGCCGTAACGTTTTTTCGTGACAGAAAAAAAAACATCCTAATACGGTGCCGCGTCTACATAGAAGTTTCACTTTAAAAAAAAATCGTGATATTATTATAAGGAGAATAAAGAGAATATATTATAAGGGGTAATGAATAAACTACTCGACCGATTTGAAAAATTCTTTCACAAATTGAAAACTACATTATTTCTAAGTTAATAGGCTGTATTTGATTGTGATTATTAATTAGTTGTTGTTTTTTTTTTTTTGCAAATCGCGTAAGGTTCAGTTAGTAATACATAAATTTTTATATCGTAAAACCTATTAAAAATATTACAGCAAATTATATTACTTGTCATTGTAAATGTAATAAAAGTAAGAAGCTAAGATTTCTTCAAGATTATTTGAGAAATATCTAAACAGGTTCTACTCGTAATGCAATTTTCACACAGTACCTACTGCGCTATTTTTGTTTCAATTGCACCAACAAAACAAAAATGTCAATTTAAAGAACATCTCAGTCACATAACGGTTACTTAAACTTCTCCTTAGTATAGAGACAAACAAAAAAAAATTCACTCTCATGGACAATTAAAGTATAAAATACCTTTAAATAATTATTATTTTATGAAAATTTAAGTTTTTGAATGTCAAGTCAAATCATCCCAAAAAATATATACCACTTATTATTGATATTGACAATTAGCAGTACCTACCTACTACCTTTATTTTATTTCAAAGAGAGAAAAAAAAAAGCTTCTTTACAATATTTTTAAGTAATACAAAAAGTAAAAAGAATTTCTTGATAATATATCATAGTTTAATATATCAGATATAATCATAGTTTTAAAAGCATTAAAAATAAATATAAACTTTTATTAACTATCAAAATATTTTACGTGTGGCTACGCAAACCAATAATAAGATTAATTATCGATAAGGTTATTTTGACGTTGGTCCGCACTAGGGTCATTGAAAGTTGACAATATAACTGAGATGAACCAATACTTTACATATTATTATTATTTAATGTCAATAATTAGTCCTGGACTCTTTACGACTTAATAAACGAACTTTTCCGAGTTGGGTCGTAAATATTGTTTTATATGTGGGTACTACAACGCAAGCTAACTAGCAAATACTAGAAAATTGTTATTAGTGTTTTTAGGCACAAAACTAAATATAACCTAATTGAATCCGAATAACTTATTAGAATTACCAAGTGTTAAGTAAATTTACTAGCACTGAAATTATAATTTGTATTTGAAGAGTTTTACAAAAAAAGGAAAAAAAAATAAAGCAGTCTAATTTAAAAAAAATACAACACAAAATGTGTTATCCACTTTTAAAAACTTATATCTAAAGTAACTAACTACTAATAACTAAAACTATTTAAAGTAAAAAAAATTAAATTAAACAAATACAACACAAAATGTTAATAAAAGTCATAAAATATCTAAATTTTAAAACCTACTATCCGTAAAAATAATTATTATTCTAAGCCAAAACAACAACAGTCTTCAAAACCAGTTCACGAAGCAAACCAAAACCAAAAACCAAAATCAAATCGTATGTCTTTTAAGTTTATAACCTTATTGACTTATTCCTTTACAATATTAATTTCTAACCAAAACACAACCATTTATCCAGCGCGAATTCAGATTTTCATTTATAAATTAGTTGCCTATGACTTTAGTAATTTACATATTGTGTCATTTGAAAGCGTGATTCAGAACTTGCAAATGAATTTTACTAACGCCATCTATTAACAAAATCCGGAACTAAATATCTAACAACTAACAAAACATCGAGCTTCCCATGGAAATGAGAGGTTTTACCGCGGTAAAAAAAATAGCCTACGTTACTCTCCACCCTCCTAACTATCTCCACACACAAAAATCATACCATATAATAGCTTTGTTGCGACGTGAAAGAGGAACAAACAAACACACTTTCGCATTTATAATATTATAGTATATAGTATGGAGTTATTCCATAGCTAACGACGTCTTCCTTTTGGATTACCTAATTTTTTCTTATTTGTGTAATTATGTTTACGCAGTTATGCATATTATATTATTAGAACATTAAATATTATTCCTAATGATATTTATCCTCTCAATTTACATGATTCAATTATGTACTTTAATTGCTTTAATTAATTTTCAAATAAATAATAAAATTGTCGTCAGTCTACTCTATATTCATATTTCACAAATTATTGTCATACATTTATACCTACATACTGATTCAACCTACAAATCATGGAAATAAATAAGTCATTTTTAGTCTTATTCGAATGTTAAACAAATAACATAGGTACCTACCAAAATAAAAACTAGTTGTGGGTATTCTAAAAGTTTACATCTGGTGTATTGTGTCGATATAGATTACCTACGGTTTTGTTTGATTTTAGTATATTATTATTTTGCCATAATAGATTTTATTTTTCTTATCATTTTGTTTGGGTGCCTGGCGCACTAGTCTTTCCCTTTCGAATTTGTTGCAATCTACATAGTGTCTATACTAGGTATATAAATTATAAAGAAATATTAAATTATATGTAAAATATATGTATAGGTACTATTTATGTTCGAAAATTCATTTCATTGTAAGCAGTTAGTAAATAATTAGATAGTCATAACCGAAGAAAGATTTAATTTGTATACCTACTTTGTTGCTATTTAGTACGTATTTAGTACGTCCTATTCTTTGAAACCTCTATATCTACTGTACGTAAAAAAAAAAAAATTGAATGTTAGTCTTCAATTCTAATTCGATTAAGTCTATTTTTAATCAAATAATTCACAGGTTTTCTCGTGATGTCCGGACAGAGAGAATTCCGCCTCCTTATTGTATGTTTAAATTACTTAATGCACAGAAAAAAAAAATATATATAATAAAATCCTTAAACATTATCATAAAACAAAGCCCTTTAAGGGCCTTACCGTTCTTGAAATCACTTCGGTGCTGTTCTAAGGAGATTCCCTTGATCACTTGTTGGATGTTTCAATACTATAATAATTGTCCATCTCGTGACGTAGCAGATCCTTGCGTCGAAAACTTATTATTTCGTCGTCACAGTTCCGCTGGTCCGGGGCCGCAATTTTTCTTCTATTCTGAAACTTGGAAAATAAACACATATTAGGATACATATATTATTAAAAACGCGAGTCCGACTCCTACACTTCTGATGTTAGATTCAATGTGTAATGGTTATGGAAAAGACAAGAAATATAAATTGGAAGTCATGTTATAAAGCGAGAATCGACAAATATTTGCAACTTGTACTATTATTAATAAAGGTAAACCAAAAAGCACAATGACTAGTTATTTTTCATGATATTGTGACTTTTTCATATTATTATGGAGGTATGTAAATGATACACATTATTTGCGGCAATTAATTTATTGAAACCCTTAGTTCGCAATGTGCTTTAGTCGTTGGGGAAGAACTAAGGGGAAAGAAACCCCAACGGCACAAGATTACCGCAGTAATATTATATTATATCATTCCACATTTCGTATCAATATTACACATTTTAAAACGGAACAAACAGTACGACAATATTGAATTGAAAGCTGGCTTCCAGTATAGCTTTACAACATTATGACACTACAATCGTGTTAATTAGAATGATACTAAACAATAATTAAATAGACTGGCAGAGTAACATTATAAAAGTATTTCAAAGTACTTAACTTCTGCAGAAGAGCAGCTCACACACTGAATTAAACGAGACAATTACAAACACTCGCTTTTATCAACCCAACTATCTACCCCCACACCATAATTACGAGTATCACCTGACAACCACAGATAAAACCAATAATTTGTAATGCTACGTAAAAAAATCGTAATAAATACTAATAATAATAAACACAATTCAATAATTGATTTAAACAATTCCAAATCATCAAAATTATTAGTATTTTATAAAATAATTAAAATATTTCTACCGGCAAACAATTTTACTTCCTGTTACAATTAAAGACCTATTTTAAAAATTAGCAAGTAGTTGACATTTAACGTTGCTATAAATTTTCTAATACCTTATATTCATTTTACTTATATCGTATATTATTACCAAATCGTACAATAATATTATGTCTATCTAATCGTACAATAATATTATATTACCATATTTCAAGTGTTTCCTGTTAGGATTAATACAAATAATACAAGTTGTCAAAATATAAAAACATTATCATTAATGGATACGTTTCCTTTTTATAAAAATCTAAATTTCATATTTTCTATTTATTGAGCAATTATTACATATACCTACATTATAAATATACAATATCTCTCAAGTGTGATAAAAAAACTAAAGTGTGATCTTTATTAAAAAAAGCTTTACGGTCCAATACACAGGTTCCTGAATCAATACTGAGTTTTTTTTAGCGCTGGAACTATGTTAAAAGAGTAGGAAAACTGTGAATTTGTTTTTTCCAAATCAGCTTTGATGGACTGAGGTCGCTTTTCCCCTGAGCCCTTTATATGGCTTTAGCCCATTATTACATGGTAACAGAACGGAAATGCTTCGAAAGTAATCGTCATTTCTGTACGGAACTGCTATTTTTTTGGTATGTTACATTCTATTCGTTATTAGTGCTTGAACTATTACTGCTCGTAGTGCTCGTAATAGGCTCGTAGTTTTCAACTACCTGATTTTAATTGTTAAATAATATAATTACTATTATTATTTATCCACGGGGTTTGTCTGGATAGCTACCATCCTTGAGCCGCCCAACGACTCGTGTTCCGGCTGGGTGCTTGAGAGCCAGTTCTTTCTTGCTGTTTCTTCTCTCTCTCTTGGCCGGCAACACATCAGTTGTGCGTTTGGTATTACTGATGTTCATGGGCGACGATAGCCACTTACTATGAGGTGGATCGTCAGCTCGCTTGCCAGCTATTTCCATAAAAATTACCTACCTCAGTGCAATTCTTCATCTATAATCAACCGTGAAGTGTGCCTTAAATAGTTCAGTAGAAATACTGGAGAGCAAATAACGAGCAGGATTAACGGAAACAGAAGAAAACTGCAACTCGCAAATAATATTTTAAAAGACGGTTATGAAGTCGGTTGTTAAGATATTCACAGCTCATGAATTTTAATAAAAAGGAGAAATTATTTTAAAACGAGAAAGTAATTAAATTTTTATTCAAATAGCACTCTTGCAATTAAACAGAGCGTTCATACCGCGAGCTACGCGTTTTGTATTCATGGCTGCGAGGGAGAGAGACTAGAGATAAAAAACATCTCCTTGTCTTTAACCTTGACCGCCTTTTGCGTGCCAATGATAGTAAGAAGTAAGAACTATATGTATGGTGTAACTCAGTCGGATCTTACTTAATTTTCACTAATTTTTTTGTATTGTCAATAAATTAATACTAGTAATATATATCTTATATATAAAATTCTCGTGTCACAATGTTAGTTACCATACTCCTCCGAAACGGCTTGGCCGATTTTTATGAAATTTTATATGCATATTTAGTAAGTTTGGGAATCGGCTACTATCTATTTTTCATACCCCTAATTGATAAGGGTTGTCCACCCCTAACATTTATTTTTTATTTTTTGGACAAAATTTTAATTTTTTAATTTTTTATAATGTGACATTAAAAATACATACAACCCTAAATTTTCACCCCTCTATCACCAATCCCTATTTTTTAATAGTCATTTTAGTAATTTAATCATTTTTCATCCCGCTCGATAACTGATCAATTGTTAGGTGATACGAAGTTCGCCCGGCCAGCTAGTGTACATATAAAAGGCAAAATTATTGACTGATGTATCAACGCACAGGCCAAACCCATAGGGGCTAGAAACTTAAAATTTCGCACACATATTCCTCTTATGGCGTAGGCATCCACTAAGTAAGGATTTTTCAAAATTCAACCCCCAAGGGGGTGAAATAGGGGATAAATATGATAAACATGATTTCCACGTGCAAAGCTGCGGGCAACAGGTAATTACTAATATAGAACTGAAAATAGGACTTAATCAGTCCTAAGAATATTAATATTAATGACTTAATAAAAATGTAAAGTATCAAGTGTTATTTAAAGTTAGTTCTTATAAAATATGAAACTACAATGTCCTATGTCAAAGTTTTCACACGCGAGCTATATCACTGGTGCTATTAACTTCGTTTCAAACTATGTTAGTAAAACACACCTAGTCATTTCACTACATAAACTATTGTCAGGAACTCCAAGAACTTTCTGGAAGAGTTGACGAACAACAAGCTGAGAGCTACAAGAATGTTGCAAGTTGTGGAAGTACGCTAGAAGTTACTACTTGTAGACGAAGTGTATAGAAAGACTAAAGGCCGTTTCTTCATGGGACGTATTGTGCACACATGCACACATGGAAGCTTTTGTATGTTACACATAGATAATATCAGTGGCGTGCCTAGGCAGTCAGAACAAGGCAAGTTTTTAAAGGAGTAGAAACGGCGTCGTTATATGCCGAGCGAAATGTCTTGGGTTCAAATCCTGCCCGGGGCAGATAAGATATTTATTTAACGGATTTTGTCGATAGCATGGTCCATTGCTTCATAGTTGTCATTGTTATTGGAATAGATTTGTGACAGTACTTATAAAAATAATTTACTTATTATTAATTTAAAATTTATGTCACCTTATAAAAAAGGATACACGAAGGGCAAACTTAATGCCTAATGGCATTGTCCACCAGTCAACCCTGGGTGGATGTGGAAAGAACTGATGGCAGGTGTTGAAACTAGTTAAGAAAAAAAAATGATAAAAAGGAGAAAAACAAATACTTACGTACAATTATATTGTACGTGAAATTGTCATAGGTATTGCACTATTCTATTTTAGATCTAATTAAAATAAATTATTTACATTTTACACAACATTTACTATTCTGTGATAACTCCATTAATATAATAATGAATAGTGATTTAATTTTAGTAAAGTGTCAGAGTACAGTTTCACCTAATGGACGGCAGGATGGATGAGAGGGATAACAACGGATCAAAACTGTATCTCAATGGATTAGTGTTGAATTTACTCCGCTTAATTCGTATTCAGGACGAAAATGAATTGTTTAGACAAATTATTATTCTTCATTATTGTGTGATTAAATCTTAACAAAATTATAGTTATAATTGTGATTGAATAAAGTACTTTTTGCATAATTTATTTCTCGTACATAATAATGGTTTATACTAGTTTATAGTTATAGCTATCATACAAATATTCCACTATAATTATTGGTTAAGATATAATAATAATATAAACAATTTGGTCATTTAACTTGTAAGAAGTAAAATAAAAGGTAACCTTATCACAAAGTTTTTAATATACAATAGTTTATAATATATCAGATATTTTTAATAAGAACTCCTATGCTTGTAATCATCGTTCAAAGATCTGGCAAAACCAACACTTAAAAAAACTACATCGAAGAAGAAAGAAATTATATCAAGTGCAAAGTTATCTACGAATCAATCCCTCTGAGTTTCTTTTTAAAATTCCTTAAAAATTGTTTTGTATATTCATTTGTTACGAGTTTTCAGCCAATAATCGCATTGAAGGCTCCTCACAGTAGTGAGTCAGTAAGGGATTTCATAGATACCATCCGTAAGCATCCTTTGCAGTTTTTAGTACAATAATTGCAAATATTTTGGTCAATCATTTCATTTATAAAAAGAAAAAAATATCATCATAAAGTTTTAGTTCATATAAAAGGTTATACTAATATTTGAAATAAGAACTCCAATACTTGTAAGTGTCCTACAAATATTTTTCAAATCTTGTTTATTTTTATTTAACAATTTATGGACACAAATACATAAGATGAACAATAGTGAAAGAAATATTGTATTGTGAAAGAAATATTGTAAAGTTGCTTATATTGACATTGATAAACAAATCCACCTCAAAGATTCTTTCTCTAGAATTTCTTTCTAGAAATTCCACCCCAAAGCGATTCCTGCAAGGACATCAACGATTCAATCTATCTGAGTTTCTTTTCGAATTCCTGTTCGAATTGTTTTGTATATTCATCTGTTACGAGTTATCAGCTTAATCGCGCTGAAAGCTCCTTACTATTCAGTCTGTAATGGATTTCATAGATACAATCCGAGTCTTTGTGGATCTAGAACAATTGTCGGAGCTCTATTGTACGGCGCACGGATCTACCGCGGGACAACTTCAGCTTTGTTGAGGTCCGAAACTATCAAACTTTTGAGATATTTATCTGCTGTTCACTCGGGAAATAGTGGATCAACGGAACTTTAACATTTATTTTCAAATAATTTATGAAATGTTCGCAGTTTTGCGCTACGGTTACTTTCAGTCAATAGGGATGTTGACTAATTTTAGGATTTAATTTTATTTTATAGATATGACCTTAATATTCACCAAAAAAATATTATAAAAATAATAATCTTCAATTTAAAAATAAAAATTGATAAATAAAAATCATTATCAAATTTCCCACCAAAAACGTCACGTGACGTCACTAAACGATATTCAATACTATCTGTCTGCTAAGTTTGTTGAATTTCCATATAAAATTGTGCCAATGACGTCATATTCTCAAAATGGCGTTTGAGGTCACGTGTCAGTGAGTACAATTTTTAACATTTTAAATTAATGATATTTAATTTATTGTGATTGATTTCAATAAAAGAATCATATTTTAGGCCTTTAAATGTTACCACTAATATTTTGGACATAAATTTATATTAATTTATAATTAGTGTCAACATCGCAATTAAATTAGTGGTTACTTATGTATTAGGAGCTGTTGCTAGCAGCTTTGCACGCGGAAATTATACTTATCATATTCATTCCCTATTTTACTTCCTTGGGGTTGAATTTTGGAAAATCCGTCCTGAATCAACTAACGTTGGCAATTATAGATTTTCCTGTTCAACTATATTCGGTGAAGTCTCATACCGGTCATATCACTGTACAATAACATTTCTCCTACAATTTATACATCATGTTTTATGTATCAGTAAATCTTTTGGAATCCACAAGGGTTGCCGTTCCATGAATCAACCATAGGAATATTATGAGCTGAAAGAAATAACCGTTGGAAATCCCCACGATCGTGTCATAAAACTGCCTTCCGGTGTCCTGTCGTTGAGGCAATGTTATCTAGCAGTAGTTTCGTTATATGGCCAGCATTTTGTATCGGTTGTTTGTGAGGGAGCGATTGTGATAAATATTTGATTGCTTTGAGTAGCCATGAATTGCGGAGTTGAACGATTTTTACAGGTCACAGGATATGTTGAAGACTTATAATGTTATGGTTATAACTACAATCTTTATTGTCGATATATTCTTTTTAAATATATACTTAGTCATTGAACTGTTAGAAAATTGCCTGCGTCTGCGTTCCCGCCCACCTATGACGTGGATGACTTCAAAAAAAGAGTGAATAGGCTTTTATTAAGTTAGTGCCCTCACCACCCTGGACCACATCTCCACTTAACATCAGTTGAGATTGTGGTCAAGCATTAACTTATGTAAAAAAAGCTACCTAGTAGATTATATGTTGTCAAAACACTTAAAAATACCAACATATAAGCGATACGTAGACAAATAAGAAGAATGTGTCCCCGTCTGCAATGCATTAACAACAGTCCAGGGTAAATTTTTCAAAGAGAATTTAAAAACTAGGCAGTATAAGAACCCTGTTACCTTAAAGAGAGTGTCTTAGTTATTGAACTGAATAATGCAGATCACGCAAGATTCTTCCAATACAAGGATAATCTAGTAGGATCCTTGTACTAAAGCTGCGTCCGTTGCTTTTTTAACCCTTGACGCAAATAAAGGGATGTTATAAGTTTGATGTGTCTGTATATCTATGATACTGTATGTCTGTCTGTAGCATCGTAACTCCCTGAACTGATTTTAATCTAGTTTTTTTTTTGTTTGAAAGGCGACTTAATCAAAAATTATACGAGTATTATAGGCTATTTTTAGTTTAAATTAAACATTCGTTTTTTTTAATTTAATTTAACGTTATAAGTCAAAATAGCTGTCACTCCGTGAGTTAATGAGATTAAGTCCACCCTTTTAGAGCCCCAACCAAGCCCAACCAAATAGTATGTAGTAACTCAGTAACTCATAACTCAGTTTTAACGAAAATGATATCACCAAACATCGCAAAATATCACTTACATAAAACAATGAAACGGCGGACACCAGTGTTCGAGAAGGCCTTTATAAATAAAGTTCTCACTCCGACTCAATTATTATCTCTCGGGTGAGGATTTAAAGACCATTTCACCGCCATGAAAATAATAAATCTTCTCAACTTAGAACTAGAATCACGTTCGGATAATAATTCTAGCGGGAACGTGACAGAAATTAAAAATGAGCAGATCCTCCTAGACAACCTGCCATGAGTATATAGATTTTATTATAATCCAATTGTTTATTCTTTGTTATGAGAGATTTAATCTGATATGCACAATAGACAGTTTAGTGGCTATAATCCGGTCTGCCAAGGGCCAGGATTCGATTTTCAGCGAGGAGGAAATATGAATTACGTTAGTAAGTAGTAGTTTCTTTCTTTCTTTTTCTTCTCTCTTTCTTGGCCGGCAACGCATCAGCCTATGGTGTTGCTGATGTCCATGCGCGACGATAGGTACATACCATCAGGTGGATCGTCAGCTCATTTACCGGCTATTTCCATAAAAAAAGTATTAGTCAATGTTGCAACGATTCTAATGTTAACTTAGACAAATACTAACTTAATAACAATAGATTTCCGCAAAATAACACCTGATACTATTTACTACAGGAAAGAATGAAAAGAAGAATGAAATGAAATGAAATCATATAAGTGGGGTCAATTTGAAGTTAGTGATCGTTAACAAACGAAATAGTTTGATGAATTGAATCCCGATATTTCAACCCACTTGCACGGATAGTAGCATATTAGTCTCTGGACTCAGCTGAACTGCGGTGTCACGAAGAAACTTTTGACAGGATGACAGATGACAGGTGTTATGAATACATTACTCTATCCATTTTCCGCCCTCTTCAGTTCTAAGTTTTGTTAACCATATTGACACAGTGAGATAGTGACACAGTACACTTTGTGAAGGTTTACTTAAAATAAACACCGGATTCCCGTTATCGATTCTATCATATTATCTCAAATGTTCCATCTATTTCTAAAGTTATCGAAAATTTAACATTGAGTTGTGGGTTTGAATACTTTTTACTCGCAAATAAGTGAAGTGTCTACAGCCTTACAATGTTTTTAATTTTAAAAAATAAGCCTAATACAAAAAAAAAATTAAAGACAGCAAATAATTTAATACCAAAAGTATTATAGATTCTAGTTTATTTTTTCAAAATGGTGACAGAACCGACTTGGTCAACCCCGACCCCACTTGGTACTAGTCTGGCCTACCCCTAGAGTGAATGAAAACCCCGGAGGCGCGGAGGGAGAGCAGCCCCCGCCTCTGTAACAAACTGCTTCGGCTTACATGGTGCCTGCAGTTTGTTACGCGGGCGGAGGGCCTGCACTTCCCGCAGCGCCGGAGAAGTTCGGAAGCCTGATTGTGAATAAAAAGCCTCTAATTTTTCCCTTAAAGTGCATATAATGTAACTTTGTAATTATAATAACTTTTGTATTTTTTTTTCTAAAATTGGTGTATTACCCCAAATGGAGTTTGACCTCAAAATAAAAATAAATAAACTCAAAAACTATGTGTTTCCTTACTTAGCCCCTTTAAAGGGAAGACCTTACCCCACCCTCTCCCCTACCCCAATTCTCCCCTACCACTGCCGCAGTATACTAAAGAAATACCGCCCTAATTACTTCCGTAACAAAGAATCAAAGTCATTTGGCAAAGGGAGATCTCCCGCCAGGCGAGGTGTGTTGCCTGGGAGGCGGCCGAGCCCCGACTGCCGTTGTCGGAGCATTTGTATATATCGGTGAGGCCATGAATCTCCAGTGAAGGTCCAGGGACGGACCTCTTTATTCTACAGCGCTTGCCTGATGCAGAGGCTGGAATATAAGAAATGTCATGTCATATTTAGATTAGGGAATTGTCAAGAATGTAGAACAGATTATTATTGATCACGTAGTGTTGAAGTACTTTGGAATATTGATGTGAATGTTAGGAGAACTGGAAATATATCATGGTGCAAAGTAAAATGAATATCATTTCATAACCAATACCATAGAATACCTCTTTCTGCTAAATCAGAAGTGATGGAACAAACCTGCCCACAAATCGGAAAATAAATGAGGAATGACACTAGTTCGGATGACATTTGAAGAAAATTTTGCAATGAGAAATGAAACAATACAAAACGCGATGAAATGAGAATGTGGAAGTTCATAATATAGTCGACGTGGACAATGCAAAACGTAGTGATGCGACTCAGTGGAGCTAGAGTTCATATAAACCAAGCCATCCAATGTGTCATGATGACCGAAGGAGTATGGATCGCAGATAAGTAGCCTTAGTCTAGCATCAAATGTGTTATCATACGAGGAACCTGATATCATACGAGTCAAATTAACCTTATTTATTTTTCAGTTGCGGAAAATCGTTAAGACATGAAATAATGATCTACCACGTGAAACCAAGAGACCCAGGAGCTAACACTGAAACCGATGGTTTGCTTGGAGACATGTCTGCTGCAGGTGTAAGTCACGTAGAGAAACTATGGTCGGTCTGGTAGTATAGTAAAAGAAGGTTTAATGATGATGATATGACGATATCGATTTAATGTGTCGCAACAATGGCTATTGTAAAAAAAAGTGAGAAAAAATAAAGAGGAAAGTAAAAACAGAGGTAAAAAAAAATAGTACCTACTAAAAAAAGTGTAAAAAAGAGTGAAAAAAGAGAAAAGTGAAAATGAAAGGTAAAAAAAAGAGTACCTAGTAACAAAATGGAATTACAAAAAAAAAATTGAGTAAAAAAAGGATGTAAAAAAAAGGTGTCAAAAAAAAAAGAAAAAAAAAGGAAAGAAGTGTGAATAGAGTCCGGGCCAGCATAGAACTGAAGGGGCGATGTACCTGAAGAGTCTTGGAGAGACTGGGCCAGGAGTCTGCAGGGTTTGAACCGGACCAGACGACAATGACATAATTGCGACGTTTCGTAGAGTTTTATGAACCAGATTGATAACCAAATGGCCAGACCATAGTTCTCTCCACTATGTTTTAAGTGTCCACATTTAAAAAATATCAGACTTAATGAGCGAATTATTCTTGACTATAAATTAATAATGATGAATGATAAAAATGAATATGAGTGAGGTTAATGTAGTCAGAATAGCTGAGCAAGATACTGTTGAGACTATTTTTACAGAATTCTTATTATCCACACGAAGCCGTGCGGGTCGTCAGCGATGGCCGCGTGAGTGAACACAAAAACAACGTGTTTCGGACCCAGCAGTTAGAGCAGACCACATGCTTTGATCCAGTGATGACGTACCAAGATAAATTAATCCGCGCACGAGGACGAGCGCACGTCAGGATAGCCGTATCGGTGAGGCCATGAATCTCCAGTGAAGGTCCAGGGACGGACCTCTTTATTCTACAGCGCTTGCCTGATGCAGAGGCTGGCATATAAGAAATGTCATGTCATATTTAGATTAGGGAATTGTCAAGAATGTAGAACAGATTATTATTGATCACGTAGTGTTGAAGTACTTTGGAATATTGATGTGAATGTTAGGAGAACTGGAAATATATCATGGTGCAAAGTAAAATGAATATCATTTCATAACCAATACCATAGATACCTCTTTCTGCTAAATATATATACTAGCAATCTTTGAAAACTTCGATAGCGTGATTCAGGGCGACGTGACGTCGCCGTGTGACGTGTTGCGCTGTCGCCACAGTCAAAATATTATAAAATTATGAACAACCTTATTTAAAATTCCGCTCATAGAATAGTCGACGGCAGCCTAAGTTGGCACAAAACAAACAAAGGAGCAGAAGTTCCACTGACATGTAAATTACTCTGGAAATAGCTGTTTTAAACTCAGGCGAACGAATAGTGTGAGAAAAACGAGGGAACTGTGAAAAGTTTTTATTGACGTACCTACACGTTGGGAACTCTTTTGTCGAGCTCGTTAATAGACACTGACAATTTAATAACGCTGTAACTTGAACAAGACAGTGTGTTTGGACGAGGCTTCGACCATTTAGCGGTGGTGCTGAGTTGCAAGGATCAATTCTCTCAAAAGACTTGGAGAAAACCATAATGTGAATTGACGGAGGGGTTCGTAGTGAAACTGATGTTAGTTAATATATTTAAGTAGTAATAATCTAAGTGAAGTCCTGACTAACTGACTTTATCAACACCTAGACTAAACCTAGGAGCTAGAAAACCGAAATTATGCAGGTAAACGATGTGGTCATAGAGATAGACAGGTAATAATTATTACTTTAATCTGAGTAACGTCTCATTTGAAAAAACCCTACTATGAGATCTTAACTTACTCAAGGATTTTTTGCTCTCACAGTACATTTGTTAATACAAGTTGGTCTATTTATGATCACGCATCGTAAGGCATGCTTCTGAGGCTGTATGTAAGTAACTTTAAAAACAAACTTTAAAAACTGTAATAACCCACTTTTTCTCCATAAAGTTCAACTCACTCTGTACACGCCAAAGAGTAAGTACTGACTTCAAAAACAGACGGGGAAGTTGGTATAAAACAAACAATGGTGCACTAAATGGATGTTTGAAAGTTGAACACAAATACGGTGCGGGTGAAGTTGGATGAGTCGCGGTCGATACAGTTTCATTTAGAAGTAGTTTCCAGCGAATATAAATATCATTCGATAATTTTCTATTACATAGAAAGTTTAGATAAATAACGTTACACACTAGGATTAACCACCCACACCAGGATAACCTGTATCGTGGGTGACAGGGACAACAGACAAAGACAAGGACATATAAACCAACACTGAGTACAGCAATTCAAACTCATCATTCAAACTGCGTCGCTGGGAATCGAACCCAGGACCCTTGGAATGGCGGTCCATGATAACCATTACGCAACACGGATCGTCTCGGTGTGGTCCAGTGATTTAAAATAAACAACACAAAACGTCCCACAAATCTATTTATAATGTTCTTTAAACACTTAATTATAAAATAAAAAATAGACTACTGTTTTTAAAGTTACCGAAACTCCAATTATTTCCAAGTACCAGCAATAAACTTCATAAAGTTACCTGTAACAAAAAAACTTACTATTAATTTCATTTGATAAAAAAATTACATTAATATTTAAACTAGTATTAATACTTGTCTTACTCGTTAAAGAAGTATGCGAATGGCTTCTCAATAGT
Organism: Thymelicus lineola; assembly: GCA_963932265.1. Lineage (NCBI taxonomy): Eukaryota > Metazoa > Arthropoda > Insecta > Lepidoptera > Hesperiidae > Thymelicus > Thymelicus lineola. The sequence goes on along the minus strand of OZ010703.1, from coordinate 383,152 downwards.
CATTAGTCAATAGTCAATAGTCTATTGTCAATAGAGCAGTTTTTTTCATCATTTCCCTGCGACAACTTAGTGATTTTACTGAAATTCTCCAGCGAATGTACTAACGGAATCAACATTTTGTAATCTTGCGGAATTTGATCCCTTAAGAATCATAATTTATATCGGATTCCTTAATTAAACTCAACTTACGACGACCTAGTGAGTTTTCGCGGCATTACCACAGCTATCTTCATCCACATTTCCACAAATATCGACTAGTATACATATATTTGTATAGCTATCGGACCATCAATTCAACTAATTATTTTAAAAATGATAATACTGATTACTATTCGTATCGCAATCGAATATTTCGAATAAAGTAATCGAACCATAGTCGGAGTTCGTTATAAAACCACGTGCAAACCGCTCTCGGATGCAGAAGCGAGTCAGACGTCGGACGGAACGGACGGCTCCTGTGTCAGTGATAAACACTCTGAATCCCTCTTCAAGTGATTATTGACTGGTAATAGGAAAGTATTTCAATTATTTTATTTTATTTCTTGGAATATATTTTTTATATTTTATATTGTCAAAATATTAAAACAAAAATTACTAATTAAATAATTCATGTTTTATTATTTTATTTGCAGTTTTAGTCATTTTAATTATTTATTTCATAATATTTATTTAATTCATTTTAATTATTATCTCATAGCCCAGCGGCTTGCGTCAATCCTAAGTGATCGACAAAGTTAAGCAACAGCGGGCGCGGTCGGTAGTTGGATGGGTGACCGCTAGTGGCAAAATCTTGAGCGTTTCCGTGCTTCGGAGGACACGTAAAGCCGTCGGTCCCGGTTGTTATCATAAGATAACAGTCGTTAAGCCATGTCGGAGGCCCTCGGGCGGTTTGAAAACTTCCGACACTCGGGTTGGCCACTAACCCCTCCATCAACTCGCACTGGAGCAGCGTGGTAGAGTATACTCTAGGCCTCCTTAAGAGGAGAGACCTATGCCCAGTGGTGGGCCATTAATGGGATTTATTTATTTATTTATTTATTTATTTGAACATCAACACAATGTACAACAAAACAACATAAAGAAGGATTGCATAAGAAGAAAGGTAATTGCCATTGTAATTAAAGATGTAGACTACATGCACAGAGAAAGCGAGTAATTTAAAATAAGTGGAACATACAATTTTCAATGAGATGAGAATCAGATATAAGTTAAGTTACAGTTCAAAGATGTCATACAATTAAAAAATATTCAAATTATATCACATATGTATGTTTAAAAATTAATTACATTAAAAAATAAAAAACAAATTTCATTATAAATTTAAAAAAGCAAAATTTTGTATACATGTCAAATTAATAAAAATTTTAAAATATTATACTATATTAGCGTGTGGATGCATAAGACAGAAAGTGATTAATAATATTCCTTTTAAAGCGGCGAATGTCTTTATCGAAGAGATCAATGTTATTGTTGAGCTTTGCAATACAATTATATTCTCTGACAATTCTGTTGAGAGGTGAGTTCTTGCCAAGGTTTGAATTGAATGATGTATCCTTAAATAAGCAGTACCTTGATGCTCTAGGCAACTTAAGTGGAGCAGAGAAGTTAACATGTGATAAAAGCTCAGGAGCATCAATTAGACCATTCACAAGCTTATATAGAAATAGTAGGTCTAGCAAGCGTCTTCGATCAGATAGTGACAACATACTAAAATACTGGAGTCTTTCAGTATAGTTCGTTAGGATTTTGCCTTTATTACACGAAAATGTAAGCTGCCAAAGAAAACGTCGTTGCACACTTTCGAGTCTTTTTTTATAAACGTCGTAAAAAGGATTCCATGCTACACTACAGTACTCCAGGCCACTGCGAACTAACGAGTTGTAAAGTAAAATTTTAGTCTTTGAACATTTGAATTCCTTGCAATTTCTAAGAACAAATCCGAGGCATTTAAGAGATTTGGAGCAGATATTGTCAATATGCGTGTTATTAGCCAATTATTTATTTCAATTATTTTATTATGAAAATTAGTTCATATTCTCTTAAATACCTAGGGAAACAGTGAAAAGAACGCTATTTCTCAGTGCATTTGTTACATCTAGCCTTCTGTTTCACCCATCACTTAACTATCATTTCCTGTAATTGGTCCATTTGATGCAGCTAACTCCACTTTAGTTATTTGACAAAGGCGAAAAAGGCTGAATACGGGCGTATCAATGTATATTATTATGTTGAAGTGTCTCATAATATCCTTAACATGTTTCCGTAGCTTCAGCATCGTAGCATGCATTAGCCATCATTTCGTAGCTCGTAGCTATTTCGTAGCCGTGCTACGGAAGTGCTACGGTTTACGATGCCGTGAAAATGTGCACTAATTGGTTGCTTTAATGAATTGATTCAATTTTATTGTCCGTATTCCGCTGGCTACTAAAATTAGTAATAATATAAATAATCATGTGGTTGGTATTTTGAGAACAAACCTTTACTATTAAGACTAAGAGAAGGGAAATAAAAATTGGTTGTCTGTAAAGTCGGTTTACGGACAATGGTTTTACGTGATAACGTCTATTTCGTAGAAGAATAATTTATGATATAAATATTGTCAATTCGCACATTAGGAACGGGAAATAGATAGAAAATTACAATTTTACATATTAAATTACAGATATATATTTCGTTTTATTATTATTCAGCGTATCTCTTTCTCGATACTTTGCGCGCGTTGTGGCTCGTGACGTGAGCAGGCTCGTTACCACGTTTTCGAGAATGCCTTCCAAGCGGACCGATTACGCTTGAGTGGGAGAGAGACGGCCGGTCTAGCGTGCCTCTCTCTCTAATGCTGCGCGCGCTTCCGTGACGTGAGCGGCCGTTACTCGGTTTTCGTGAATGCCTTTTAGGCTCATCGTCTTTATAAACGTTATCACGTCAAAATTTAACAATGTAACGGGTACCGTTAATGCGAAGCCTGTAATATGAGTGTAAGTCGTAACGGTATATGCAATTGCTCGCCAGATGTTCCCCTTTGCTGCCCTGTTTAATTTCAGCCATTAACGGGACCTGCACTTGCTAGCTATATGAGTAGCACTTTTACTTTTCTGCTAATTATTCCCAAGCATCCCTCTCCCCATTAGTAGTAAGTCTCCCAAGTATCTTGTAAGATGAAGTTAGTCCGGAGTCAAGATTCGGCGCACGCGGTGGTGGTAAGTCCGAAATCGGTATTCGCGGTGCTTAGTAGTTTAGTTTTGCGATAACCGTGTCTCTCCCCCGTTTTGTTTCTGAACAAGTCCCACGTACCTGTTTTTGGAGTAGAATCCTTGTATATTTGTGTAAGTTTGTGACAATAAAGTTGTGTTTGTTTTAATAAGTGGCTATGCTAATATTCGTCAAATCGTATCTAAAAGTGACATTTGTAAGTCAACCGAAACTGAACCAAAGTCATTGACTATCCCATGATTAGTGAAGTGAGGATTTTGGTGTTTAATCCCACTTATGATATACAGTCGGTCGACTTATCGAGCTCAAACATTAATCTTATCAAGCATTCCATGTTGGACGCTGTCACTGTATTGCATAACAACATCACACGTATAATTCAGCCCTTGTTCAATGCTTGTGTAACACCATTCACGGTACCAATTGTTTAAATTGTTCTCGTAATTAAAGTGTAGTGTTCAGTAATTTATGTCAGCCATAAATTAAGTTAATCTTATTTTATTAATGATTTCATGGTTACTTAGTTCCTAGCGACTAAGAAATCACTATTGTTTTACCATAGAGTGAGGAAACCACATTTTTACTAGATCTCCAATCTTGCGTCAATGTATAAAAATGTTATCTACAACATCTTTGAGTCAGCAACCATAATAATATGTCAGGTTCTAGCTTCAGAGATCACGTTCTACTTATCTTCTTGATCAGTAATGCAAGATGCCCTGGGCGCTACTTATGTGATAGACCACGGTGACTGTCTACTGTCAGGTGGATTAGATACTTTGTTTTTTTTTAAGGAAATATCCGACAAACGAGCTGACGATCCACCTGATGGTAAGTGGACATAAAAGCTAGTTAAAAATGTATCACTACATTAATTAATAGCCGATTTTCTAAAGACCGCGCTCTTTTTCTTGTATTTGTTTTTGTATGTACCTACTCGAAGATTTAATGTTTTGTTACCCACACTTCATACTTTATTTTGGTGAAAGCTATGTTTACCTGTCATTGGTTTCGCATGTAGCATAAGACATTTTGTTTTGTACTTACACATTGTTATTCATGTAGAAACTGTTGGTGAACCTTAATAAATAAATAAATAAGTGGCTATCATCGCCCATGAACATCAGCAACACCAAAGACATAACTGATGCGTTGCCGGCCAAGAAAGAAGGAAGACAAAGAAATAAAGCACTGGCTCTCAAGTCACCAGCCGGAACACGACGAGTCATTTGGCGGCTGACTATTGTGTCATCATTGAGTACTTTACTGAACAGAATCTCAGTAAAGACAATAACTGTTTATGACTAAGCCATCTGCTGTCTGAATACGACTTGCCCACAGCCTGCACTGCCCTCCAATCACCCGCCATTAAATTTCACTAAAGCAAATGAATAAAAAGTTATATTACCGTTATTTCATTAAAAGTTAAGATTATTTTTCAGTAATTATGCGGTGAAAGTTCTGTTCAATTTCAGAAGTTAAAATAAAACTATAATTCAGTCAAAGTTTTCAAATAAACCTCTACAAGAGGTAATCCCAAGACTAGTTTTGACACATCAGCATAAAGCGCTCGAATGTGGTGAACTAAAATTCTATTACCATTACTCGAGCATTGTTAGCGGTAATGATCCATCGTGATCCACTCAGCTTAGTCCGCTATGCGCTTTATGGCCCAACGGACACCAAACTGAGTGCCCGATGCTCCGAGCTTACGTCATAAATTCTCGCACTCACATTTAGTAGGTACGTGACTGAGCAAAGATGACTTTTATTTTATTTGAGAGGATTTTTCTCTTAAGTACCAGCTGAGTATGCGAATCGGATTAATTACGTTACGTACAAAGGTTGGGTTCGGGTTGCATGTTGATTTTGGTATAAAAACGTCGACGGTATACGTTGGGTACACTTAGTGGAATTACTTGTCCTGGGCGTATATCGTACAGTGTTACATTTATTCATTTAATCTTTTAAATACGGACGTAATAATTAATGATATCTCACCAGGATTCACTGTGTTCAGGGCAGTAATGGACAATGAATAAGACATCATATCCACTTCCCGAGAGCAAATATTTATGTCATATAAAATGTCTGCTACGGTTAAAAATCAAACTCAAGACCCCTTTCAATTTCATGATCATTTACAAAGTTCATAAACAACCAATTCATCGCTGTAAAAGATAAAAGATATAATTTACCGAATATCATTAATAAAGCTACATATTTTCTGATATTATAAAAGAGGAAAACGCCTATAGGAAGCTCCAATTCCAACATAATAAACCTTCTTTACTGCACTTAATTAACTTCAGTAAAAAGCGAACACAATGGAAACTGTGCAATTGTGGAACTCAATAACGAGAATAGTAGGTTTACGTAGTTTCTGATTCTGATTCTCGAAAAACTGAAATACAAAAACGATCGCAAACATCGAAATGGTGAATTTAAATTATGACATTGCATTTTCATTATGTAATGGTGTCGAAAGCACTCTGTTTGATTTCGTTTCTTTCGTAATTTTTTACGCATAGCGCTCTGTAATTTTATCCTACTTTTGTTGTGCGAAAGTGATATTTTATAGATGTGAAATATAAGTGGTGAAAGGTTAACTAAATTGAATCGACCATTCAGTATGGTATCGCGCCACATGTTTCTTCGTTCACTTTTCACAACACATAATGTATAAAACCGCAAAATAAATAAAACAAATCGTAGTTATAATTTTATGCAATTAACAAACATTACAGCTGAGTTCAGTTTGAACCCCACAATTTCACATACGTGATACATTTTGAATTCCCGCCGTGGTTTCATTAAGCAGACGTTTCGCGTGATATCTGCTAACCGGAGCGAGGATTTATTATATTAATATTCAAATGCAAAGTGTATTACGCTGAATAATATGTTGTTGCTAAGCAGTTTAGTAAAGCGCTCACAGCCCGGCGGCTTGTGTAGATTCTAATTGATCCACAAAGTTAAGCAAGAGCGGGTGAAGTCGGTACTTGGATGGGTGATCGCTAGTGGCAAAAAATCTTGAGCGTTTTCGTGCTTCAGAGGGTACGTAAAGCTATCGGTCCCGGTTGCTATTACAAGATAACAGTCATTAAGCCATGTCGGAGGCGCTTGGGCGGCATTAAAACATCTGTCACTCGGGTTGGCCACATCCCCCACCCCCCACCAACCCGCACTGAAGCAGCGTGATGGAGTATGCTCTAGGTCTCCTCAAGAAGAGAGACTCGTGCTCAGTAGTGGGCCATTAATGGGTTGAAGCCAATCACTTTAGTGGGAGGGGTAAATTAAATTTTAAGTCAGTAAGTAAAGATATCCATTACTCATAGTCATCATAATCTTCTTACCCATTTCCCAATTTTATTAACTGACTGCGCAATATGTCATTTTTAAATGACTTCGAAAAAAGACGAGGTTTTCAATTCGATTGTATTTTTTATACTTATTTGTTAGATAACAAGGTCATTTATCAAACGATTTGGCAGATCATCGTTCATCCGAAAGAGTGTACTTGGCCCCATATTTTTCTGATGATTGAATCCTCATGGATTGCGGCATTGAAGAAACTCTTTAAATCTATACTAATATTATAAAGCTGAAGAGAACTACTAGTTCAAATTGAATTTTTTTTTTTGCGTTTGATACTTAATCCATTCATTTAGGAAGGCTATAGGCTATATAAAAGCAAAGCAAAGCAAAGCAACAACCCATAATTGTCCCACTGCTGGGCTCGGGGTCTCCTCTCACAATGTGAGGGGTACAGGCCATAGTCTACCACGCTGGCCAAGTGCGGATTGGTAGACTTCACACACCTTTGAGAACATTATGGAGAACTCTCAGGTGTGCAGGTTTCCTCACGATGTTTTCCTTCACCGAAGCAAGTGATAATTAACTTGTAATACGCACATAATATTTGAAAATTAGAGGTGCGTGCCAGGTTTTGAACCCGGGCCCCCGCGTTCGGGAGACCAACGTTCTAACCACTAGGCTATCACTGCGTTATAGGCTATATAACATCATATAATTAAGTAGTTGGTTTTTTCCACAAATTAACGCGAGTGAAACCGCGCGGCAAGCTAGTATTAATGATATGCATACAGTGATTAATATAATTAAATGTCGAATCTGGTCATTTTAAATCGAAGCGGAAGGCGCGTCGAGCAGTGCTAACTTCACTTCGTCGCGTCTTGGCAGAGCCGTGAAGTCACCCGATGGTGGCGATGAACTTACTTCGTTCTCGGCACTCAAGGCGGCAACACGAACTGTCTCTTCGCTTCGTTTATTTTATAAACTTACTTACCTTTTTGTTTGGATTCTTTATCTTGTTTGGATTCCTTACCGTGAATTGTTTATAAAGTTTTAGTTATATATTCGTGGGGCCAGGCATTCATCTTAGTTCTTAAAAACGTAATATATTTGTGCTTGTATTTTACCTGATCTCCAATGTCATAGTATTTTTAACCGACTGGAAAAAAGGAGGAGGTTCTCAATTAAACTGTATATGCGTTACCTCGTAACTTTGTACTGGGTGTACCGATTTTGATGATTCTTTTTATATTCGAAAGCTTGTGCTTGTTTTGTGGTCCCATTTAAATTAGATCGATATTTGACGACTAGTTTTTGAGTTATCTCTATTAATGCGTATTTGATTGACTTCGACTACGTTGATGGTGTTCTCATTTTATTTGAAATCGGTTTTTTTTTGTTAAAAGTTATATTGAGATGTCATTACATCTCAAACTGGCTATGGGATTCTTCTTTTAATAATGAGGTCTAAAGACTTCCCTATGTTTCGTCTCTATTTTCAATGATTATTTATTCACTGCAAGTTGAGGACATAGCAGCCAATAAAACTGCAGTATTTACTTAGTCGAGGACTTTTTAACATTTATTTATTTATTTTATTTTATTTTTATTTTATTTTATTAGTTGCGCCAACAAGGTGTACACTATGACTTACAATTAATTTTCACAATTTTAGACTACATGCTAAGTGTCACCTCAATTACAGGTGCAAACCTCTAAAGTATAAAAAGCGACATACAATAGGTAAAAATTACAATTCAGAGCAACATGCAAATATACAGTTACCAACGTCAAATTAGTTAAAATTTTATAAAATGATAAATTATTAAGAACTTTTAATGATTATCAACGACGGTTTGTCGCGTCGTACTCTCCGTACTGAAACACTCATGTAATATTGCTTCAAGTGATCACTTATAGAACTATCAACCGCGTCCAAAGTTGGTAGCTTGGATTGAACATGTAAACTTCTACTTACTTGTTATAGAACATCTAATATAATAGCAACTTAAATTGTTTTATAATGAAGCATACCAATAACAAGTTCATCAGCTAATAACTTTATAATATACAACAGGATGGCAAGCTTCGAAAAGGGTCCTGAAGACAGATCACGTCATATTGGATAAATATCTGCGCCCTATCATTGGTCGAAGTCGCACATTCTACGTGGCTACGAGTCAAAGTCAATGTCAATCAGGCCTGTGATTGGTCGAAATTGTTCATTCAATGTCACGTGATCCGGTACCAGGTATTTCTTTGAAACTTGCCGTCCAGTCGTTTAAATAAAGTTCTTATCGACAACAGAATAAATCTTCCATCTCGCTCACACAGAACACCGATATAAGAAACAACGATTCAGGGTCACTCAACCTTTTTTATTTCCTACAAGTTGTATACCTCGCTCAAATAAACTGTCTCAGCGTCGTAAAGCGACGTTATTTATGACGTTGGCGATGTTATGAAACTTTTATTTGAAACTAGCTTTTGCCGTATGATGACGTCATGATACGTGATTCGCCTTACGTGCTATAAGGACGACGATTCCCAAATAGTTTATTATAGTCTTATTACTTTAAACGAGTACTAATACTACCCGTTTTCTCACTCATAGCTCCAAACCACAGAATACATATTACATATTTTATGTGATAGTTCTAAATATACATGAAGAGGTGTGAGGTAAATATATTTGGATTTTATGTATCTTAAACCGTATTTTATTTGTGTAAAGTAAGACTTAAAGTGTATAAATGAAGGAGATTTTTAAAAATGTACTAACTTCTTAATCCAGCGGATGTCCACTGTCTTCTTCAGGTCGGGGAGCATCTTAATACTCATTTATCTGAGACGTGGTCACCCTTTGACGACCTTTCTTGCCCAACGGTTATCGATCCTTCGAACTACATCGAACTCCGAACCATAAAGTAAGGAACCCATGTTTCACAAGTACAACCCAAAATGTTCAACATCGAATCTAATCTTGACACGTGATTACATCGATTGGTGGATAATCCCGCCAAACTTGCACTAATGTCCGGGTCAAGTCATCCATTTCCTTCGCCCCTCGGTGACATGTGTCCCAGGGGTTTTAAATCGTATCCGATTCCAATTAGTCACAGTTCTCCGGTTACGGGTATAATTTAATACTATTGCATACTTAAATTATATCTAAAAGTACCCGGATGACCGAGCTTTGCTCGGTTTAGTGTTGCTTAACAACGCCATTTACTGAAGTAGCTTTAGTATTACTACTTGCCAATAGATGTCAGGAAGAGTATATTGTAGAAGTTTATCATTGCCTGAAAACACCGATAAAACGACATTTTCTAAAAATGAATCCTAGCTAGATCGATTTATCGCCCCCGAAACCCCCTATATACTAAATTTCATGAAAATCGTTGGAGCCGATTCCGAGATTCCAATTATATATATATATATTTATACAAGAATTACTCGTTTAAAGGTATTAGATAGATAGATATATCTGTAAGTGAAAAGTGTATCTACTATTTTGAAGTTTCAATGACAGTGGTAATGGATAGAATTTCAAATTTTAGAATTTGTTGGCGACGTCGTTTCCGATTTTGTCAACATTAACGTATATATCCTGTATTGTAAGAAAATCCAATAAGGTAGGCCTATTGGATGTCATTTGACGACCCGTGTGCTGGTTCGCCATGCTAAGGGACCTGGGTTCGGTTTTCAGCGAGACGGAAATTTGAATGATGAGTTTGAATTTCTGTTCTCGGTCTAGGTGTGTGTTGTGTGTGAGATCTTGTCTTTGTGTGCTGTCCATGGCACTGACGACTCAGGGATTTCTAGTATGAGGCTATGACTATAACTGCTACCTCAATAATGTGAATAATAGTGAGAAGTTTACGACGTAAACCAAATAAGTATATAAATAAATAGCGCGGCCGCGATTTGGCGGCCGTTTGAACATTAGCGGTTATGGCCGAGCGTAATTACAATTTGAATAAATGTTATTGTACAGTATTGCACGTTACGTGTAATTAAGTTAACAGTTCAAGCGCGTATTACTCTTTGACGTCACTGGATAGAATGTTATCCAGAAGGTTTCGGATCTATTCCAGCTTTCGAATTTACTCATAAACTGGTTCCAGTAAGTTGGTTTACCACCAGTACAACACGATTAAGGATACACTTAACATAATGTTTTATGACACAGGAAAAAATAACCACAGACAAACACAACAGACGTAATTGATTTAGGTGTAAATTTTTTAGGTAAATTGCACATTTAACGTAGTTTATGGCTACTTAAAATTAATTTAGGCTTAATTGAGGCTCTCTCTACAATACTATTAAAGATAAGTTAAGCATCGTCGTTCTCACTTCATCTCACGTGTGGTCATGCGACCAGCGGAATGTCTTTGACCTGTAATTAGTTTAAACTGTGCTCCGCCGGGCAGAATGTGTCCGGTGCTACGAGTGCTACGACGTAGGCCCTCTACGCGGCTACGGAAAATCTCAGCTTTTAGTGCTCATGTAAGAATAATTATTAATTATAATAACTCTTTGTAGTTTTCTTTCACGAAATATGATAATTTAATTTCAACTAGCCGGATCAATTATAATAATAAATACTACATTATTACAGATACTCAGCTCTTAAAGATATTAGCTCTTTAGCTTACGATCGAAATCTAAAAGAGTGTTTAAATTAGTTCAAATACAGAGAATTCTTCGAATGAGGTTTTCAACTTGGATTAGCCAATAACCTTCCAGTAATCCCCATTAAAATAGCTCTAAGCTTTTTTTAATGGAAATAGCCGGCAAACAAGCTGACGAACCACCTGATGGTAAGTGGCTATCGCCACCCATGGACATCAGCAACACCAAAGGCAGCACTGACGTGTTGCCGGTCAAGAAAGAGAGAAGAAAAATTAAGACAGAACTGGCTCTCAAGCCCCCAGCCGGAACACGAGTCGTTTGGCGGCTGACTTACTTAGGTGGTAGCTATCCAGGTGAACCCCTGGAGAAATAATAATCGTAATAATTGTATTAATTAACAATTAAAATCAATATTACTAATATAATTCCTCGAGGGGTCCTACCACCAGCGGGTCGGATTTAGTCGCCTCTTACGACACCCATCCGGCACGGGATTGGGGTAAGTATTCTAAGCCGCCCTAATATGGCTAAAATTCATATTCATTCAAGATCTTCATAAGGAAGAAAGCCGTACTGTTACCGCTAATGGCATGAAAGCGAACTGTTATCGGTAACCAACACAGATGTACCCACATCATCATTACGCACAACCATTATGGCTAATGGTGGAACCACCGCAACATTTTGCTGCGAGAACCATTACGACGACGTCACTGGAATCGTTTGAGTGCGTGCCGTTAAATTGCGCAATCGATACCATCCAACGCGGAACGGTCGTTTTGATACCACGAAGGACTTGATTTGAATATAATTGTCTCTTACGTCACAAGTCATCAATTAAAACTGATTTTAGTTTGTTTGATAGACCACAGAATACAAAATAGGATAGACTTATAAAATTATACAATTTTTTTCAATGAAGCTTTCGATTAAAAAACATCAAAATCGGTTCACCCAGTCGAAAGTTCTGAGGTACTAACAAACATAAAAAAATACAGTCGAATTGAAAAACCTCCTCCTTTTTTGAAGTCGGTTAAAATCTCCAATTCTCTTCTCAAACTACCCAGAGCACAACACATAAACTTAAGAGTTTGTTATCGGTAAGCCATTCGTCCATTTCTCAGGAATTCATTAAGTAAATTAATGGTTTTAGGACGCAAACAATTTGCAATATCGTACAATCCTGTTGCGTAGGTTTGTATAGCGCCTTCCTGCGTATTGGAGAACATAATTAGCATGAGTTATAATGAAATACTTTGTTTACGATAACTTCACGCCTCCCTACATGTTGTCTCGCGAGATTTATGTGTTAAGAAATAACGATCTTGCAATAATAATAACAAACGCTTACACACTCATACACTGCGGGGTAGCTTTCCCTGCGTCGTGGGTGGCACGGATAACACAAATAGTACATCACTATAACACGACTCTAGTGACACGACTCGAGTACAAAAATATCTGCCTCAGCCGGGAATTGAACGCCAAATAAGTTCAGGGTCGTCAGAGTCGATCTTGTAGCAGGTTTGTAGTGATTTTGCCTGCAGAACGAGGAGTTTGACTCGTGTCATTATCATCGTGGCAAAACCTACACTTCCAGAACCGAGTGCGATACACTGCCGCTTGCAGCACTCTATATCAGCAAAAGCAAAGCAACAACTCATAATTGTCTCTCTGCTGAGCTCGGAATCACAATCACAATGCGAGGGGCACAAAGTACGGATTGGTAGACTTCACACACCTTTGAAAACTTTATGGAGAACTCTCAGGTGTGCAGGTTTCCTCGCGATTTTTTCCTTCACCGAAACAAGTGATATTTAACTTAAAATAGGTACATAATATGTGAAAATTAGAGATGCTTACCAGGATTTGAAATCGAGCCCCTGAGCTCGGGAGACCAATATTCTAACCACTAGGCTATCACTGCTGCGGCAGTCTATACACTGCTTTAAAATAAAAACAACGCAATAGAGAACCTCCTCCATTTTTGAAGTCGATTAAAAAGTTATTGTACTCAGCATAAAAACCATTCTCGTTTCAGTAGCTACACAGTTTAAAGTGGTGCTAATATTAAACACCATTGTAAATACGATACTGTTAATGTAGTGTAGTTTGTAACAAATAAGACAGAGGCGCCGCCGCGACGCCACGCCGCCCCGTCGCGACGCCTTCCCCTGTTTACTAACTCCCTAAAGACTGTGGTGCGAGGCAGAAACTTCTAGCGGTTTGGCTTCTAAAACGCTTAACGCTCAACAGCTTGTTAAGTGTAAACAATGGTTTACATTCGAGTGCGTCCGGTTATTGTAAAATAATAATAGTACCTTTATTGTACACCACAACAAGCAGTTATGAAAGAAGAGACTGTTTGAACAACAGGTGGTCTTATCGCTGAACAGCTATTTCAAATAACCTTAGAGTTGAGGAGTAACAAGAATATAAATATAGTTTAATGGCGAGGTGTTCTAGTACAAAAAGGACAAAAAGTTACTGAATGAATTTTGTTGAGCGCTTCTGTTATTAGAATTGCAGTACATTACGTCATCAATCCGGTTTTTATCTTTAGATATTAATAATAATATAATAATAATTGTGTTCAAAGTTTCCATTTATTACTAGAAGTTTCTGCAGTTGTTGAGCGCTTCAAATGACACTCCTTGTTTGTAATGTATCGCGAATGAGTAATGGTCGTAGCTGACATATCAACTCGGAAAGGGATCGGCACCGGATCGCCTCGCCGTCAACCTAACGTAAGCTCGGCTACGGCTAGGCGACGCCGCGCTTACGGCTAGGCGACGCCGCGCTTACGGCTCGCCGGCCGCTGGTTGACGGAATGAATGACAGCAGTTCGCCGACGCAGCGGTAGCCGCGGCGCAGGGCGTGCACGAGGAAACGGAAAGTCGACGGATAGCGTACGGTGAGACGTAAGCGCGGGTACGGCAAGTCGTCCACGCACCGTACCGCGGTTCGTGAGCTTGTCTCGAGGCGAGGCGGTTACGTTACGAATCCGATAAGTGTGCTTTACAGTAGGGAGTTTCATACAAAGAATACTGACATGCAAGAGTTGATACGTTTACGTTCCGTTTACGAGTTGATATGTGTGCTATGACCATTATAGCATCTTACGACGAAGTTTGAAAGTTGAAATTTCTCTGCCATAAATTACAGTCGATGAGGTTATCAGCTATTAAAAAGACTTAGACTTACATAATAATTTCATAAATCACCTAAAATATTGTCAAAACAGCATGAAGACATTATTACATACTATTAAACACTGAATACACCATTAAATTCACTATTGATGTACACTTATGAATATCATAATTATGGATGAATACAATAATATTTACTAAACTTATGAATCCTTTATTATTTATTATTTATATTGAAAAGATTTGTTTAACTCGCTAAACGCTTGTAACTTAATCATCAAATATTCCAATTACTTCATCGATTATGCGTATAAACACTTGCAAAAGACATGGGCTTGTTACACGGCCCTTATACCCCCTACGTCACAGCGTGACATTCCCACACTCGGGGAGCCTTGCGCAACATCGGATGCTTCTCAGAAGCTTACAGCCACCCGTGAAACATTCACACGCTCGGGGAGCCTTGCGCAACATCAGCTTCTTCTTGGAGACTACGGCCACCCACGGACCAGCGACGCCTCGCGCCAGCGTCTCCACCACACGACGCTCTTGCCCGAATCGTCGAAGCAAGCGGTCGCCTCCGCTGCTGGTGCTCTTACTCGATCGTGTAGTAATTGAGACCAGTTAGTTAGGTTTAGATAAGTTAGGTTTAAAGTTTTATTTTATATTCTTTCCCTTTTTTAATTAAATTTAGTACGCACAGTATCGTCTTTTTGTTGCAAACCCCCACCGACAGCCAACATCCATAATTGGCGCAGTCGAAACAGGGGATAGTCGAGTCAGTAGCGTAGATCTATCGTAGATACTTCGCGCTGTCACCGGATCCGCGGTCGCGCTCGCGTCGGCTATCCAGAACCCACGGCGGCTGTCGAAAAAGGAGGAAGCTGAGCCAACATCCATAATTGGCGCAGTCGAAACAGGGGATAGTCGAGTCAGTAGCGTAGATCTATCGTAGATACTTCGCGCTGTCACCGGATCCGCGGTCGCGCTCGCGTCGGCTATCCAGAACCCACGGCGGCTGTCGAAAAAGGAGGGAGCTGAGCCAACATCCATAATTGGCGCAGTCGAAACAGGGGATAGTCGAGTCAGTAGCGTAGATCTATCGTAGATACTTCGCGCTGTCACCGGATCCGCGGTCGCGCTCGCGTCGGCTATCCAGAACCCACGGCGGCTGTCGAAAAAGGAGGGAGCTGAGCTGCAAGGACTCATCCAGAAATCGATGATCAAAAGTCAAGTAGCAGACGATGCTGTACATACTGTAAGTACACTGAACTATTGTTAGCGGTTGCTAATCCCGTCTGTGTACCTATCCTTACCCCCAGGAAATTTTTGTTAGCAAAATTTTTCACCCACGACCATCTAGATCACAGGGCACGAATTCCGACTTTCGGAACAACCTTCGCAACGCGCGAAAGGACGCCCATAGAAGTTAGAATTAGAACACATGATCATCTAGATCACAGGGCACGAATTCCGACTTTCGGAACAACCTTTGCAACGCGCCAAGGGATGCCCATAGAAGTTTAGAATTAGAACACCTAGATTTATATTTAACTGAAATCATTACTACCAGTTAGTGACCTTAAGTCAATGATAAGTACTTTAAATAAGAATTATAGAAATTTTAGATTAAGATATCAGATACTATTACGTAATTAGTTTAGGTTCATATTTTACGAATTGGAATATCGTGGTAATCGTAAAATTTCCTGTTACCCATCCAGAAACCTATGAATTGTATAGGCTTTGCCCAGGTCCAAATAAAAACCTATCTGTTATAGTACCACCATATCCCTACTTAGCAACTGGCTCTCAGGCGTTCATGTACATGGAGGCTGAATGCCCGAAGATTGACCTGCACTACCTCATCACGTTTCCGGAACCCACCAAAGCACACCTATCATGCGGCGAAAACTTGCACAAGACACTTCGTGGAAGCTACCTCGTCACTCTACCTCACACCTGCAAAATTACAACGTAAAGATGAAGAAAATTCACCAAGATGCTCACCAGGCTTCAATAGAATCCTCAGAAGCCAGACGTGCAGCAATATTTGCACTAGACGTTGGCAAATAGTTGCTAATCTTCGAGGGGAGGTGTTACACGGCCCTTATACCCCCTACGTCACAGCGTGACATTCCCACACTCGGGGAGCCTTGCGCAACATCGGATGCTTCTCAGAAGCTTACAGCCACCCGTGAAACATTCACACGCTCGGGGAGCCTTGCGCAACATCAGCTTCTTCTTGGAGACTACGGCCACCCACGGACCAGCGACGCCTCGCGCCAGCGTCTCCACCACACGACGCTCTTGCCCGAATCGTCGAAGCAAGCGGTCGCCTCCGCTGCTGGTGCTCTTACTCGATCGTGTAGTAATTGAGACCAGTTAGTTAGGTTTAGATAAGTTAGGTTTAAAGTTTTATTTTATATTCTTTCCCTTTTTTAATTAAATTTAGTACGCACAGTATCGTCTTTTTGTTGCAAACCCCCACCGACAGCCAACATCCATAATTGGCTTGTGGTTTTTGTACACAACAACTTACAAAGTAACTTAATCCCTACTTTGAGGGTCTGTTTCATTATCAGGATGGTAAGAAAATATTTGGTTGATAATGACTGGAGAGTAGGTTAAATATTGGCTCGTAAGTTAGTAAAGTTAGTATTAGTCTACTTTGTAAAAATCAATGATTCTCCGTGTCGTGGCGAAACACGTGTCGGTGCTGGTATGTATGTTGGTATATACTCTCAATTTCCTTTCCCTTTTATGTTAATACTAGCTGACCCGGCGAACTTCGTATTACCTAACAATTAATGAATGTACTTTGTTGTTACTTTTAACTTAATAGTTTTGGTGGGTTTAACAAATTAGAGACCATTAAATTCCCTCTCCATCTACCTCCCCTCCCTTCCCTCTCTTCTCTCCTTCTGCGGAATAATTCGATTATACATGATTTTTACATAACTTAAACCGTTTACGCAGCGCATGCAACGGAAGCTCTCAAAAAGGAATATTTTTTCCCGTTTTTACAACATTTTCCATTGATGCTTCGCTCCTATTGGTAGCAGCGTGATGTTATAAAGCCAACCTTCCTCGATAAATGAACTATCCAACACAAAAATATTTTTTTACTTCAAACCAGTAGTTTCTGAGATTAGTGCGTCCAACCAACCAAACAAACAAACTCTTCAACTTTATAATATTAGTATAGATTTGTTGTTTATTGCATAATTCATAATTTAATTCATAATTCATTTTAGGTTGATACTGTTAACCAAATATGATGCTCTGTTTAAAGAAAAAAAGGTCTTTAATCTGAGATTAGGTGGTCCATTTTGTAAAGACTGGTGAAAAATATCTCAAGTGACTGTAGTGTCTATGCATAGCGGACAGTCTGTGGCTAACTGCGAGCGAGTGCAGATGTGCGCTCTGCGTATTCATACCTCACCTATTACAGAGTAAAGCGTGTGTATTATTGATCCTCCGAACACTACAAGTGGCGACGACGGTAAAAAATAATAAGTAATTACAAAAAATTTGTTGGAAAAAAAGAAGGATTAATGCCCTTGCTTGCATACGCTTGGGCAGGCAAATTCGTTACGAATTTATCCTATTATGTACGTATTCAAGTAAGTAAAGTGTATAATTACATTACAACCACATAATTTATATGTGGGTACGCCTAACTGCGTGTACTTAAATAACAATTATTTAAGTATTAACGTTTTAAGAACTCGGCAACGAAAGTACCACTGCCAGATTTGTACACAAAATGGTTGTCTTAACATCAAAAGTAATTAAATATTTCAAAGGTCACGCAAATCACTTTGTTACAAAGGGCCATGCATCAAGTGACTATTTCAAATAGACCATGAATTTATTGCAACTGGTTACGATATTGCTGTCGGTAATATTATATAAAGTAGCATGTGGAAGAGTAATTTATTTCGTTTCTTATTTCAAATAAAGCTATCGAATCACAATAACAATATCCTAAGTTTTGTTGTATTTGGTGGATAATTAATAAAAGCGTGAAACTTCACGTTACCCTTGGAATGACTTGGAAAGAAACGATTGAGAATCTACCCCACGTATTAATATAATGCTGTGGTTAATATCTTCATAATTCAAATACCGTTCTGCAATGAATCCAAAGATCTTATGTTGATAATTATTATCTAAACAAGTTTCTGATGTAATTTTGCTTATTAGCTGGCAGTTCAATAGAAATATTATTATGTTCACGCCACCACAGTTCGCTTGAAGATCACGCCTATATAATCATTCTAATGAAGAACCTGGAAAATAGCTACGAACAGTATGTTAAGATATGAACATAATGTGTAAAAAGTTTATTATACCTTACAACCCTTAATACGTAGTAATATTGAAGCATAAATTGGTTAATATCTTAATGCTAAAGCCAATATGAAATACATAGACACTACAGTGACTCTAAATGTCAGATATTCGTGAATGTTAAGATTCATCTACACTTATACTATTTAAATTTAAAATTTTACCTAGCATATACCCTATATAGTAGACTGACATGTAAATAAAAAGGTACTATGTATAATAAAAGGCTATAAAATTGACTACTGCGGGAAATCGTTTGAACTATAAATAGAAGCAACACTGACGGAGCGTGAATAAATAATTTAACAGGCCAATAGGGTTAAAGAGCTTGATAGACACTCGGTCGTAATTGTAGATAATCTTCTTAGTAACATTAGTCTGTTACAGATAGAGAAAAGCTTTTACTAAGAACGGACTCTTTTATTTTATATGCTACCTCTTGATACAAAAGACATTTAAAATAACATTCATTGTAGTGTGCCGCGGTATTTTTGTCTGACATTTAAAATCGATTGTTCTACAAATAGACAGACCTAGCGTTAATAATGCAAGAATAGGGCTACGAGTTATGAAGTTCTTAATTGACTTTTTATGTAACAATGGGCTTCTACGTAACTACGTAATATTTGCAGGACTGAAATATGATTAGAGACCAAAAGATACTAAATGTTATTATAAAAATATTTCGCTATTTGATATCAAAATATTTGACTGTTTGTCAGAGTCTGTTCCCGTGAAACGGAATGACTTTATATTTTTATAAAAGTTTGGTCCGTCCGTCTCTTTAATAAACTGATTTCACCTTTTCATTTTATTTACAACATTGAATAAAATGAGTATGATTATTGAATACGTAACATAAAAACACAGAGGGTAACCGCAAAAGGTACATCAGAGAATTATCAAGTTTCAACAAATTAACATAGGTTGAATTATCATTTGTATTAAATAAACGACGGTAAACTCATACTTATTTATTTCATGAAGTTAAAGTTATATGAATTATCTTAAAAACAACAATATTTAGCTTCTACCACTTTTTGCAATTTGTTCTATTAAAGGGAAGATAAAACGATGAAATAAACATTACTAAATGTTTTAAGAACGCAATAACAAATTGTATGTAGCACTGTTTATTTTACGTTAACAATTTGCCGAAGATTGCTTCCTTGAAATACTTGGTGCAAGCGAATTTAACTAGAAATCCACTCTGTAAGACTACATTCTGTAGAAACGTTAAAGGCAAATAGATCAAACAAAGTACCAGTACACTAAGTATAAACTTACTTCCATCTTATACTCTTAAATAAACGAACAAAATCTTTTTAACTTTCCTATTATACATCACTAAGAAACGGGAACTCCGATACATTTTTCACGTTACAACCATAACTCAGAGCGCTTCGAATTTTTCATGTACAATCTCGGAAGCGTTTAAAATAACCTCTCGATTTATTTTCCCGATGAAACATCTTCACAGCATTATCCAAGGGAGCGTCATAAATATTTAGGCGTATATTTAGCCAGAGTATGTAATGTTAGAAGGCGTATAGATGGGTTTGTGTCGAAGGAATTTTTCATAAAGCTCCGGAAGGGAGCCTTAGCGAAACCTCTATGCCTGAGCTCAATGATTTAGGGAACTTGGGCAGGGTTTCGCTGTAGCGATTTGTTAATAATTTAAGGATGTTTGGACACTATGTATATGTGAATATTTAAAGGAATAGATCTGGAAGTTCAAACTGTTTGAGATTGTTAAATGTGGTGTGGGACTTAATTTTATAACTACGAGTATTCCTTACCCAAATACAATCAATATAATTTTGTACATTATTGCAAATTAGGATTCCTTCCGAGATTTTCCCAAAGCGCTATAACAAGAGGTTCTTCGAGACACGCGTGAAAAGAGATCAGCAACCAATTCAAATGTAGAGCTTGAATTACATGTTCTTGTGACTAAAATTATAGACTTTTCTACACAGAACTTGGCACCCATTTACATATCAATTCTTTTTTTTTGAATATGGTTCTCATTACACATTTATGTTTTTGATAAGATTTATGTCTATACTGAAACAGACAAAGTTATGGTATAACTTTATAGCGAGATATGATATATCTCGAACTTTTACGTTGGTAAATTGTCCCTAAAAAGGGGTACAAAAGTTTTCTCTTCACATATTATTATAGATTTAATAACCCATTGATATGAGAGCGGGGATGGGGGCTGAGGGAGCAATTATTGGCGTAACCTAATTATCGCTGGAGGGTATCGGCCGACAAGTTTTGATTAAATTGCTGCCGATATCATCAGGAGGTACAGAGTGGAGTGGAACAGTGTGTGGATGAAGTTATCAGCTGACAGCGAGCTCAAATAACCTATCTGATGTGTAAAATTAAAATGTTAATTTAGTGATTGTACCTATTAAATTTTTAACAGACATTGTGGAGGAAAAAAAATGGGATATATTTAATTTATAGTTTAGAGGAGTTATTATAATGACTTAAAATATTTTTAATGAATAATATATTTCTTACGTAAAGTCTTACCACCAAATAGGCTGGCTTCTGCCGCTTCTAATGACATCTTTGTGAGATGGCATGAGATTCTGGTCAGTGTTGTAAGCTCTTGTTTTGCTTTTATACACTATGAATACATACATAGTGTATACAATGGTTAAGTATAACGTGTTATAAATACCGATTGCAAGATATCAAATGATCTCCCTGGGGCGTCCGACTTGGACTACGACTTTGGATTACATTGTTTTAGATTAGATCTCACACTAAGTGGATTAGGATGGTCCTATGTACAGGAAGTTACAAGCGACTAGCGGAATAATAAGTATTAATTCCATGGGACTTGCTAAAGTTACACAAGGAACTTTTTTCTATTTACTTTTTAAATAGTCGTCTTATGACTTTTTTCTACAAATTCGCCGACAAACGATCAAATAAGTATCACATCTGAAGGCATCAGTAATCCAAAAGTAACACCATCGTGAAAAGAAAGAAGAAATAAAGTATCGATTCTCAAGCTCCCAGCCAGAATCCTCCTCCTCCTTAATCGGTCGCTCTTGACAGAGCGGTCGTGGTTTCATGATGAATTTCTTTTTTGGATAAAACTGCTGTCGCGATGCGTCTCCATTCACTGCGGTCTTCAGCGTAGCTGTTATCGAGGCATCTTTGTTTTAAAGAAAATAATAAGCGACTTGCGTTTACCAACAATCAATACATATATACGGATGTCCTTTATAGACTTTAAAACCATCCAACCGATATGCCCGAAAATGGTTTTATTTGAAAGGCCATCATACGAAGATTGTTTGAGACAACTAAAACAATGCATTAGGCACATTCAGTCCATTGATAATAATGATTTCCACTTTCTCCATATTACAATTTGAAGATAATATTATTATGTAAAGATAGCGCTGTCTATCTGTTGTATACAGACTGACACAAAAACACTGATCTGTCATTGTCATCAGATTTTTTATAGCGTAGTGGAACACGCTGGGTATCCACCAGCAATAAAATAAATGACAAGTCCTCGCTTTAAGTGTTTCACTTGCACCCGCCCCGATATTAACGGAAACTCTCATTTTAGTTTCCAGTTCGTTATGAGTTATTGATGAAGAAAAATTTGATTCTCACTTCAAATCGCCATATTTGTTTTTTTTTTGCTTTCTTATGCCATTGTTGATTTAATAGCTCATAATTTTGTATCGTCTCTCATAGTCACAGAAACATTCCTCCACTATGCTTCTAATGCTCTATCATAATGTTTCTGTTCATGGGTGATGAAGTCAAAGTCAAAATATTTATTCATATAGGTATCACTGATAACTTATGCACGTCATATTTTTGGCTTTTCGGAAGGTGCTTTGTCGTGGAGGAGAAGAAAAGCCTAAAGAATCTCCTCAGCACATCTTTAAAAAAATATTACAAAAAAAAGATAATAATACAAAAGTATTTACTATTCTGAGCGTAACTGGTTGCAGAGCTGGTCATTTCCATGCGTCTTTGTCATTTAAATACTCGTCTAAACTAATACATAAATATACTTGTAACCATAAAATATGAGTTTGCACCCAAAAGACAATAATTATAAAGCATAGATACGTTGGATACTTATTTATCTTTAATTTATTAATTTATACCCACAGATTGTCTGGAAGAGCTATAGTTTGTATATACTCGTAGATGCAATATAAAATGTTTCTTATTTATGTGAATACTTAAGAGTTTTATTTCTATTAATATTGGGACTATTTTTGGTTTTATTCCCAAACCTATGCTTCGAGCCCCGAGGGGTCAGTCTGGTAAACAAAGTCCGTAGGCTGTAGTCACACAAAATAATGTGTGTTATTGATGTGTTTACCTGGAACATGCCTAAGAACTATGACTGTTGACCGCCATTAGTGTTCGTAAACAACCTTATTATTAAACAGCCAGCCGCCTATTAACCTTGTTCCATGTTTACAAAGCCATAGGAGACATGTTTTTCTAGTTTTTCTTTATAATTGGGTCAAGCCTAAAGCTGCTACTTTATTTTTAAACGCAAGTTTATTAGGTTAACTATGGAATTTAAAATTGCGCTCGTTATATTGCCTTTTTCAGTAATGTTTCTTGGAAAATAATTTTACAGAACACAATCAAATTCAAAATTCTTAAAACTTTCTCACTTTATCACGGAAAAGTTAAAAAATTATAACTCTAAAGTTCACCGCACGCAAAATAAAAAGTTAATAAAGACCTCACATTGTCCTCATCCCGTCACGTCGACAATAAAAACGTACAGCGAGCCTCACACCCCACGCTAATCTAATCCCTAATCACATCGCAGGATGAACGGATTTGAATAAAACTTTCTGATAACCAAAGTTAAGCTTTATGTTCGCAACTTGGGTGTTTATAACTTCCCCTGATGAGGTTTAAACGTACAGGTAAAATACCATAGATGTGTTGTAACGATTCCTTTAATGACATGAATTAAATGAAAGAAAAAAATATTTTACAAGTATAAATATAATTGTATTTTATGTCCAGAATTATACATTTTATTGATATTTTATCTTTTGTTAGGGATTATAAATATTGGCCATTACGTTTTGTCAATACACGCTAAAAGGAGTTTTTATTCCAAGCCTCGTTTCCAAAGTTTTATATGATGTCACAAAAGCAAAGCAAATCAAAGCAACAACTCGTAATTGTCCCTCTGCTGGGTTCGGGATCTCCTCTCACAATGTGAGGGGTACAGGCCATAGTCTACCACGCAGGCCAAGTGCAGATTGGTAGACTTCACACACCTTTGAGAACATTATGGAGAACTCTCCGGTGTGCAGGTTTCCTCACGATGTTTTCCTTCGCAGAAGCAAGTGATATTTAAATTATAATACGCACATAATAATATTTGAAAAATAGAGGTGCATGCCAGGATTTAAACTTGGGCCCCTGCGTTCGGGAGATCAACGTTCTAACCGCTAGGCTATCACTGCAATTATGATGTCAAATAGCGCCATCTTATATATAAAATTCTCGTGTCACAATGTTAGTTACCATACTCCTCCGAAACGGCTTGACCGATTTTTATGAAATTTTATATGCTAAGTGATAAGGGTTGTCCACCCCTAACATTTATTTTTTTTATTCCTTGGACAATTTATTTTTTATTTTTTTATAATGTGGCATTAAAAATACGTACAAACCTAAATTTTCAGCCTTCTATCACCAACCCCTATTTTTTGGTAGTCATTTTTGTAATTTTATCATTTTCATCCCGCTCGATAACTGATCAATTGATAGGCGATACGAAGTTCGCCCGGTCAGCTAGTAATAATATAATATAAAAAATGATCTCGCAAGCTCAACTTAAAAAGTTCCATAACTTTTAAAATTTTAGAGATAGTTTTAATATTCGTCCATATTTACGTTTCATTTAAACCTTAATTTTTATAATATACGTACAATTTATTGAATAAAGAAATTGTAAACTTCTCCATTGGTTCTTTAATCTTACTTAATTTGATTATTGTTTGCCGCTGTGTACATTAGCCACTTTTATTATACATAGAGACGCTAATATCTGAAAGATAACTTCCACAAATATAATTCCAAGTTACAGCGCGTTTTATTAAGAAAGTTTAAAAATTAATAGCTCTCTAGAAAAGTTCTATAAAACGTCCCATTTAAACCCGCGATGGTTCTTTGAAATTCAAATGAAGCATCGTCAATTCAATATGGATGTCCACTCGTTGGCGAGTTGCTGCAATAATTTAGTGCTTCTTTGTGAAATAAGAGTTTTGAAAATTAACATCTAAGGAGTTTTGGTTTCAATTAGATTGTCTTAAAGTTTTGATGGATCGTGTTTGAAATTCAAGTTCAGTTTCGTGAAAGTTGAAGATGAAGAGTTTTATTAATTTACACGAAGTCCACATTTAAAGCTGGTGTCACACGGAGATTAAGGTTCTAACCCTGCATGCACATAAGGTTATGGAAGGCGTACAAAGTCTGCCTAATGGAAGCCATACACGATCATGTGTACTTGATCAAGCGTCAAGCAGACTTGATGCGGCATCCAGTATACTTGATCGTGTATAACCACGGTAAGCTATCTGACCATATAGTTAAGTCAAACTGCAAATTTGACAAGTCAAACAGTAGACTTGACAAGTACACTTGATCGTGTATGGCATACATTATATTGAATAACATATAAACTACGTAATCTTTTAATATACTTTATCTATCACATTTGGCCACTAACTTCTCCACCAATCCGCAATCCGTGGTGGAGTATGCTCTAGGTCTCCTTAAGGGGAGAGACCTGTGCTCAGTAGTGGGCCATTAATGGATTGAAGCCAAGACAAATCTATCACATTGTCAGAGGATGCTCTATCAATGGAACGTGTTAAGACGAGCTGAAATAATTTAATGACTTACTCCGGGATTAACTAATTATAGTGCGGGGCTATGAGTGATGGTTTCTCTCTGGAAAACCCTAAAGCAATTGAGTCTACAAACTGAGTTATAGTCTACATTGACATGAATTTCTGTACAATTTCCCTCGTGTTTTAACCCTTCATAATTGAAAGTAAAATTCCATAAATAAACTTCTAAACGGGGCAATTTTTATAATTCCAAAGCGAGGCGGCGACGGTGTCGTGACTCGGCTTAATTATTGCCGCTAGTTGATTAGGGCTTGAATGTATTAACTGATAATTATTTTTCTATTGCTCTGAGTTATTCTCTCCTATTATTATGAGATAATTTCATTGGTATGAATGGATATATGGATGTAGGAAAGAAGAAAGAAAATAATTAACATTTTATCAAAAAAATTACCGACTTCAAATGAAGTACATTGTACTTTTGACATGGATACCATTATCAGATCTCAATGTGGGACTACACGACAAGCACCAGCTTTCAATTAAAAAAAGAATCATTGAAATCGGTTGCCGCGATATTGAGTTATTCGTCCATCTATCGCGCACATACTTAATGCAAATTTAAGACTTATATGATTTTGACATGGATGCCATTGTCAAATCTCGTTCAAATTTATGTGGGACCACACGACAAGCATCAGCTTTTGATTAAAAAAAGAATCATCCAAATCGGTTCACCCAGTCCAAAGTTATGAGGTAACAAACATAAAAAAATACAGTCGAATTGAGAACCTCCTCCTTTTTTTGAAGTCGGTTAAAAAGACAATACATTTATTTGCAAAAGATATACTTATTTATTTATTTATTTATTTATTTATTTTCAAGGATCAACAAACAGTTGCACAAAACAAATTATTTGACTAATAATAAGTAGCATGCATATATGCTTATGGTTATACAATACTTATAAACAAGGTAAGGATAATACTTTTAAGTAGACCATTTACAAATCGGAGCTTGCTCAGCATTGTGCTAGAGTCCGGAGAAAAAAATTCCATAAAAAATACTTATACTAATAGTTTTTTATTTAAATTGTTGATTACGAGCAGACTAACCATTTCATGGTAGATGGCCTTATATCAAAGACAACACTGAATAATTGTATTTATAATTAATAATTGTTAGAAGAACTGGTTCTGTACTACTATGCTAAAAAAATTCAGAGTGTGTGAGGGTTTATTTATTTTTTTCGTACATCATGCAAGCATTTCACATATAAACATAATAAAATATATCTTATTTCGTATGCTCAATATTTTCTTGTGCCAAAAACTCAAATATTCGTTCGATTCGATACAACTAAATCGGCTTTGGCAATGTACACAAATATGTGTCGAAACACGTACATGATAGGGGCTATAATCCTCCGTAGGGGCCCACTCAAGTATCCCCGATCGCGTTTGCCACGATTATGTTATTCCGAATCTCCGATGTACGGAAATTTGGGAGATGAAGTCTCACGAATTTTATGCGGATTACTTTTATCGGGAGACATCTAAGCTTTCCTCTGGTTTATTTTCGAGGGAATATTAAATATATCTAGACGATTATTTCCTCTATATTTCGTAGGTACAAAGAAATGTTTCCCATTCACATTCATTTACGCTAGAGACTCGCTTTGTATTCGAAATTCAACCGTCATTCATTTTATCAAAAGGTTATTGCCTATTATAGGCAATATTTAATTTTTGTAAATAAATGTAATTGTTACACTAGTGTATATACGTGTATCCATCCATCCATCCATCAGCCCTTGGAGGTCCACTGCTGGACATAGGCCTCCCCTAACTTGTGCCACTCTGACCGGTCCTGAGCCTTCTGAATCCAGCGGATGCCCGCTGTCTTCTTCAGGTCGTCAGTCCACCTGGTCGGGGGGCGTCCTATGATCCTTTTTCCGAGACGTGGGCGCCATTCGAGGACCTTTCTTCCCCAACGGTTATCGGTCCTTCGCACTATGTGGACAGCCCATTGCCACTTCAGCCGGCTAATTCTTTGAGCTATATCGGTTACCCTTGTTCGTCTACGGATCTCCTCATTTCTGATGCGATCACGTAGAGAAATACCGAGCATAGCCCTCTCCATAACCCGCTGCGCTTTTTGAGCTGTTATATACGTGTATGCGTGTATTATTTAAAAAACTGGGGAAAAAGATGTTATCTTCACGAAATCATATAAATAATTATATTATTATGTACTAGGAGCCTCGAAGCACGAAGCACCCGTTGAACTACCGACGGCACCCACCGTGGCTTAACTTAATCTACCACTGAGGATTGATACCAGCCGCCGCTATGAGTCCTTTGATTTATCTTTAAAGCAAAATAAGCAACGCAAAGCAACAACCCATAATTGTTCCACTGTTGGGCTCGGGGTCTCCTCTTACAATGTGATTTATCTTTAAGTGTAGCAAATATAATTTTCTGTGTATCTTCAAATTTAAAGCAAAATGTGTATATGGCGCCATGTACATGTATATGGTGTATGTGTTTATTATTATAAAACAATGCAAAACATTTGACAAAAAAATTAACAAAAACCTGAGAAAAAAAATGTACTATCATAATTTTAATCAATTTATTCAGACAACACAATGAAAAAAAATTACACACAAAACTTACAAATAATTAAATCAACAGTAGTGGGCAATATACAATAACATAACATTAGCATTACACGACGTGGTACCACTACCACGGCAAACACAAAAAATATCCACAAACCTGACCCTCATTAAAGAGAACATGACGAAGAGGTAAATGCGAATAATAAACTAAAATACCTCAATTCATTGGATGTAGGACAACAATTACATTTGATCTCACACACCCAAAGTAACAATAACAGATGTTTAGGAGCAGTGTTGAGCTGTAAAAACAAGAGGTGAGTGAAACACATCCAATTAGTAAACAAACAGTCGAATTGCTCGTTAGCGAAACAAATTAGCACTAGTTACGCCTCCTACAGAGACGGAACAAAACGACGGCGCAACAATAAAATTCCTAAACAACTACAAACAACATCGCCACTAAAACTACCATTGTAACGAGTTTACAACACGAATTGCAAACGGAACGTAGTGCTAGAAATACGTATCGTAACAGATTCTAAATTTAAAGTAACTAAGAAATTTTAACGAATGTGAAAATAAAGTAGAAGAACAAAATCTAATTTATTACTTAAAATATAAGAGTTTATCATCATTTGGAAATGCGTAATATCTTCAATATACATAATAATAGTTACATAAATTGAAATTAATTATAATATAAAAATATATTACATATGTATGTTATATAATTGTACGATTTATAATAGCTTGAAAACATTTATGGCTTCCCTTACCCTAGTAATAATACTTCAATGGTTACCGTGCGTATAGTCTACGTGACCTCATTTTATGTATCTTGATCTGAAACAGGTATTAACTTGGCCAATTATAATTATGTTAGCTTGGAAAAAAACACATGCAATTTCATTAAGCAGAATTAAATTGAAATAGCAAGCTATTTTAGTTTTTACAACGTCATCGCGTGACCTAATTGAATATTGTGTCTATTAAATAGCATCAAGCAATCTAGTTCCCACCATTTGCATAAAATGAATGTCGGCCATCTTGTTTTCCATGTTCTTAAGCAAATGGCGTCGCGTAACCGTTAATGGTACAATTTAGATTATGATGCGTGAATTGATATTGGACTATTATACTCGTAGTTCCAACCCGAGTTATAACGTATTATATTCAAGTTTCAAGAGTTTTATGACATAATTTAGTATTTATTTTCTTTCACAAAAATAGAAAACAATTAGACATTAATGTTGTGTCTTCCTTTTTGTATTTGATGCCAGATGCTTGAATTTTGTGCAAAATACAATTGGTTTTATGAGTTAAGTTACGCGAATGAGATGGATATTTTGACTGCTCTATCCAAATACTTGGTTTAGGGATAAAATGTTTGCTATGAAAGTCTAGCGAGGTTGATACACAATATAACTGATCTAGTAATATCCACACAAAGGATTTCTCGGTGTAACGTCTAACAACGTATTTTAAAATCTGTTCTTGTCTTGTTCCTGTCGTACATCTTAAAAATAAATTATACTTATTTATATTATAAGACAATCTGTCATAAAATAACGTAACGTAACATAATTACAGTCTTTTGTTATTTTAGTATTGTAAATGAAGTTTACTTGATACATCTTTCTTTAAGAAATTATTTATTGCAAACCAACAAAAAAGTATCAAATCCATCGTACATATGTTTACAAATGAATAGTATCACCATCTTATAATTACAAAAATACTTTGCCAGTATAAATGTCGCAACTCATAAAAGTCGCAACATGCGTTTTAATTCCCGTTAAGTATGAAATAATATACAAAGGATTTTATTTAGGCATTTCCTCTAAACAAAATTCGGGAAATACGGTGATCGTCAAAATATGCCAGCGACGGAATTACCTCAGCTGAGCTATGTGAAAAATGTTAACATCGCTTGCAAATTGTTCACCCGAAATTTTATAGAGATTTTACACTCGTTTGAGCCAAAAGTGTGCTGTGAAATGGATGAGAATGTAATGTCGCCGAATATAATAAAGGGCTTCAAAAGTACCTAGCTTGGATGTTTCTCTAATGATCGCTATTGTTATATTTTGTTAAAAAATTCAACAATTCCGAACTTGTTAGATGAGGTTTTAAAATTGTAGTATTTTTATCGATTCTACATTTTTGCTGTGAAATGGAAAATCAGAAATTATCAAAATTAGTCGCTATTTATTTAAATGATTTTGCGGAGTGAGTCTTCTGTACAATTATGTATTGTATTATTATATCTTCTGTGGTCAAACTACATATGATAACCTTTTACAATACCTTACCTAGAATAACCAGTCCACGACTACTAAGACTCACCAACGAGTTATCAACAAAAATGTAACTATCGCAGAAGCCGCTTACAGTAAGCTCTGCCATCCCACTATTTCTGCAGAAGATCATAAAATATGACCATTAAAAGGGAAGGGACGGCATTATTCATGAAAGCATAATCTTTTGTGCCCACACTGCCATTCAAAGGCAGAATAGTATAAAGCCTCCAACTGTGTGCTCTCAATTCAGATGATATTAGGAAATCGGGTCTGAGGTGCCTCCTAACTTATCCGTTAAAGACAAGAATATAAAGTTTTGAAGATTCCACACATTTGATTACTGATAATAAGTATCGCCGCAATTACGTATCCGTCTGATTGTCAATTATTATATTTTCTTATTAAACAGGAGCTAATATTTCGTTGACACAGTTTAGTGATCTATTCCAGAAGTGACATATAAATTGAGTTTTGAAACAAAAAAATATACACTCAAATACACACGCACACATGGCAAGTTTGACCGTAAAAAACATATACATAATATGTGCCTAGGCCAGGAACCGAACCCGGGTCCACTTGCCTCTCGCGACTGGACTACGGTGGTCAAATTCGTATTATACTACTTTAATATTCTATTTGGATTGTTGAAACAGTAAATCAGTAATCAGAATCAGTTATCAGCTAACTTCATCATGTCGCTTTTTAGCTGTCATAGTAAAAAGTTTACACTCATAATTTTGTCCAAACGCGCCAACATGTATATCATTATGAACTTTTATGTCTTCTGTGGCATAACTTCAAAAAACTGGCCATTTCTATAAAAGTCCGGGAATTTGAATAATTGATGCTACCAGACGAGCTCCTCCAACGGTTTACCGCTGTTCTCTCGTGTGGAATAATCCATGTTCACGCACCGCGGGACGGCGCAATAACACGTTACATGGTATACCTATCAAACTGTATTCTATTTTAATCAACATATGTACTAAAAGACGAAGATAGACATAATATCTATTTATTTATTTATTTATTACACTTTATTGTACACCAAATTTACAGAGTCAGTAAAAGCTTTTCAATGTTAATATTACAAGTGCACAAAAGGCGATCTTATCGCTAAGTAGCGATCTCTTCCAGATAACCTTTGGGAAGATGACGAACATATCTACCTCTTTTCGTACATATTACGCACATTTGGCGAAGTATGCGTAGAAATAAAGTTATAATTCAGCCACTTGTAATTTCCTTCAGACATGGCACTTAAAATCTGTTATAGATTAAATCAATCAGAATTGTTTGTACAATATACAACTCATATTTTAATAAAAGTTTGAATATTTTTAATAGTAGGTTTTAATTTACTTATTTATATAACTATATATAAAACAAAAATGTTTGTACAGATGTCCTTTATAGACACTGAAACCATACAAATTATATGCTTCAAAATGGTTTTATTTAAAAGGCAACAATCCGAAGGTGGTTTGAGATTACTAAAACTATGCATTAGGCACATTCGGTCCATCGGTAAAGTCGAATTTTCACTTTTCCCGTACAACAATTTGAAGATAATAATTTAAAGATGGTGCATCAATGTCAACGTCAACACAAAAAATAAAATGATTTGTCATTCTCAACAGAAACTTTTTTTAGCGTAGTGGAAACGCCGGGTATCCACTAGTTAGGTTATAAAATTCTAATATTCAATAATTATGTCCTGTCATAATGAAACAAAACTTAACCTCGTGATGTATGAACATTACATAATATCTTATATCTGTAGCAAAATATATTTGTTTATCATTGTAGAGTCATGTCATGAGTGTCCTAATACATAATACGTGTTAATCAAGGTTAATCAATTTTGACAAACTTATATTACGACTCATACATTCGCAGGCAAACCACCGTCGCAGGCGGCCTTCGAGGAAGGACCTCGGATAGGTCCGAAACTACTCGGTGAATCCAAAGTAATAGAACGTGAGAAAGCTGTAACTTACACGCATTAAACGTATTACATTCTTGTTACCACTTTTTACAGTGTATATTTTTATGGCACAATTTTATACCTCCAGTAAAATCAACAGAGAGGAGCAGTAAATGATAAGATGAGGTGCAGCGCCATGAGGTGAAGTCAGGTGAGGTGAGCTGTGAGGTGAGCTGTGAGGTGAGAGGCAAGGTACAAGGCGAAGAGATGAGATGCGGAGTCGAAAATAAAATAAGTTGGAGGGAGTCTTCCAAGTTGTTACTGTTTGCATGAAAGAGCAAAAACATCCTTTAAAAACGTTAAATTTTCAAATGAACATATCATAGACTTGAAAATATTTAACATAAAAAATTCTAATAACAAACAAAACACAATACAGTAATTCATCGCTTATCGTCCGCTGTGTACGCTGTGCAATACGAATTTATAAAACCGTTCAGAAATCCCTTTTCAAAGATTGATTGTTCGAAGCTAAAAAATTTGTGTTGGACCCTTTAATACTTTTATCAATAATGATTGGAATTGATAAAATTTCTGATGATGATGTTTATAATTTTACTTACATTTATTACATTACAGTGGTAAAGAAAATTCTAGTTATCACATAATTGTCTCTCAGATAAATTACATCTGCAAGTCGAACCCAAAATTCTCACTAGACAGATTGGGTATTGATAACTGAATAATATAATTGTTTACTGCTAAAATGATTAAACCGTAGATTACTTGTATTTATGTGGTTGTATATAATATAATATACAACCTACAAATTAAATCGAACTGGGAAAAATACCCGAGACCCTTCGATACGAATAAAGACACGTTATCCATAGCAATGAAGCAAGAGGGCCGTGAATTTATATAAAAGACGCTCAAAAGTTTTATACTGCCTATTAAAGAGCGTTTTTCCATCATGGTACCAATTGAACTGTCGTAACATTTATCAGGGAATGCTTAAGTTAAAATACAATGTTGGCTCTCTCACGCATAAACCGTCCTGCTATAAAAGGGATGTAAAAACATTCTCTTTACAGCAGTTATCAATTTGGTTTATGCTCCTAGTTCGGATTAACTAGGCCCGCTTTATGCGAGAGTTTTAACGAGTAACTGTTATTAAACCAATAACTATTACGTAAATCAAGATAAAAGAAAATAAAAGGTAGGTAGGTAATTTTATATAATATCTTCTATCTTCTACACTTAACCGCTTATTTTACAACTTTTTAATGCGAACTGAAGGATACATTACCGTAGCTCAACGTATATGAATGCCAAAAAAGAACGAATGGGGTCACAGGGTACCCCCACTAAGAATGAAGTTACACCATAATTATCATATGGTCCATATGTATCAACATGTGTTGCCGGACAAGAAGATTAAAACAAAAAAGTTTTAAATCGAATTCCCTCTTTCTTTTCTCAAACGATATATCCCACTTAGACTCGTTATCTCTGACCAAACTTATTTCCTACCCTAAATCAAATAAAATAATACTGAGTATGGCGACAAACAAAGTTAAATCGAAAATTATAACAGTAGTAACATAGAATACAGCACGCATACGGAGGTGGCGTACTCGAAGCAACGAATCGGAACTAATCTACATAGGAATGGCTCTCCAGGCAGTCGTAGGGGATCATGCCTAGACCGAGAACACTTGTATAATGTATGTACATTACATTAGGTTTTGGAAAGTTAGATAGATTTTGACGTCCCGTGAAAATATTTTTTGTTTCATTTTGTTCATTATACTTCAGCAAAATATAACAATAACAGTAGAACGATGATAATGTAATTAGAAAAACAAACATTGAGAAAACATATTATTACCCATAAATCCGTAAACTGAATCTCGACTGGTTTAAGGATGGTTGGTTAAGGACATACAATATCAACAATGTTATTAGATAAAATGGGGCAGCTACGCGTCGGGCTATGCTTGAAGGGTTCCGTAGCTGGAATCTCATCGACTTGCTTGTAAATCCTAAGTAGCCGGGACTGATTTCCTTTTAAATCCATCATATCATAATATTTAGCTAGGTGAGAGGACACTTGACTGTAACCTAATTTTACTTAATATTTCGCAAGCGGATGGCTTATCGATAACCTCTTCTTTTTTTGAAGTTGGTTTAAATAGTCTTCACATACCCATAATATTTTTAAAGACCATTTAAACCATATGGTATTACCCGTACTACGTTTACCTATGGGGTATAGGAACATAAAATCATCTTAACATATATGGGTATTAACTCATATGGGAAAATATTACTTTTTACAATTTTTTTGGCATGATTATAATCATATGTGTAAGCCACGCCAAATCACAGCTTTCTGATACTATGGTCTACACGAAGGACGAACGGATATGATAAAACTCTAAGGGTTTCGTTTTGATTGGATTAGACCC
This sequence comes from Thymelicus lineola, assembly GCA_963932265.1. Classification (NCBI taxonomy): domain Eukaryota; kingdom Metazoa; phylum Arthropoda; class Insecta; order Lepidoptera; family Hesperiidae; genus Thymelicus; species Thymelicus lineola. Next base: position 348,264 of record OZ010703.1, on the reverse strand, counting down.
TAAAGATGGGATAATAACACATTGAACACATAAGTAGGTTCTGTATTGAAACAATAAATAATACAGAGAGACAAGACCGAAATATACTCGGTCGGTTAGATCCGGTAAACAGTTCTGAGAACAAAATTGAATTTGATAGCAGGAACACGACGGAGAGATGATTCTTACGGGAAATATTTATAAATAGATTAAAAGAATAAGAAATCTCATTATTTATCTAAAATTAAAAATCATGAGAAATGCTACTGATATTTTTAGTTTATAAATAGTTACTATTACAAATGCATCTTTTATAATAATAAATTTTAAATAAGAAATTGAACCACCTTATAAAAATGAGAAAAACAATCGAAAGAAAAACTAAACTTTTTATGTAACTAGCCGAAAAAATAGCTGCCGATCCACTTGATGGTAAGTGATCATATTTGCCCGGACATCAGTAATGCCAAATGCATGTCAACCAAGACACAAGAGAAAAAACTGGCTACCAAGCCCCCAGCCGGAACACGACGATTTGTTTGGCGACTGCCACAAGCAAGGGGGTGGTAGCTGTCCAGGCAGGCTTCACGGAAAATTAATAATGACCAAAAACAATATTTATCTATACTAATACTATAAAGGAAAGGTTTGATTGTTTGCATTGAATAGGCTCCGAAACTACTGAACCGATTTGAAAAATTCTTTCACTGTTGGGAAGCTACACTATCCCCGAGTGACATAGGCTATATCATATATATTTTTTACTATTTTTCCCGAAGCGAAGCGAGGGCGATTTCCTAGTGACTAAATAATTATATTGTTAATGTAAACATTTTAACAAGCTTTGCTAATTATTATTTACTTAATTATGTTCTACTTAAATGTTTAAGTCATTGCCTAAAATATCTGTTCGCTACTGTACGTCCACTGTCCAGGAATCAATACCAGGTCCACATAAGCTACAAGCTCTAATTAGTTTCGTATACAATTTATCCGAACCTCAATAAAGTTCAACAAATTAGATACGCACATTTTGTTCTAGCATTGTTATTTGAGCCGAGTATTTACGGGAAAGTGTGAAAGTGTTTCTTTTCGTTTTTCCCCACTTCACTTCGCGTTACTTTGGGCAAAGTGATGAAATGTGACACCTACTACGACACTTTTACATAATATTGACACGTCAATAGTAGGTAATCGAGTATTTCATTTGTATTGTTTACATAAAACCAAGAAAATATGTTTTTGTAGAGGTAAAAAAATACATTAAGATTCTCTTTGTGTTCCACGCTGAAAGATTGGCTGTACAGTAGTCCAGTATTATTCGAGTACCTGAAACAAAAAATATAACGCTATAATATCTTTAAAAGTTCCTTTACAAACAGCAAAAAGAAATTTTATGTGTGATCAAGAACGACTGAGTAAAATTATTGAAATACAAAAGCATTATATTCATATTTACAGTGTCTCAAGCTAGACCGACCAACTTTATGAATAAAACAAAATCAAAATTAAAATGATGATTAATTTAAAGATTTCGTTAAGTTAAATTATTCACAAGCTCTTCGCAAAACAAGTGTTATAATTACAATTAAAATAACACGTTAACCTGTGTTGTATCAATTACTGTTATAAATCAATATTTATTCTGAGCGCCATTCCTTCGCATTCCCGTCACGTGCAATCGACAAAGCTCATGTCGTTAACACCGCGACTGCCGCGGCGGGAATTACAGCCGGGAATTATTTGTTCATTTCCTGCGGCAGTGAGCGGTTATTTATCAAGCCTGTCAATGATTCATGCTGCAATTTTTCCTAGCGAGTTTCATTTGAACTAAGTTTATAGGAAGTTTTTCTTTTTATCGCAAATATTTTGTGGTTTTTTGTTTGATATTTTTTACTGGTTTTAAGGATTTATTTGTACAGCGTTTGTTATAAGGTGTCCAACAATGTATTTCCTCATTGGTCGTAAAGATAACTCGTCGATACGCACCTCCAATGTCACCTACGACTTCTTTAGACTCTAGACAATCATAATACTAAGTTCACTCTTGAAATAAAAAACTTTTTTAGCGCAATATATAGTTCTTCTAATTACATTCAATAAAAATGTTAGATTTTTATTGAATTCTATTTTTTTAATTTGAAGTCAAGTGAAGTGAACTATATCTCGGCGCTTACGATATAAAATAGTTTTAGTGAAAGTAATTATTCTGGAAAAAACAGCGGGATTGAGTTGTTTTTCAACCAATTGTATCTGCAAACAAAATACTCGTAATTTTAAATTCCCGGATATCAATTTTGATGTGCTGCATGCAAATATGGGAAATTGAGCAGTATTGTATACAAAACTGAAATTTACGATCAGATTTCGTGATGCTATATTTTACTGTAAAAACAATAAAAATAATACTTAAATAAATTAATATATAAATCTACTCATCTCATGTTGAGTGTACATGATGAAGTGTACTTTAACTTATTTCAAGACAAACAAAATATTTCAAACTGGACACGTATAAAGTACGTTTCATAACATTTCATATATTTTGGCCATGGACCCAAAGTATCCGCTTAGGGATTGACTATCTGACAACTAAGTGGGTACTGATTGATTTATCATGCCGGACCATCGTTCGATGGGTCCTGCGTTCAATTCCCAGAGAGTCAGAAATTTGAATTATGTTTAAATTTCTAATCTCGGCCTGGATGTGTGTGTTATTATTTATTTATTAGTTTTACTCGTATATAGAGCGAAACGGAAGGTCCATTGGAGACTTTTATTGATTTTAATTTAGTATTGGGCTGAAGGAAATGAATTAAATCCGTTTAAAACCTAATGATAGTGATCCGCTCTACCACGAGAGACGAGACCCATATAAATTAAAGCCCCAGAATCGTATAATAAATATTTATCTGTCATTAAGCCTCCCTCGCTTCCTTCAAAAAACTGGGGCCTTATGACTGGAATGACTGGAATTAAAGACAGATGTAATACATTTTTATGTGTCAAGAAATTTAATTGTTAGTAATTTGTCTGATTTTATTATTTAAGGATCAGTGTACCTTGTGTATAAATTGAAATATCTACATTGTTGTAATAGCTAAAGTACGTCGACCTGCCAAGTTTTTTATTTATAATTATATTTAACAAACATTACAGACAAATCTAATAAAAAGCATTTGTAAAATTTTCTAGTTATTCACTTGCATTTCATTCAGGTAGTCATTTGCGAATGGTATAACAAAATATATTGATATTAGCATCTCAAGTTACTAATCTGTTGAGTAAGGTCAAAACTCTTATTAAAAAAGACTTATATTCACTTTGGTATCGTTCAAAGTAATACCAGAGGTTCCTAGTAGAATTTATACGTACCGTCATATCGTAAGCTTTCAGAGCGAATCTTTTGATGCCTTTGATGACGTATATTATTAGCTCCTGAATCACTGAGCTGTTTATGAATACCATTTGTCTGCGCTTCACTATTGCAAGTTCTTTTTATTAAATCTTATCGAAACTTTATATTATTAGATTTAAAAGCGAATATTAAAACGTATTTGCTATAAATTTCAGTTTTAGATATTCGTATACATAAATAATTTTATAGGTAAGGTAAATTTTAGCTTTGACTTCCATCCATGCAACTGGATTTAAAATGGCTTTAAGAGATTTCAAACGTTACTAAATATGTAAACCCTACAAAATGATATCGGGCATAATAAAATTCCCCGTTGTATCAATGGATTTGCTATTATATTAATACATTTTACAGTTTTAAACACTGAATTATTAAATAATTAAATACTTTTCAGTATATTTATATCCTTACTAGGCTCTGCCTATATGAATACTAAAATACTCATAAAAGCGTTTACGAATTAGTCCAAGAGTAATAACGACAAGTTCAGGCCGAAATAATGAGCGGTGTTCATTAAGGCTGCGTTACTTCATGTAGGTAGTGTAATTGTTGAACGGTATCCTGGTCACGTCCCGCGGCGATGGACCACAAATTACCGTCCTTCTAATCAACGAAACGTGTGCTATTTTGGGCATACGTGTTATGTACAAGTAGGTACGCAGACTTCTATTTTTTAATAACATTCTGGAAAAAATAGCGCAATCGCGTTATTTCTCAAACAATTTTATCACCAAACAAAATAATTTTAAATTCCCAGATATCAATTTTGATGTGTTGTATGCAATTATGCAAAATTGGCACAACTTATAAGTACAACGTATAAGTACAACATTGAAATTTACGATCAGATTTTTCGATGTTATAAAATATTGTATACTATGTACTGAAATTATCTATTCTTCATCCTAAAAAATATATATAAATCAAACAATAAGAAAAACTTTAAGCGGGAGTAAACTAAAATTCATAAAACTTCAGGTGAAATGTAGTCTTTGGACTATGATGTGTTCTCACACTGTGTTCAAAGTAGTGAACGAATGGACGTTAGTATATTTGTTTATTGGTTCAAAAATTGAAATTAATTTATACAAGACTCGAAACAGGCAACGACACAGTAATAGGTTTATAGAAGCGATCTGCTCTGGTTATAATAATATGTCTATATATACTACCCGTACTACCCGTGTGCAAACTTTCATGAAAAACAATTCAGTATTTTTTGTTTGAAAGAGTATATAATAATATACAGATATAAAATATCCTCACAAACATTCACATATAAAATATTATAGTAGGACTAATGAACAATGCCATTATCCTTCAAAAAATCCACAGTTTTTTCTTTCACAAAAAGAGCAAGTCTTGTGGAAATGTAATTCACAGTCCACAGTTTTCTAAGACAGATATCATGACAGTCGCGTCCACGGTTACGCAAGCCGCTCACGTACCGCAGACTGTGCCACATCACCACGTGCATTTGACCAGCAGTTTGAGCTTGTGAATTCAACTGATCATGTTTGAGATAAGCTTTATATCAGAATTGTTTAATTTATTCTATTTAGGTTAATAATACACTTATAAGGTATAGTATTTTGAATTTAATCCGTGTTGGAAAGATGTCGAATGAAATAGAAGAAATGTCAGACATGTTTCCAAGAATTAAGAGATAATTTAATTACGAAGAAGATTCCCGACGCGAAGCTGAACTAGGTATCGAAGATGTTGAACTTCGATTAATAATTAAAGTTGTCAAATAATTTCAATTTGGTAATAAAACACTTTTATAGATTTATGTATTTATTAACCTCCAGCTAGGTTTGTTTAAGGCAATCAAGAGAAATCGCCATATTGTATACCGAAATATATATATTCTTATCAAATTCATTATTATTTTCGACTCTCCGATACAGTACAGCAATGGATATAGATAATAATTCTTGACAAAAAATTACTGATTTCAAAATTAAGTATAACTCAAAAACTACTCGTTAAATCTAGCTCAAATTTAAGTGGGACTACATAATAAGTACCAGCTCTCAATTAAAATAAGTGTCATCAAAATCGGTTCACCCAGGCTAACGTTCTAAGGTAACAAACAAGAAAATACAGTCGAAATGAATACCTCCTCCTTTTTTGTAGTCAGTTAAAAACATGGCTGTTTTTGGTAGCGTGGTAGCTGACATGATGAAATACCCAGCCACAAGGTTGGACTACCATCTGGATTATACTGACATAAAGCCAGTGTACTCAGAAGATATAAACAAGTGATCTCCAATAACAATCAGTAAGTATCAAAATAAAATAAAACAAAAAAATATAAAATTCAGCACATCAGTCTTGCGTATTGCACGTATTCCGTACAAATTGGATTGTACAAATTGTATAATTTTATTGTATTTATTTGTAACTCTTTATTGTACACCAACAACAGGACAATAACAACGTAACAGTAAGCAAAAAAATATTGTAATTTCGAAGAAATTGATAATAATATAATAATAATAAATAATATGTGAAATCTCAGCTAGTAGGCAGAATATACTATAGTATAAATGAATATATTAATGACAAATACGCCTGAAAATTACTTCCATCATCAAGTTCCGCGTAGGTTAGAACATATTATGTAACTTTTCATTATTTTAAAAGATGTGCTGCGGAGTTTCTTTACAGCTTTTCTTCTCCTCCATGACAAAGAATCCTTCCGAAAAGCTGGCAGCAGCACAAGTATATGAATAAAGATTTTGATTTCATTTCATTTGAATATTTTATCAATTGCTCTGGCTACTGAAAATTTCTACAATAAATAATGTTCAGGAGTTTTATTTATTTATTTATTTATTTATTTATTATTTTATTTATTGATTTAAGGCACGCCAACTAGGTACATAAAATACATTATTGTGATACACGCCAAAACTCCAAATCCAATTCGTTGTTGTTTATCTTCCATGTGAACCTTTCCTAAACTAAATAAGAGCTAGCGACAAAATAGCACTCTGCTTTGCACGCGTTTCGTGGGATAACAAGTACCATTTAATTTAGTCCAGTCTACCTGTGTGATTAATTATTTAAATCCGTTCAGTAGTTTTTGAGTGAAAGATTACCAAACAACCATCCATCTCTCCTCACAAACTTTCGAGTTATTTTTTTCGTTCTTTCACAAAAAGTACAAAAATAAACTCAAAAGCAAAACTTGTTACCGAATCATATTTCCGTTTCAAACGGTGGCTCATTCAAACACATCTAGTCGATGTAAAGTGGCCTTTGAACTAGATCGTGCCTATTGATACGTGGATATACGAGTATCTAACCTAAAATCCAATTTCACCGTCCAGGTAGTAATGTGTCAATACTGTTACGATTTAGTAGAACGAAGGATTGTAGCTTTTAAGTTATTTTTCCATTCTCTTCTTCTTTTCCAGCTATTCCCTATTTATGTGAATAACCAAAAAATGTGCAAACGATGACCTTGATCACCTGATGGTAAGTGGGTACCTGCCATCGCCCAAAGAGATTTTCCTATCTATGTATATTAGGATGTCCCATAAATAGGTGAAGCTTTTTTCGAATTTTGAAACGCTCTAATTAAATTCAAAATGCTTTCAAAGTTCATATAAATTCTTGACAATCTATGACACTGAAACTTTACGGCAAAGATTGACAACATTATTCATGAAGTCAAGTATTAACTTATTTTCCCGACATGATAAAAGGGTAAATGATATTGTAACATAACTAAATTTTAATTTCATGCAACGTACTTTTAGTAGCCTCCTCTGACATTTTAGTTTCAACCACTGTTTAATACAGATTGAATTGTTTTATTTCGTCATTATAAAGTATATCTTTATGATCGCTGTTTCAGGGTGGCTCTTTTTCATTAAGTTTCAACAGAAAAGAAACAAAGGCAACAAAGACTGCTTTCTTGAAAGGTTGTCGTTAAATTTTGTATTCTTTCAAATATATTTTTATTTGTTCTTAAATTTGTAACAAGTAGGGTTCGACGTTTCAGGAAATACAATGTTTAAGATACTGCGGGCAACGGTATTTTTTGATGATTTACTAATCATCCCAACGATCTTTGAAAAACCGAAAATAAAATCATTTTGATCAAATTTTAAATAATTTAATTTAGGATAGCCATCATTTTATAGGTATTTTGTGTAATTATTGGAGGAATTATTAATTTGTCACAATCTGTCAAACTTAATTCATAAATTAGTGGATATTTTAAGCTCATAGATATTTGATAGTATCACAATTTTGTTAATTCAAAAACCTGCAATCATATTATTAATAATCCATGTGAGTGATATTTACGGTAAAACATGCGAAAAACATTTTAAAATTGCATAAAAAAATCGTACATCGCTTCTCAGCTTAAAGTAAGCAACATGCCGTAAAGTCCCAAACGTTATTTCGCCTGTTGGAGGATCATTCGAGTCACGCAGCGCCCGTCAATTCCGAACTAATTGTTGCCGAAAATACCGGATATATTTCCTTTATTGACTTAGTTATTGGAGCGATGTTTGCGTTACTTTAGTTATTTGCTTTAGTTTTTGTACGCGATGCTTTGACAGTGCTATGTATTGTGATTGGTTTGTAGCTTTTGTTTAATTGTATTTTTGTAAAGTTTGTTTTATATAACAAGTGGACGAATACGAGTGATTATTCGTGGTAAATGTCGCCTATAGACATCAGTAACACTATCAATATCACTGACGCGTTACCAACCGAGAGAAAAAGAGAAAGAAGGATAGCGTTATGTCATAATACCGGAATAACTAGTATTCAGAAATAAGTATCTTTTTAACCGACTACAAAAAAGGAGGAGTTTCTTAATATTTCTGTTTCTATTTTATTTTATTTATTTACAGGTCAGTAGCCTAATGCGTTAGTAATATTGATTTATTATATCTATTGTTAGTATAATGTTCCAATAGTTAACATAATCTTTATATTCTTAATTATAAAATTTATATCATTAAATTATATTCAATTTAACATAATATACAGTCAAATAATATATATAACTAATCTCGACAAATATTATATATTATAAATGATGAAGCAGCTCTCATGGTCAAAAGTCAAGAATAACAATCACTTGCTTCGGTGAAACAAAACGTTGCAAAAAGCCTGCACACCTGAGAGTTCAATTCCACCATTATGTTCTCAAAATTTTCTTAACACATGTGAAGGTTGCCAAACTGCATTTGTTCAACATGGTTGACCGTGGCCTTTGCTGTTCTGTACCTCTCTATGTTACCCTCGATGTTACCTATACAGTTATGAGTTTTGATGATGATAATGATAAATTGTAATAAACTTTTAAATCGAAGCATATAAACCAATCATAATATTTGGAAGCAATCAAATAATAGAAAAGTGTTGACCCGAATCTAAAGAAGAACGATACTAAAAGGATTTACCTTTCCCTTTTACCTTTCAGTGAACGTGAAATAGAAAAAACTGCACTTCGTTTAAAACGATTTAGACGAAATAGAAAAGAAAACGAAGATTACACAATGACTGAAAATTCTTAGATGCAAGTGAAAATGAACTCTATCGCGCTACTAGAAAGTTCTGAATGTAGTGCAAACTGAAATTAGGGATCAATTCAGTGTATCTAATCGGTGATTGTTATCGAGTCGTGAGGTCGCTTTTGTAAAATAAAAGGCTATTGATGACGTAGCTGTATCAACTGAGGAACTTTCGTAATTTTCCTCATAATTAACTGAACTGCTTGAGAGACAATTCTTAGTTTCATCTATTTTCTCGTACTGCCGGCAATATTCTGTTGGTATTTTCGGTGATACTATTGTCCACGGGGTTAGGTAATACAATGCAATACAATACAAACTTGAAAGTAATACACAAAGTAATGAAAATTTGACGACCTTGAAGCCTTGTTGGTAGTTACCCTGCCTGCGAAGCGAAGGGTCCCGGGTTCGATTCCCGGCCGGGGCAGAAATTTGTGTGACAGATATTTGCACTCGGGTTCAGGGTGTTATTGTGATGTGTTATATGTGTCGTCCATGCCACCCGCGACACAGACAAAAACCTACCTTTTCACACAAAAAATCAGAATAAAAGCATATCTATCACAACAAAAAATAATAATATCTACTCTAGCTGGGATCTTACCCATGACTGGTTTTGGTGAACAGAGTCAACTTATTATGTAACGTGTCAATCAGAAGCCCAACCTGAATCCAACAAATTCAAACGTGGTTCGAGCACAAAGAGCTCGAGAACTCGTCGAACACAAATCCGCTAGACGCGTCATTGCGCACGGTGATTTGTGACGGTGGCGATGCCAGTGTGGATTTTGACTGTCATTTTAGCTAAGATCCGTAAGTATTGGCAATGTACCAGTACTAGACTAAACCAGTATTTTTTTTGTAATTATTAACCCCTCATTCATAAAAACAAGCAAAGTTATAGAAGGTTTTCTATCTATCACTCTCATGACGAAACAAACGATACAGACAAAACTATAAAGATAAAGCACATTAAAACAGTGCATTAGCTAAAATAGTTTAGAAAGTGTTTATAAATAAGGACGTTAAGTATTAACGAATCAGAAGCGCTCAGATTTCTCCTCGTTTAAGCCACCGCAATCCACTACGCTAATCAAGTGCAGTTCGGGAGATAGGCAATAAGCCGATGGAATAACCTACTTTGGCTTCAATCAAAAATACGTTAACCAATGACACATCAGAACTCCGAAGAAATGACTTACTGACGTCGCATATCAAATATCATTGAACTGAATGTCGCTCGCGTCGGCTATTTGGCATCGGCGTCGTTTCGTGCGGCAATTCCAGCGCTCATAGGCGATATTTCAACGAGTTTATGTATAGCTAACATACTAACTCACAAAACCAATCATTGCCTATGCGAAGTGGATTAACGTTGCGCTCCATAAAAACATATTTAGATGACCACGTCGCACAGCTGATTGGCTCCAACATGGTATACAGTAAAGCTAGGTTGAATACGGCGGGTAAAGTTACATTGAAATATTCATTGTGCTTAACTTTGCCCTCTTAACATCAGACTGACTAACTGATTGGCTTCAACTCATAACTTCAACCCACTACTGAGTACGTGTCTCTCGAGCACAACCCATCCCGCTGCTCCAGTATGCATTGGTGGACGGGTTAGTGCATGGCCAACTTAAGTGTCGGAAGATTTCATGCCGCCTAAAAGCCTCCGACATGGTTTAACGACTAATATCTTACAAAAAAAATGACAGGGACCGTCGGCATTACATGCTCTTTGAAGCACCAAAATGCTCTAGTAATTTTGGCACTGTCTACTGTTCATCAACCAATCACCAACTACGAACATCGGCTGATCACTTAGGATCGATACAAACCGCTGGGCTAAGGCGCCGGCCACACAGAAAAGACGCAAGACACGGACCCGTCGCAGTCGCGGCGCCCGTTTAATCTACTTTCATACAAAATGTATGCAGCCGTCGCGACGTAAAACATACAGAAAAGACGGGACGCCCGTCGTTTCTGTATGCGCGCGACCGCGACTGCGACGGGTCCGTGTCTTCCGTCTGTTCTGTGTGGCCGGCGCCTAAGAGTTCTTCTTTGACTGAATTAATAATTTTAAACTAAATTTTTCCCTAATATTCTGTGTTACTCTTTTCAAAGTAAGGAAATAAACTCGAAATTATTTTATAACATTATTAACAGTACATGTATGTTTAAAGCCTCAATGTAAATTTAGATTCGAAAGAAGGGATCCGTAAACATGAAAGAAAACATCGAAGGGTTCAGTCACAGTTGTTCAATGAGGCGATCCATCATGCGGCGGGAACTTTAGACCTTAATCCCAAACTTAGAACAATAGGGTCTGTGAATAGAGCCAGGGCTGATAGTACTGAACTTGACTCAGTTTAATTAAACCTTTACAAGTAAATTAAGTGCCAACTGTCCGTGCGCGGTTGGCACAAGGAATGTGCGGTAGTTGTTATATCTCTATGCCTGTTTAATATTCTAATTTACCTCTATGTAGTTTTAGGCAAAGTTAAAGAGCTACTCGAAATTAATAATTGAGTTCTTCATGGTGTTGTCGATGCTAAAGATATTACCAAAACAACATTTTTCACAATTTTTGTATGTCTGTCTATTTGTTTCAGCAAATCTCTGAAATGGCTGGACCCATTTTGACGGGACTTTCACTGGCAGATAGCTGATGTAAAAAGAAGTAACTTAGGCTTTATCAAAAATTTAGTTTGAGGAAAAAAATACAATAACTTTTTTGTTAAATACCACGCGAACGAACTGTAACAGCTAGTATGAAATAAAAAGCTGAAACTTGTTGGAAGTAAAAAGACAATCATTAGGGTAGTTTATAGTACATTATGATACAAGTGTGGTATGTTGGTCATTACACTCGAGGTGATATTGCACAGCGCGAGCCGAAGGCGAGTGCTACAAGAAAACCGAGAGTGTTATGACCAAACCTCACGTGTGTCATACGACGTTTTTCAACACACTTACGAGTAAAAAAACAAATTATTCGTACTCAAATAAACAATGCTCACAGACCAGACGGAAAGTTTGTTAAAAATGGCGCGCTCCGCGCTGATTTTTTTTTCTGCGCGCGGCGTGTAAGCTATGCGCGCAGATTGGAGCGTAGGCACGAACAATTACGCTAAACAGCCAAAACGCAAAATGTAAAAAAATTTAATATTTATGTATTTATGAATTAGTTTCACGTTGAATTATTAATTAAAGTAAATAAGTTGTTGGAAATTTATCAATTCAAGGTGGTATACTTCTTTTTTTTTACAAAAATAGTGTTATTTTTAGTCTTATGCTGAAACGAAACGTATCTAAGTCAAAACTTTTTTCCGAAATTTAAAAATAAAACTATAACCCGACTAAGTTAGGAGCAAATAGAATGCATAAATAATATCTTTCAGCAAGGTACAAACTTAATTTGATGGATTATATAATAAAACACTAGTGCGATCAAGAAAAAAAAGCACAAGTGTTTAATACCATGGATTATGAGTGTAAAAGCCATGCGATAAAAACCAATTTATGAGCAAGGGTGTTGAAAAGAAATTTAAAGTTGCATATAGGTTTTACTGTTGAATGAGGTTATATAGTCAATATTTCTCATAACTTTAGACTTACCATTAACCATTCCTAGCAATATGTTAATTATTTGAACCAGGTAATAGAAATGGGAGTTCAAGCTTAGTTCTCATTATTACTACCATTTTCTATTTATACTATAATAAAACTCAAAATGTCTGTTTGTCTGTCCGGGCATCACATAAAAACCCTTGAACAGATTTCGATGAAAATTGGTGAAGTTGTTACTGATACCCTGGGTCATATTTTAGACAACTTTTCATCCCAGAAAATTAAAATGTTTCCCGGGAAAACAGGATAAAAGTTTGAATAAGTTTAAACATAATTTCCGTATGCAAAGCTGCGGGCAACAGCTAGTCTACAGTAATGTAACTTAGAATATTTTAATGGTTATACGTCACCGTATAAAACACTACCTATGGATAACAATCACATTTAGCATTTTTTACAATCGATGGTATTACTTTAAAGTTAACTAAAAGAAGCTCCGTCGTTCCAGCGTGTAATAACCCGCGGCGTGATTTATTAAGTAATTAACTTCCAAGTTGTTCATAATTTTAATTTATCTCAAACCGAGTTCTCCTGACATCTTAACCGAAGTTTAATTTGTTGCACTTTCGTGTTGGTCGGGCCTGGTGGAAATTAACATTAAATTTATTTCGCAATATAAAATATTTTTTTAATAGTTGAGGAGTTTGAATTTTCTTCTTGGTATGGGTGTATATATTCTCGTCTTTACGTGTTGTCTGTAGCAATGACACATAGAATCCTGTGGGGATATGAAAGTATAGCATTATATAGTATTTATTTATTTGGTAATTCTTACACACAAATAAATACCCCCCAAGTTATTAAAACTTGTTCTTTGTCAAATCTAATAACTTTTGTGGTTTGTAATAATTATTATGAGTATTAAATTCTTATAAAAAATCTCATAAAAACTAGATTAAAAATCTCTGAACCGAAACGCAAGGGCTTCACTATAACAAAGCTTCGACATCAAACGTCTAGAAAAAAAAATCTATTTACCGTCGGCCTACAATATTACTTGTAACATTTTAATTTCAATATCTTATCCGTAGAGCCCTTGACCTCCGTTTTCTAAGCAGTGTCGTAAATCCTACGTTCAAGTACGCCATAAAGTTACGAATCGTCTTCCAATAACAAATCCAATTTTCTTGCTACAGTTCGGTCTGGGCTTGCGTGCGCCGCGGCTACCCTAACTCACTTAAATGGCTCCAAATTCTACGGTTACTTTTTTCGATGAGGAATGATAACCGAAATCCAGGCTAGTACCTTTTCGATTGAGGTTTTCCTGTGTAATGATTTCAGCCATCATTAAATCGTATTGTTTTTAGTTCGGCAGTGCGCTGATTCGAGGTGAGTCAAAGTGAGGTGTAATGAGTCAATTTTTTATATTGTAGTTGAACTTGCAGCACACGAGAGCGCAAACCTCACTGTTTAAACCTACCAAACTACACCTATTAGAAGACCCACGTGGCGTAATGGTTACCGTGATATACGGGTCCTAGGTTCGTTTACTGGCAAGGCAAATATGTGAAAGTTGATTTTAAATTTCTGTTCTCAGTGTTGGCGTTTTTATTAGGGTCACTGTGTGTTCACTTTGTCCATGACATTAACGACACAGAGAGTCCTAATGTGTGTTGCATCGTAAAAAAACTTACAAAATTAAACGCTATCTACTATACTACTCCCTCTAAATTCCGCAGTCATTATTAAACCTGTCACTGGTCCAGTGTTTGCCCGTTTAACAATAAAGCCTTACACATTAACCCACATTACAATAAAATATAACCGCGTCATATCCGCATCCGGAATGCCTCAATAACAATACTATTCACATAATAGCCGCATACCAGCGGTACCAATAAAAGCCTCATTTTAATCACTGCGACCTATTTTTCGCTTATCGCAGAATATTGCTACTAAAGTACTTTGGATTACAATCTTATTATGTACAGTATACTCGATAGCTTATTGGCTTTCGCTAGTAGTATTTATTGATTGAACATTATTCAATATACCAAAAGCGTAAAGGCGTATTGAGTAACCCAAATCTGTTACTAAGTAATCGAATTAGAAGTAATATATTATGGCACTTATGTATGTACTTTAAAGGGGATATTAACCTTCCTATTTGTAGCTAATATAATGCGACAGGTGACTTTATGGAGTTGTGGAGGCTTTGTTTTCTGACGTCAATTACCTCATGTAGAAATATTCAATATTTATATGCAATACGTATTACCTGTATAACAACAGTAATAAGAGTACTCTGCTGTATGATGAATGCGAGAGTTAAGCACAGTATCATATTTTGGATATTATCGTTAAAAAATAAATTTGTGTGTCTACATTTGAATCATAGAAATATTTATTATACGAGTGTCCTACAAATAATATCAAATGAAGTAAGAAATGGTCAAATGCTAGTCGGACTCGCCCATGAAGGGTTACGTAGAAAATTTGCTATATCTCAAAAACTGCTGATTATATCTCGTTCAAACTAATTTTCATTGAAAGTGTTCATTGAAATCGACAGCATATATTATTTTAGATATTTTACCCTTATTTTAAAATTTAGAGGAGAGAACACAGTTTTTTTGAGAACACTTTGACACCACTATAGACACCCCTATAGACAACTATAGACACCCCACATAACCTATACTAGGTTAAATGAAATATTTTTTTTAGTTTCAGTTCCATGTATGCGGAGACCTCCCCTTTTTGAAGTGAAACTTCTTTAGAATCGTTGTGATTTCAAACCGGATGCAACAGAAAAAACGACAGGTAAGAGACACAAATACAAAAATGTGTAGGAAAGAATGAGACAGAAATATACTCGGCAAGCATGCATATAATATAACTGCTAATTTCGTCGTTGAATCTAACTTCTCCGTAGCTCAATGGTCAGGACGTAGATACACAATACCTGATGCGCAGGTTCGCGTCTCTCAGTATTTCTTTTTTTTAGTTTTATTTTTATACTGTTAATTACAAATATTATATATAATATAAATATTTTCAAAGAATTTATCAACAAAAAATAAGAATTTCATTTTCGTTGTTTAATATCTGTCGATCGATCGACCGTATATACAGACAGTAAAAATGCTAAGTTGTATTCATAGATGGCGCGAGGAATAAGATAGAAGATTCGTTTTATTGCTAGATAGATGGTGCTAGCTGCTCATTTTACTCTTCATATTATGTTAAGAGATGGCGTTAGTTACCACTGTTTTCTTTTTCTTATGTTCGTGGTTATCTTTTAAAAAGTGCTAAGTTGTATTCATAGATGGCGCGAGGAACAAGGTAGAAGATTCGATTTATTGCTTTTTCATCTCATTATCTTGAAACCAAAATTTTGGAAAGTTTCACTTATACCACGTGTGAATTGCACACATTTTCTTTTTTATTTTTATTATTTTTGTTTAAAAATCGTTAAGCGGTTCACAGAATACATTTACCTTCTAAGTTTTCAACTGTATAGTCCTAAGAGTTTCGGAATAAAGTGGCTGTGACATATGGACGGACAAACAAACAGACAGACAGACAGACATGACAAATCTATAAGGGTTCCGTTTTTTGCCTTTCGGCTTCGGAACTTTCTTAGTTACAGAACTAAAGAAGTATAAATTCAACAAAACCTTAAATGGTAAGTGAATAAGAACAGTACAATTTAATTTAACTTACATAAGAACAGTTTCCTTTACCGACGTGAAACAAACAAACGGCGTGTTTCTAAATAATTATCGTGAGACTTTCTCGAATGAATTCATTACAAGCAGCGTGTAGCATTATGCTACGTGTGTGCTACGTAAAGCTACGACAGCTACGAGGTTACGACAAAAGAGCTACGGAGAATTACATAATAGTTACTTTTGTTCTCCGACTCACAAAGTAAATCAAAGAATTTTTTTTGAGGATATTAAGTTGTATGCAAATATAACTTTCCAATTAAAGAGAAGATTGTAGAGAGACTTTTTCATGTCATGTGCTAAGCTTTTGATTTGATTGCGTATAAGGGTTTGATACAATTTTGTTTGAATAAGCTAATTTTGCAGATGCCAGTAGCTTTCGAAAATATTTGTCATAATAATTTTAACAAAAATATATTATACTAAAATAATGTATACTAACATTCTCCACATATCTAAACTTCATCTTAACACATATTTACGCCCCACGAAGTAAATTAGAAGTTCAGCCATTTTTATGGAAAAGGCTAAAAGCGTGGCGTTCAACTCCTACACAGACAGATATTTATAATCCGAATACGTTTTACAATTTTTAAAACATTATTCAAAAACTTCGTAACAAAGAAATTAAGAAGTATCAAAGTTTCTTAACACAGAATCCTGTTGGTGTTTTTGACGTTCAACAAAATAAGAAAAAAAGAAAGTTTGTTCAACAAGTTTGAACAAGACAACCAGCTGGTAAAAAATAAAGAAATTCATTTTAGGAATCCACAAATTGTGAAATTTTTTTGTGAGCTAATAATTTAGGTGTAATGTTGTAAAATGTGATAGCCTTGTGGTTAGAACGTTGGTCTCACGAACGCAAGGGCCCAATTTCAAATCCTGGCACCTCTAATTTGGAAACAAATAAATCCGCATTTAAATTAAGGCACATTGTTCATAACTCATACTTATTTACGTAATTATTTTGTCAATTTGGCTGAGCCACCTATAGCTAACGTATCACAGTATATCAAAAAGGTTTGTTGTGTTTGAGAAAATTGTTTACTTTAAATAATCCTGAATTACCAAATAATAAAATTATGATTATTTCAGCTGGATAAGCTATATTTCAAACAACTAACTGCGTAAATAGAAGACGAATAACCTCGTTACGGCCATGACAGCCACGTCAGACAACATTAGATTTATTCGCATGGAAAGCTTTGGCAGCTCAACTTTACTTGTCAAGAGTTCGCCGCGTTCAAACGTATCGTTTTTGTATGTCGTATTTTATGTCGATCCAAAAACGGTTTTAGCTAAACACGGAGGCTGCCGTTTCGAATGCATTTAAAAGGATGGAGAAAAATTGATGCACTTTAGAATATGAGTCTAGCGACGATAGGTAGTTCTAGCGCTGTTGCCTACACCACTATAGGTTTCATACATCGAATAAAAATGGAAACACACAATCGCATCGTCTACGAAACGAATCGTCTACAGTAAACATACATTTTAAGCTTCAAAATTTTGGATTAAATGAAAACTTATCAGCGAAGATTTCAGGATGCTCTATGCCTTTATAATAGGATATAAATTATAAATTTTATATTAATTATAACTATATATTAATAATATTATATTATAAATGTGACAGTTTGTGAGAAACGAGAGATTTTTATGAAATTTAGCGCACAGATAGACCAGGACCTGGAATAGGATACAGGGTACTAATTATCCTGGATAATTCTTGAGAAAAAATAACCGGCTTCAAAATTAGGGATAACTCAAAAAATCGTTGTCAAATCGGACTCAAATTCAAGTGGAACGACATGACAAGCACCAGCTTTCTATTAAAAAAAGAATCATCAAAATCAGAAAAAAATCATTAAAAATGGAATCATCAGAATCACCCAGTCGAAAGTTCTGAGGTAACAAACATAAAAAATACAGTCAAATTGAACACCTCCTCCTTTTTTGGAGTCATTTAAAAATGCGGGCATAGCCGCGTACAGAGCGCTAATGATGTATTGCTGTGGGCTACTGATGAGGTATAGTCCTTAGGTAAGTGTTATTAAATAAATTTACACTCAATTAAAAATAGATATTTAACCAAAAATGACAATTATAAACTTAATATTACGAGTTTTTGATCGAGACTACCAGTTGACCTCATATAATTCTCTGAGCACGCGCTCTACGCCCTCTATCTCGAAAACAGTTCAAGGTATAAAAAATGTTAAATAAAAAAGTTGTAGAGAATTTAATTCTCTACAATATTGATAAACGTACAAATAGTGTAAAGCCCATGGAAAACGAGATATTTGCAAAATTTGTAAAAAAAAATAGTTTTTTGTGACCTTTGACCCCTGACTTTAAAACTTGCAACCATCCAATTATATGTGAATTTTGAGAACAGTTTTAGGATGCCAAAATACAAATTTTTACGTGGTAATATACTGAGTATGTCGATTTTCCGAGATATGCACCTAATTTGGCCTAAAATGACTGGACTATTATAGTACTCGTAAAATAAACATGAAATTTGATATCAAAGACTATATAATCGTAAAATAAACAAATCAACCAGTTTGAAATCAAACTAAATTTAAATTTAAAGTCAGAAAATTCTAAATACCAAATTACATTTAATTTCCATTCACAGTTTCAAACTTTCAACACAGATTTTGACACATGTATTGCATCATAAAATCACTAGTATCGTAAGTGCCTATTGTAAAATATTAATAATAAGAGGTGCTTCAATCCATTAGTGGCCCACTGAGCACGGGTCTCTCCCCTTGAGGAGGCCTAGAGCATACTCCACCACGCTGCTCCAGTGCGGATTATTGGAAGGGTTAGTGGTCAACCAGAGTAAAATTATTATAATGCATATAGCATTTTACAACATGCATTTTACAACTTGTTATAGTAATTGCCATCTGCCTCGCTTGTCATGCGACAGAGACTGTTCCCGTAAACAGTAATTGTTCACGACAATACATTGCAATAATTTTAATTAACAAGACATATTTGTGTGTTTTACAGAGGATAGTGTCGTGGAAATATTGTTCTCTGTTTGATATCTGTTTGCGATGTTAATCAATTGTTTTTGTGTTCATATTTTGTAACCAAAGTGTATGAGATAAAATTAACGTAGTCACTTTGTAATGAATTGTTTACCAATTATATCCTAGTATAAGTGGAAGTGATTGATGCAATATGTATCTATTTTTAATGACATTACTGCATTAATATCAAAAAAGTGGAACCAATTTTGAAAAGCAGTACCTATGTGAACGTAAATGAAGCGTTCGCGTTGCAAAATGCTCCTAAAATTATAGAAATAGTTTAGTTTCAGACTTATTACTCGACGTTTTATAATAATTTTTTAACGGATTCAACTTTGGCCATTTTTATTCACTGATACTTTTTAAAACAAACAGCATTAAAATACAGCGCGCATTTAATGACAAACAGGTTAAGGATGAGTGAAAGAAACCGCAACGAAGCATAAGGTAAGGTAATCAACGTGCGCAATCACGAGATGGAATGACTTCAATCAGCCCTCGGGTGAAGGCCAGAGGTCCTTTGATCGCGGCGACCCCGCAGGTTCCATGGATTTCAATTATACACAAGTAGCGTCGCAATGGACACAATTGGGACCATTTATTTTCAAAACGCGTCGGCGTTTCCCTAAAGTTTGTTTAGAGTTTTTGTTGCTTTTATAATCTACAAATAGGATTATATTTTACGGTCATGAAACTCGGTTTTGATAGGAATATGTTATGAATGAAATAATTGATGTTTAGGTGGGTTGGGATGGAATATTTTTAACGTTGAATGTGCCGTTAATTATACTACTAAATATACTTTATTTTAACAAACGTTTAACCCTTGTTATCACTGTAATGTAAATATCACTGTGACAGTGAATGAATATACTACATATTAGTTCATTGCACTGTGAGGGTTGATCACAACTAGCAAATCACTTTTTAAAAAATCAGTACTTTATCATCGACTCCTGAATATTTTCCGGACAAAAATGAAGCGAGGACCCAAATTATTTCTTGCTCTCCGATACTGCGTACGTTAAAATATTTTTCGGTTAATATAGAAGAGTGCAAACTTGGCACGAATGTTAAAATGTAATTTTTGAAATAAATAACATCACACTGTATTTCTGTCTTATGCAAATACGCATCATTGTATTATGAATAAGTTGTTTAACATTTAAAGCTGACCTCAATATCGTCGGAGTTATTGGCTGCCCAACCACAAATATTCGCAAGCTGCTACCCAAATAGTTTATCATGTAGGGAACCTAGCGAGCCAAATTGTCCAAGTTATATTAATGTACATCAAAAAGCTAAACAGCCCAGTGTTGTAGAGTTTTGGCAATGTTCCTCCATCGTGTAAAATATAACTTGTTTGCCCTCGGTATGTAAAATATAAAAGTAACGTTTTCAGATCACAACTGCACGAAATATTGCATATTTTTAATATCAGATGCAAAAAGATGGGTGTTATAAAGACATATTTATGTGTCTTTCTGTAGTATCATAGCTCTTAAATGAATATACCGATTATGATGTGGTTTTTTGTTTTAAAGCTGACGTGATCAAAATGATTGTTACCTATGTTAAGTGTAAATAAAACAGGCGGGGTTAATTAAAACATATATTTTTATTAATTTTCATTTTACATCTTTTTATTAATTGAAGTGGCTGTTTTTATATTTCTTTAAACAAAGATATTTTGTACAAGAGTTTATGATTAGAAATTTAACTCAATAGAAATGCTATCCTCTTGTCGGAATACAAAATTTCCTAGATATTATCATCATATTGTATTAAAAAAAACGTGAGTGTTACGCACGTAAGAAGTTATACTTATTTTTACTCATAAGTACCTCTCGCTCGCACCCACGACCCGGTGCGCGCTAGCAATCCAAAACAACTCCAGTGAATGCTGTGCGCCTAGTATCACGCACCTTTATAATGTCGCTTTTTGGATGTCGCATCGTAAAAAATATTTTTTTCCAAACGCTCTTTAAGAAGTGAAACTTCAAAAAATGCTCACACAAATTGATCGTTGCCATTGAAATGATAAATCTAGGCACTAACAATCAGACGTAAGGCTAGATCAGATGTAAATGTCGTTTTATCGAATACTAGAAAACTTTGTGAATATCGAGTATCGAATAAACAAAAGTTATACTCCCAGGACCACTCACGAGGTTTAGTTTAAGCAATTATGTAGTTTGACTTAAAAATACCTTTTATAGTGTTTGTTTAACCGTATTTTTATATTTGAATAAAATATTTTGATTTGAATATAAATTTAAATCATTGGGGATATTATAATAATACTTTTTAACTGTATCGGGTACTCACAATTTGATTATAATCTTTCTAATACTAAAAATGTGAAAGGTTTTGAGGATGTTTCACGCAAAAACTACTGAACTGATGTTTGTGAAATTTAGTACACAGATAAACAATGATCTGGTATAACAGTGTACTAATTATCCTGGTGAATGCGGGCAGAGTGCAAGTATAAATATAAAACACAAAATATACTTAAATTGAGAGTTTAGTTAAAGTCCATACTTAAATTATTTTATTTTTGGGAATATTAAATAAAGTAAAATAATATAAATAAGAAAATAATCAAAAGCTATCCACTTAGTGACTGTATCAAATGCCTGTGTAAAGTCCTTGAAATACAGAACACAGTTATACATGCGCTTAAGGACTGAGGATTGTAAATATTTCCTTGACAAAGTTCCAGTCAACAAGCCGAAGCGAAACAAATGGCACCACTCGTTTTAAGTCAATATGAAATAGATTTTGTATTTATTTAGTGTACATATTTTTCAATCATTTTGCAAGCGAATTTTAAATGAAAAAAGTTTTGAATGCTTTGTTCATTAGCTGAAATAAATTTTGTGTATGATTTTAACACTCAACGAAATAAGTGGGGTGTTCTGTGTATCTGTACGCTTGTCTGTGGCATTGTAGCTTCCAAACAGATGAACCGATTTTGGTTTGAGTTTTTTTGTATGAAAGGTGACTTAAGACTTTGAGAGTGTTCTTAGCTATGTTTATTGTAAATCAAACTAACGCGGGTGTTATTTTCATTTTAAGATTATTATGTTTTGTTTACTTCATTATTTCTTTATAATTTGCATGTGGCATCTGGAATAATATATAAGAAGATCATCATATTAATACTCTATGATCAGTGTACATTAGGAAAGAAAGACGCATCCATCAGATTCAACAAATTGTAAGTAACGAAACACATATTTTAAGTTAATTGTTCAGGTAAATCGTCAATAATAAATTTATCTTATGTTTAAACTATATCTGTGCCTCTCACATTGGTTTAACTTTAAATCGTATTTTTTATCGCTCCGATGTAAAAAATAAATCATATTGAAACTCGAATACGTGATCGAAGACGAATCACATGTAACTATCCTTTCAACTTCGACGTCGAAACAAAACCTCGCAAAACAAATGATTGTTGAAATTGTTCTGCGGAACAACAAATCCGTTTTGTCGTTTCATGAATACTAAACTCTGTCGGCCATCGTTACTTTTTTACTCTAGCGGCCCCTCCCCCTCCCCCTCCGCCCGGGAACATTAATTTAAATATCCGTCTGAAGTATATTTTTAGGGTAATTTGTTTTAGGAAAAGATACGAGGTTGTCCTCGTTAGGTGTTTATACCCCACCAATTATACTGAACAAACTTTTTTACACGGGCTGTAGTGAGCCTGCCTTGCCAGATATTGAAGTGGTTCTTCTTGGCTATTGAATACTCGGTGTTTATTTTGTCGATTCTCCTGAGGATCCTTATAGGAAATCTTATACCGCGATTGTGCACTACATTATCGTTACTGGATTGGCTTCAATTGGCTTCAATCCATTTATGGTCGACTACTGATCACGGGTCTCTCTTCATAAGGAACTGACGTGGCGTAGCGAAGTATATGCTACTTTACAGCGTGGTTTACTCGAGGAGTTAGTAGCTAGCCTAAGTGTTAAAGGCTTAACGACCGTTATCTGATAATAACAACCAATTGCAATTATATTTCATGTGTTGTGGGTAGCACGCACATGTCATTATCAAACAAATTTCAAACCAAGGGTGAATAAGCTATTTTAGTTAGCTTCCATTTAATAGGAATATCGTCGACCTTCATAGAAAATGCAATTCCAGTACCACGTGCTAAAGCTTCGGCAAAGATCTCAACTGCCGTCTTCTCAACTGAGGTGATAACTTCACTTCTCACTCTAGCATCATGAAGCTGTGACTGAGATTAACCGACTAGATTGCACGTTAAATGTATGCGAGAACGTGAGGATATAACTATTTTACGAGACTCTAAACCCAAGCAATTTCCTTAACGTGTGAGATGCGATCTTATCGAAGTTTCCTTTGCCTTTATCGCCTTTATTGTAGGGTGACGGTTTCTTTACAGGGCACTTATATTTCATTTGCTTCAGTATGATATGGAAAGATGAATGGGAAAGCTAAGTTCTTGGTGATTATGGACCAGAAATAACTTAATAACTATATTGAAGAATTTAGTATCTGGTTTCTTGTCTAACAGTTCAATAAATAAATGAAATACAAAACATAATCTTTTATTTCTATTATATTCTGTACTATTATTTCTTATTGTGGTTTTATACTTTTGGTAAAAGTTCATGAAACAAAATCGTAAATATTATAATATATAAACGTTTAACATACAACTGGGACAAAGTATATTTTACGTTATTATCGTAGACATGGTCTCTCCGTGAGGCAAGTTTCATCCTAGTTCGGACAACAGTAAACGAGTGATGGAAATACAATTTTATCCAAACATCCAAATATCTTCAAATACGATTTTAAACTTATATCTTCAAAAATCATCACGCAAGATCTCGAAATCTGATAAACGGATTTCCATAAGGTTATATTTATTTATTTACCCTTTATTGTTACAAGCTTAATACTAATGAGTACAATGGGCGGACTTAATGCCTAATGGCGTTATGGAAGGTTTTCACTAATATTGATACATTAAAGAAAAGGTTGAATATTTTGGAAAAATCATACCAGCCTACTGAGAGCATTCACTACTACTTTCGTCTAATCCCTCTAAATCGTTTTTAAACCAATAATTTATAGTCTTATCACAGTTATGTAAAGAAAATGAATGTCTTCAGTTACTCCAATATGCATGGCAAGATAAGATATAAATACATTCCGTACAATAAGTAATAAATATGAATAGTAACAGTCTGCCACTTAGTTAGCAGACAAACAGGACACGATACAGTTGTTATAGTTATACATCGCGTTTACATAACAATTCAATTCCACTGTGTGAACCTCAAATAGTGGTCGCTCGGCGCCCGCTCTACGATATACAGAAATGTTGTTGAATATGTATTTTATAAGTGCTACACTACAGTATACAGATGCAATGTGCATTATTGTGCATGTACCAAAAGTACATAAGGGTTTCAGTAAATCATACTTTTGAAGATGTATGGATATTGGTTAGTCTTTCATGTAAAACCTACTGAATAGGGAAAATTATTATGCCAGAAGATGATAGCAAAGCACTAGTAACAAATAAACGCTTATTTATTTATTATTTATTTATATATTTTTATTTGCAACACCAACATAATGTACACCAAAAATGGCGAATAATCATAAAAATTGCTCAAGATAGGTTAGTGTCATTACACTTATACGTAGACTACATGTATAAAAAAGCAAGTGAAAATAAAATTGTAACAAACATGGTAATATGTAAAAAAACGTCTTAAATAAGAAATATTATTGAAATAAAACCAAATTTAAAAAATACAGTGTAAAAAAATAATGTCATATAAGTTAAAACAATCAAATTTGTGTGAATTATCAAGGCTTGTACACTCATACCTCCTTATCGCTGGTGGTGTGGCCGATATTATTAGACATCTCTATAACACCCTAACCCGAGACAAATTATTTATCCATCACTAAAATGTCTACCTAAACTGTCTAACTAAATGTAAAACTCCGTTTTCGACATTTCACTTTAGACGTAGGGACCGTCGAAATGCTTTTACATTTATTTATTATTTTAGTAGCTACAGAAATATACTAAAATCGAATATTCTACTGAGTAGAAATTTGAGAACGTTAGATTTCTCCACGTATTTCTATTCCATTTTATGAATTCCAAACCACAAAGCGTTCAAGACACCGAGTTAAAACTGGTCACATTCGAGCATAACCGTTCCACTGAACTGTTGAAACTAGTCTTGAAGTTATACCACAGAAGAAATAATAGCGCATATGCTATAAGACAGAATTGTAAGGATGTGCGTAGCTGTGAAACGAAGTATAGATGTGAGGTGCGAGGGTGCAAAATGCCACGAAAACGCACATTTGACGACCCGTGTGGCGCAATGGTTACCATGCCGGATCGCCGCGCCAAGGGTCCTGGGTTCGATTCCCAGCGAGGCAGAAATTTGAATGATGAGTTTGAATTTCTGTTCTCGGTCTGGGTGTGAATGTCCTTGTCTTGTGTGTTGTCCATGGCACCCACGACACAGGGAATCCTAGTGTGGGGATATGAGTGTGAAGCGTTATTTATTTATTTATTTATTTGGTCGTAAACTTCGCGAGCTATCCTAAAGCACCGCTTTTTTGCTAGTTTATTTTTTTAGTTTAGTTTAAAGGAAAATTTAAAATTTAAGATCTGTTTCTATTGTTGATTATGACGTGTTAATGCATTTAAGTTTAATGATAATTCTAGAGTGGAGGTGGCTGGTGTTTTTTGGCAATACTTTGTTTTTTATATTAAGTTTTTTTATGTCTGGCTGGATACTTAAATATAAAATATCTCAAATGGCACAAAACTTGACACAAGTTTTATATTTACACCAATTTTTCATACTTCATTGTGCGGGACGTCATTATACGATCCCATGATAGTGATGGTATTGCCTAACGCTGTTAAGGCATCGTTTAAACCTAAGAACCCAAAAGAAATTATTTCCTTTAAAAAGGGGTAATAATCCCCTCGACATAAAAAGAAGGGTGTTATAATTTGACGTGTTTGTGTATCTGTATGTCTGTCTGTGGCATCGTAGCTCCCAAACGGATGAACCAATTTTGATCTAGTTTTTTTTTGTTTGAAACGAGTGTTTTAGCTATGTTTAGTGTTTAAAATCAAACTATAGGGTTTTTTTTAATTTTAATTTAAGATTATAAATACAAATATTCATTTACCTGAAGCCAGAATATACATACGATTCGGTTGGTGTATTGAAGAGGAGCAGTAAAAATAATTAAGTGTTTTCTTCTGGCACGTACCTGAAAAGAAAAATTATGATAATTAATTGCTTAAAATTATAATATTGTCATATATCATTAGGGATTTTATTTAGTTTTATCTTATTTAAAGTTTAGTTTAGGCTTTTTTAAAGTCAAAGTCAAAGTCAAAAGTCAAAATATTTTATTCATAATATAGGTATCACTGATACACTTATGCACGTCATTTTTTGGCTTTTCGGAAGGTGCTTTGTCGTGGAGGAGAAGAAAAGCCTAAAAAAACTCCTCAGCACATCTTTTAAAAAAATATTACAAAAAAAGATAATAATACAAAAGTATTTACTATTCTGAGCGGAACTGGTTGCAGAGCTGGTCATTTCCATGCGTCTTTGTCATTTAAATACTCGTCTACACTATAATATCTACCTTGCCTAACAATTTTAATAAGGATATTGCTGCTCAAGTATTAAAAAACAATTACACTGAAACTGGAAGGTATCGAAATCAACGACCACGAACAGAAGGGGCATCATATTATGGTTCATAGCACAGGTTCATAGTATAGTTGTTCAGAATACAAGGCTGAGATACATTTCCCTCCCTAAGATCTTCCAATTTTCCTTCTTTACTGAATTACAATTAATCTTTTAACCTGACAATTACATTTTAAATCCTTAATAGATGTGCCTTGCAACTACTTGAATCTAGCCCTTTTACCTCAAGATAGTATATATAGTTAGTATATTCCTTCCTCACTCATTTCGTGTTTTAGTAACCTAGCTGTTCAAAAGTGGAAAAAACACCGAGGCGCAAGAAATTCCACAAATATATGAGCTGGAGTTCAAAAGGGCGTGTAACCTCGATATTAAAGACCCGCTGCGCGTCGGCCGCAGATATCCGCTCAATGGAAGGACAAAAGGTCTTAACAAAGAGAACATTGTGAAGTATAACATTATTATGTAATAGCCTGAGGCGGAAGTCATCTAACTCCAAAGATAAGCGAAATTGGGTTAGTTAGCTAAAATCATAAATGTGAGTTTGTGAAGAAGTTTGGGTGTTTTTCATGAAAATAGCTGAAAAACACCTAAGGGTAATTATCTATCGTTGCCTATAGATATCAGCAACACCAAAGTCATCACTGGGTTTCCGGCATAGAGAGAAGAAAAACAAAATATTATGAAAAAATAACTTATACTATGAAAGATTGCATGCAAATTAAGCTATAAAGACACTACACCACTCTAGATTTTCTTGTGTGACTTAAACAAATTTAAAACATTACAAAAACCATGATCATGTGAATTTCAAAGTAAGAAATAAAGATTCAGAAATAAAGTTCACCTTTGTAAATCGACGCTGTAATCAAGAATTCAAAATAAGTAATGAACTGTCCATTGTCCAACTTTCCTCAAGGTACGTAGGATATGACGTCTTTTTGAAGCTGTAGGAAACATTCACGTCCATTACTTTACTAACTCGATTTCTGCCAAATACTATAAAAAGGTGGTTAGTACTGACGTGGAGGTAGTGCTGTATCAATACTAAAATTGCTGCAGTCCTTAAACGTCCTGCAGCCATGATGGATTTATTAAACCCGTAAATCAAATTGATGTCGTATCCAATGTCCATATAATTTACCTAAACTTTTATAAGAATATCAAAATTCATTTATTAAAAAAATAATTTAAGTTACTAGCCGATCCTTCTCTTCACAAAATTCTAAATGAGTTATACAGGTATCACTAATACGCATAAATGTGGATCCTTTTTTCTACCACCATTTCGGAAAAGTGCTTTGTCTTAGAACAGAAATAGCAAAATGGCAAAACCTAACCTAACCTAACACACGCTCTACGAGTATAAATCGTACTTAGTCTTTGCTCAGACTGAAAATTTAGGAGAACAGAAATAGCAAAAACTACATAAACCTAACACCCGCTCTACGAGTATAAATCATACTAAGTCTTTGCTCAGACTGAAAATTTAGGTACATAACAAAAATAATAGTGTTAAATCAACCTTAGCGTTAGCCATTTTTGTGACATTTTTCGTATTAGTAAACTATTAGTAATACTCGTATAGAACTTGACCGTTGCCTGAGCCTCACACTGAAGCGTCAACAAAACTGTCATAAACAATTCAAACATGCGAAACCCTATATATACTAATACCCCGATCTCTTGTTTCTTTATTACGTTAAAACCCAATTTCACCGGACGCGAACAACCCATTGGAAGTAAGTGACTACATCGGACGGTTATCACCCCCGAGATTGGATTTCATTTGAGGGAACGCCATAGTAAATTAAACTGGGAAGCTTTGTTCCACACAAACTATACGTCTCGAAGGACCAAGGGAAGATTCCGATAAATGTTACGTGGCAATGACTGATTATGACTTAAACAATGAATTATTATTGTTTAAATCTAATGATACTCTATCAGAATGATTGTAAAACCATATAGCAATCTTATAATTACTACATTCGTAGAATACCTTATGATAATTCTACAGTAAAATAATAAACTCACATAAATAAATAATATTAAAAATGTAAATTCAAAGACATGAAACTTCATGAAAATGAACACCAAGGAACGAAGAAAATAAATAAATATTTTTTATTTTTAAACAGAGCGTTATTCGGCGGTATGAAATAATATTTGCTATAGAAAATTTTTCTTTAAAACAATTATTTCATGTAGATTGAGCTGCTATAAAAGTGTTATATTTTATTTTTTGGTTCCTCTGTGACAAATAAAAAGATTCGCTATTTTAAGATGTGTTACTTAAATGTTGATTTTAATTACTCTACAATATCTGAAGCTTATATGTTACATTCACACACTACACCTTGTGGTGACATGCCAATGGTAATTTATTAGGTGACGACTGAAATATGTGAAGTGGCGTTTTGGGATTTCTAATGCAACCCTACCTGCTCTCACAAGTCAGTCGTCCTAATTCTGCGTTCGGAGCACATTGTGCTATACTCGCGATAGTTTATTATTTAGGAGTAATTTAAATAATAGTTTGTGAAAAGTGCAATATATTATTTTAGTTTACCTAAATACTTCTTTAATTTTATCGTCTTCCATACACCCGCAATAGAACACATAACAATAACATATTATATATTATACCCAAAACATCCATAACTTCTATAACTTCTATAACCTTATAATTGAGACAATAATTACACAATGTATAATACAATGTAGTAAAATATTCAATATCAAGAGGATAGAAAGTATAAGTTTATAAACAAAACGTATAATTTACAACGCCTATTAAAAAAGACTGGCACAAAATTCAGACTCATAAAATTGAATCATACATTTAATCGAAAAATTCCTATCTATGAACGAAGGAAATCGTATTAGAAGAACCTTTAACTCTTCCGTAGCGTTTAAGTGATTTAAATTCCTCTTGCCCCTTTTCGATTTAAAACAGAATTGACTACGATTGAAAGTAATGTAAAAACTCCAATCAAATCACCGGCTAGATGAAGGCGCATCTGTGCCAAATGTTTTTCATTCTTCACTGATTTCATTATGTGTGTGATAGTGAGTGATTAATTGGATTTTGTTTTTTTTCTCTATTATTCGACAAAAATTACTAACTTTGAAGTGACTATCTCGTGGTCAACCGAGTTAAGTAATTTCGTGGTTAGGCAGGATGTTTCTGAATGAAAAAAAAAACTTTTTGTATGTGACTAGCTGGCAACTGAGTATATCCACCTGAAGGTAAGTGGCCATCGTTGACTATGGACTGAAGACATCACTGATGCGTTACCGATTAAAAAAGAAGTAAGAGAAAAAAAATCTGAGTTTGGTATTTACAATAATTATGTACAGTGATTGAAAATGAAGACATGAAAATGATTTGTTGGAAAAAATTATTTTAACAAATACATTGTTCCATTTTTGTGACATCCTTTTAAGTTAAAAAATTACCTATGTCAGTTAATTTTAACTAATTAATTAATTTAATTATTGTAATAATTAATTATGTCTGCCTCTCCTATCAAAGTAAAGAAAGAAAAAAAAAGATTTATTGCTACAACTTATCAAGGTATTATCAACAAGTGTTCACTTTGACCATATAAAGACCATATATACTCAGACCATATGAGACCAGTTCATATAAAGATACATAATAAGTGTATGTATACCTAATTATGTATGTATTCTGTGATATTGTGACATGTGTTTTGCAATTAATCTTAACATATATAAATTACGTGTCACGTTGTTTGTCCGCGTTGGACTCCTAAACTACTTAACAGATTTTAATATAATTTGCACACCGTGTGCAGTTTGAACCAACTTGAAAGATAGGATAGCTTACATCTCAATTTATAGTCGCAATATAATACATAACAGCTAGTAAAGAATAAAGATTAAAGTAATTGTCAGTAACCTGTGACAGGTGTGCCTGTGTGTAACATACACATGTGATTCATTCAAACAGTGATTCATGAGAAAAAAGTAATAAGGTGGAAATGTTTAACTCTGCATGCTAAACGATAGCGGTAAAAAACTATTTCAAGTAAGACTAATATTATTTGTATATTTAAGAAATTTCTCAAATGAGTTGAAGTTACTATAAAGCACTAGAGGGCTGTATAAAAGTTATTCGATGTGTATAAACTCATTTACAGGCAAGTCTACGGATATTATGTTTATTACTCTTTGAACTTGAATATTACTCCGAGAAAATTAAAAGGTAGACTTCGCTCACTTCACTTACTTGAAAATAAATTAATGGTAATATAAAGTACTCGTATTTCAAAGAGGAATTTATTTAATTCTCAGTGCGTAAGATAATTCCGCAAAAAGTTTATTAAGTTCAAACGATGCGGCGTGTAATATAAATTGTAACCGTGTTATTTGATGAATTGAGGAAGTTAATTAAAATTTTAAACGTAAAAGATACCTACAAACAAGAACAGTTTAGCGGTTGGCTTACTTTCTTCAATCCAAATTGTCTCCTAGAGCACAATTCTCATTTACTGAGAAAACCTAGATCATGCTCTATTATAATGTTCTCATGCGGATTGTTGGAAGTTAGTAGGTAGCGAACGAGATCTAACAATAAGAACTAGAAACAATGGCTAAATATCTTTATCTCATAAATACTTGAGAAATTTCATTATCTGTTACCCATCTTAGTATAACACAAGCCTAGCTCTGCCTAGCTCTATGCTATTCATTTGAAAGTTCAGTTCATTATGAAAATACCCAAAAGATATCTACTTTGTGTATAATTCTTGACAAAAAAATTACCGAATTCAAAATTAGGGATCACTCAAAAACTACTCGTCAGATTTCGTTCAAATTTAAGTGGGACCACATGAAAAGCACCAACTTTTGAATAAAAAAGAATCATCAAAACCGGTTTACTCAGTCGAAAATTACAAGGTAACAAACATATATAAAGTCGAATTTAATACCTCCTCCTTTTTAAAGTCGATTTAAAAGGAACTAACAAAAGCAGAAGCGGAAATAACACAGAAATGTCTACTTTGTAGCAATTCTGAGGTGTCTTACCAACGTTGTTAAGGATAGTTGCGACGTGTTTCGCTTGAAGCCGCAAGCCCGAGCTGGATGACGCTAATATAAAGCGGTAACAAGCGAGGCCCACATTCTGAAAGGGAAACTTTTCCTTGCATTTTACGAGTGTTTTATGTCGGTCTGTTATCGCCAGTGCACGTGGTGCTTTCAGGAAACTCCAGTAAAACGCTACACGGTTTAGAATCTTGCTTACTTTTTACACTGAAGCGATGGACACTTCTAGATAACTTTGCCAAGTGTTGGAAGAGTCGAAATATGATTTCTTTCTCTTTCTTCTTTTTTAATTATAACGTATTGGTAATGATTGGTTGCTGATGTCATTGTGTTATTTGTTTGTTGACTAGAAAATATTTGAAGTTCATTTCTCTCTCCCTCTAAATTGTATGCGTATATTTTAGTAGCTTGCCAAATTAATTCATCAATTACACGAATTTCAAACAATAAAACTACTTGATTTTATAGTCGTTATCAGGGATGTCAATAGACTACACAAACTTAAAAGACTGTATATATTGCTTACATCCAAAACGTTGCAATTTAGCTTCACCTTCAACATATCACACTAATAATAAAATGCTGATTGGTTGAACAAACGCAAATATTGAAAATATAAATTCTTCTGAATAATGCCTACATACTCAACAGCTGCTAAAGATGAAATCCAAGAGCGAAGCTAAGTCGAAGCATAGAAGCGCTCTAAAATATTTGCAACTAGCGTTTATTTATCCAATTACTTAACGAAGTTACTTATATCGGATGTCTAAAGGCACCACCGAGGGTATGAGGGTATCAGCTTTCATATAAATTATAATAAATATAATTCAGTAACGTACCTCTTTCATGCACGTCCACAAACAACTTGAATAGTTCCCAGAAAAAAAACAAAATCCAACCACCGAACCACTACGTTACACAATACTGTCTGGCGATACAAAGCGTTTTATTTCCATTTCTGGCTGACGCAGGGCGACCGTGCGTTGACCTGGAGCTGAGCGATCGATGTACCTGGCGTTATGCCAAACGTCGAGAAGTTCGCCAAGGACTCGGATTGTTGGATTTCTGGTCTCAGATCAAAGATATCTTTTTGCATTTACGATAAACTTTGAAGCTTCATCACTGTTTTCAGTCGGAATTGACGTCCTCTTCTCGTAGAGCATAAACCTGTCGCCTGCACTCCTAATGCACTCCTAAAATCAGCTGATACGAGTATATCATGATTACATAAGCTAACCCCCGTTTGTCAACAATAACCAATAGGTCGGCGGAATCTGTGACGAATTTACAGTGACCAATTGTCACAAGTGTTTACTTACCTCGTTAGCTAGATACATACTTCTGTCAGTAGAGTAGACATAATAACATTTTAACATACATAATAAAATAAGATTTAAAATAAAATAGTTATGGCCAAACATAATTTTTACATTTCACAAATGAAATTATTAACTACGAAGCTTGGAACAAAATTAAAATGTAACAGTTGTAATTGCCATGCCACAAATGTAATTGCCATACAAATAAAAATATAAAGAAAAGGAACAAACGGATTTAATTATTCATCTGGGCACCTCGCCAATATCGATTTTAATCAACCCCAAGACCTTTGCCGCGGCCAATCAAGATTATAAAATGATATAAAGCGATAAAGTGACTTGAACCTTTGTTACGAGCGACACGTGTCGGGACGGACGACTATCGAAGATGAATGAATCTCCCTCAGGAACAACATCTCAGAGAATTTTAGGTTAAAATGTAACTTGAGGAACAATAAACTCATGATTATTTATTCCGTCATAGAAACAAACGGCTCACTAAACTAAAGTTTAAAGTTACAAAACTGTAACTACATAATTAATAAACATGCATTATAAACCGACGACCCTGTAGCCTAGTTGGTAGCGACGCTGCCTGCGAAACGAGGTGTTACGGGTTCGATTCCCGACCGGGGCAGATATTTATGTGACAGATAAATATCTGTACTCGAGTGCAGGGTGTTATTGTGATGTGTTATATGTATCGTCCATGCCAGCCGCGACACAGGTAAAACAATATCTTAAGCGGGGGTATGAGTGTGTAAGTATTTGTTATTTATTTATTAACTAGGAAATCGCGCTCGCTTCGCTTTGGGAAAAATTTTAAAAAAATATAATATAGCTTATGTCACCCGAGGATAGTGTAGCTTCCTAACAGTGAAAGAATTTTTTAAATCGGTTCGGTAGTTTCAGAGCCTATTCAATGCATACAAATAATCAAATCGTTCCTCTTTACAATATCAGTATAGATTATAGGCAGTATATAAAATTATTTTGTTATATAATAAGTTCCGTGAAAGAAATTATAATATAAGCATCCTCCTCCTTTGTGATGATTGAGGTGGTGCCTTTGGTTTGCCTATGTTTATGAGCGACGATATCCACCTCCTATCAAGCAGCTCGTCTGCTTATTTCCCGATATAAAAAAAATACGACTGAGTAAGAAAGTTAGTTCATTTAGAGTAGCAGCGCTGTGCTCGGATACATCGAAGAAATAAAATAAAAACGACAAAGCTCAAGGTCGGATCGTAGTGAGTCTCTCTGAAACTGTATGTCACGAACAAATCGTTCTTTTAGAGGCGAACAAACTATTCTACAGAAAAATACGATAATACTCAGTGGAGATCATTTATGAGATACATTTATATTATGCGGCTACCTCGCTTAGTCTTTGGTCAGCAACGAGTCAGTGATTCAGAAGAGTGAGAATCGGTTAGAATGGACAATGTTAGGTGAGACATATGTCCAGTAGTGGACTTCCAAAGGCTGATGGATGGCAGGATGGAGGACAGGACGCCTTTGGTGTAACTACCATGATTTAAGGTGTGCATTTACTATAAGACGGCGCGTTTACTTGTTCATTTCCATTAAAATACCGCTCATCGTGTGTTTCTGTTTGGCCTAATGGTTAGCTGGCAGAGAATGCATAATGCATTAAGCTCGCCATTTGTACCTTAATTCTGTATTGTGGTCAATAAAGATTAAATAAATAAATAAATAAATAAATAAATAAAATACATTTCAAATTGTATACTTAGTACAAAAATATTTTCATAGTCAGTAACAAAAATAATGTATTTAGTTATACAAATAATAAAATCAAATAAGAAAAATATATACGTAGCGCTTCCTACTCTACGAAGGTCTACGAGCATATTAAGTGCTACGCCGCGCTACGACGGTCTACGAAGCCCTATTATTTACCACGCTAGGGCCGGTCACTTCCTGAGAAAGATTTCCGAGAATTTATACTGTTTGTGGTGACCCTTATCTCTGTGATATACTGGCGCCCTTTAATGTTTTAGCAGCGTATTGTAACCTGAAATATCGCCTCGTAAAATAACATAATATTAATGAATTAAAGGTGAACGTAATTTTTGTTCTAGTTAACGTAAAGGTTACTATTTGTTTATTACACGATGTCTTTATTAGTACTTTCAAAAATAATGTTTTACCTAACTAATACAAAAGTCTCTCAGTTACATACTACGTTCACGGATAAGATACGTGACGTCGATTTAATGAAGCTTATTATAGGAATTATATTTTTTGTCTCTTTGACACGAAATATATATTTTGTATACTAGTATTAAAACTGTAACAGTACATTAACATTTTTATGCTGTTTTTTATACGGTATAAAAACATAAAATAAATTAAACAAACACACGTTTCTATCCTACTAATATTTTATAAATGAATGTCTGTGAAGATAATAATTATGGATATTTGTTTCTCTTTCACGCAAATATTACTGAACACATTATCATGAAACTTAACACACAGGTAGATTATTATTGTTATAAGATTTTCTATCTATCTATACCTACCTTAATAAAACTCAACTGTTTGTCTGTCTATTTGTCTTTCCGGGTATCACATGAAAACCCTTAAACGAATTTCGATGAAAATTTGTGAAAATGTTACTAATACTCTAGGTCATATTTTAGAAAACTTTGTAACCCGGAAAATTAAAAGGTTTTCGTGAAAAACGGATAAAAGTTTGTTTGAAATATTTTTATAACATCAACCGATTTGCTTCAAATTTGCAACATAATGTTTCTTGCTTAAATTGATGGAACATAAATTCAGTTTGTCAAAATCTTACAAGAAAAAGAAAAAAAAATACAAATTAATGTGATATTGCTTATTTTTCAAAACCCGCTCCTGGAGGAATCCTTTGTGATTGTATCGTGGGTTTCAGTATAATTATATAAATTACTAAACATAAGTGATTCAATAAAAATTCATCGTTAACACAACATGTAACTTACAATACGTAACGTGTTAATATTAATTATTAGTATTATTAAAGTTTATGAGATAAAGATTGCGTCAATATATTCAAGTCATGCTTATAAAGCAAAGCTCAAACACAACGTAAGACACAGTATAAATCTGAACTATAAAAGTGGCCAAAGTTACTTTCACTAATACTACTTGGTGAACAACTTTACTCAACTTACGACTTTAGCTTAGTTCGGTTTAACTGATATGTCCTTTAGATTATAAGAGGATATATGACGGCTATGTCGTGCCAAGCGTTTTATAACCAGTGTTGTGCTTTGATTGTATTTTTATTGCTTCATTCAGCGAAAGGTAAGCGTTCACACGATAGACTGAAGTTTTACATAGTTCTTCTAAGTGACACAGTTTTATCAATATTATTCAAAAAAGAAGGACTTTTTTAAGATTAGAAAGTAGATTGAAAAAGGGATCGAATGCTTAAGATAAAATTTACCTTAAAACTGATAAAACTGTAGCACCACGTGCAGTCGGCAACTGAAACAAATAACATTACAGTTAATTAACTTAATCTAAAAATTCAGAGCTTTCTGTGCAGATGATCTGGCTGGTTCATCATTGCTGAGTCGGAACTACAGAAGCTAAAACATTATATTTGGACAACGGGTTGCATTTATGACGTAGGAAAGTGTTTACAAAATCCGCATGAGATTAGAAAGAAAGTAGAATTATATTTTTGCCTCAAATAAGGGAGGCCGCACACGAGGCATACACTTGTATTACAATAATTGTGGCGCCACATTTGCAACGCGGCACATTTAACGCTCCCGTACATTTTTAAGCAAATACGCACACCAAGGATACGTGCACTTTGTGGCGAGAAGTTTGCCCTGCCACAGGAATTCAAAATCGAACATGTTCGCTTTATGTGGCACCATATCAAGAAATCGTCGACGTCAGATGATAATGTCGACATTTTGGAAGGAATACTACGCGACAACTGTGCTTCCGATGCCGTGATGTGCGCGTCTCCAATACAATTGTGGCGTAAAAGTGGCATCGGTGTACGACCTAAGATTTAAAATTTTCATAATCCTAATTTTTACTTTTTCTTTTAAGTTCTTTCAGATCAATTTCAAGGCTTTGAAAATAAGTTTATTTTCAGAACAAGAAAATGAGTGTACTGACTGAGTGTACATCGCTCTTTATAATGAGTTCAAAGAGGAATAAAGCCACAATACAACGGATGTACTTGGAAATTGTTATTGCTAATTATTTACATAAAATCAAAGTATTAATTTGGTACTTTAAACATTTTTTTGTTATTTATTTTATTTGTTTTAACTACTTTAGCCTTTTCTAAGTTGTGTTTACTTTCTCAAAATAAATAATTAGTTATTTAATATCGGATAAGAACTTTAGAATGTTTTACCTTTTATGGTTTAAGTATATAACTTCTATCAGTAATAAATAAGTAAAAAGAATAGAATATCGGGGAACTAAGTTCTCTGTGTGGATGAATACTCCGAAACGATGTACCTAATAGTTAAATTACTCCTAAATCAACGAAGCTCTCAGCTCATAATGAGGCTTTTAGTCTAATGAGCGTCTCATCAAAGAAACTGCTATAATACTAATAGCTCATAACATATTATTATACCAAAACTGCGTAGACATTTCTTTGCCAATGGTATCGCATGGAGTTGATTAGTTTTTATATACTTAAAGGCAGTTTATAAGATATACAGGGTGAATTTTTCAAGTGTGCATGGATGGTCAAATCCGAAACTATGAGGAATAGCGAAAAATACTGAAAGGAGTCTTGAAAAATTCACCCTGTATATTACTTACAAATATCAATTTAAGTTACAGATGAACAAATAAAGGCGAAACCCTTGTCTCTATTTCCTGGAAGTGATACAAACAAATAAATGAAACGCTTGTTCAATGCCAGTCAATCGACCTTTTTGTAGTTTGTACTTTATATTAATACTGGAGGGCACGTCAAGCCCTCGGTTCAGTCTCGGGTGTTAGTTAAATAGAACCATGATACTTGGGTTAACTACTCTCTGTACTCTGTACTCTCGAAATCTCTCCACTAATCCGCACTTTAGCAGCGTGGTTAAGTTTAGTATACTCTATGCCTCCTCTAGAAGAGATAACCGTTCTAAGTATTGGGCTATTAATGAATTGAAGACATACATCAGAACTGTATTAAATCACTTTTCATCACTCATAAAGCTCTTACCACCTTGTCAGTTATGTATGGCAATTCAATGAGACAATAAGCGAACAGAGCATTTAGAAAAGGTAAAATGAATAGGAGAGACAAGTGATGAGCGTCAAACCACACTTTCAGATCTCCTTGTAACACAGTTGTGGTAAAGGCTTAATTAAACGAGGACTTAGGACTTTCTTTTAAATTTTTGTATGTTTGGTATGTTTATTTTATTGACTATACCCTTTAGCCTATAGCGTTAACCCAATAGCCTTTTAGCTTAAAATATGATTTCAAAAGGATAGATAGGTTGTCGGAATATTTCACACAAATGTTCTTCATAAAAACAAAAAGAACCACCATCTCTCTTTCTCTTACGGGATCAGTGAGATTAGCGTCGCCATGTTGAATATGTACTGAGAATTGGCCCAATTGGACCAATTAAAGCCCCATATTTTTAGCGCGAGCTATAGTTCTGTGGTAACTAAAAAATAAAAAACGTGTATGTGTGTGTACTTAGTAAGTACGTGAGAAGTTATACTTACCATTTACTTATAAGTACCTCTCGCTCGCACCCACGACTCACGCCAGCAATCCATAGTCTAACATTTTAACAAAAAATTAACCGACTTCAAATGAAGTACATTGTACTTTTGACATAGATAACATTGTCAGATCTCGCTCAAATTTATGTGAGACTACACGACAAGCACCAGCTTTCGATTAAAAAAAGAATCATCCAAATCGGTTTACCCAGTCCAAAGTTCTGAGGTAACAAACATAAAAAAAACAGTCGAATTGAGAACCTCCTCCTTTTTTTGAAGTCGATTAAAAACAACTTCAACGAATGCTGTGCGCCTAGTATCATGCACCTACATCATGTCGCTATTTTGGCTGTCGCATCGTAAAAATTTTACCCTCAATTTTTTTTCCCAAACGCCGCATATAAAGTATAAGTTCAAAAATACAACTGAATTGAGAACCTCTTACTTTTGGAAGTCATATTAATATTTGATCTTAATCGAAAGGCAAGTGTACCGTGAAATATCGTTATACAGCAAATCCGAATATTCCCCTCCTACCACAGGCGTCGCGCACACAGGCACCCACGGGCACCCACGACCTATATTATACCAATATTCAAGACTGCGGTCGGCGCTAATTAAATTTTAATCAAGCGACACGAGACGTATGTGATGGATCGTTCGCAGCGATTACGTAGCGGTTTAGTTGCGGCTCAGCGGCTGAGCTACTCATGTGAATGGAACTTTACTCAAATCTTTTCAGGTAAATATTAGAGGAATAAATTTGAAAGTTTTTGAGGATATTACTACTACTTTTCATGAAAACAGAGCGCTAATTTAATATATGTTTACATATGTAATATACATGTATAGAGTTTGCTTTTCTCTGAACGTCTTAGCACAGATTAACTATGAGTATCATGGGATTTTTACCATTCAAACTTTACACAGCTCTCATAATAACTGTAGCCTAAAACAGTATCCTGTAAACAGTATGATCGTTATCTGGGTTTACCCACAAACCAACATATGTCCCTCCCTCCCCCCCTCCGACCAGACGACGGGTAAATATTAACATCACCCTCACACCCTTGGTGCAGGTTATTGACCCGTTTACCCAATGAAGGGTCACACAATCGTTCTATTTAAAAGATTACAATCGGTATAAAGTTTACTAATTAGCTGGCGATATAAAAGGCTCTATTTTTCTTTGAGTCCAAGGTAGTCCTGAGTCTTAGAGTGTCTACTATTGACTAACGAATCAGGCAAAGATACGAAGAAAATATAACATAAAGAACTTATAAAATTAAGCTTGCCCTCAAATTGATCTACTAAAATTTATCTCTCTATCCTACTTCGTTCTTGGCACGACATTTAACTCAGTTGATCACAAACAAATATATCGCTCCGTAAGAAAATCAGCATTTCTTTCCAAAACCTAAGCCCTAAGTACCTGTACTGTGTATTCTGTGCCCTAAGTAACGTCACTCTACACGCGCCCTACGCTCGGCAGAACAAAAACTTACTTCATATGTATGCAAATAGTCATTTATTTGGCCCCGGTAATCCCGGCGCTGTGTCACAAGCCTATTGTGCCCTTTGCCTGCCAGCTTTTATATTTTTTACTGTATATTGTGTTTCATCTAGTATTGTTTTTATAACGCATCTAAATAAGATACATGTAATGAAGCTAATAGTGTTTTACCTCGTTCGAAAGTTCTTGACTGGTAATAAAATGTGATATCCTTTATAGACTTTGAAATTATCCAACCGATACGCCCCAAAATGTTTTCATTTGAAAGGCAATAATGCGAAGATTGAAGCGCTCATAGCCCTGTGGCTTGCATCGATCTTAAGTGATCGACAAAGTTAAGCAACAGCGGGCGCGGTCGGTAGTTGGATGGGTGACCGCTAGTGGCAAAAAATTCTTGAGCGTTTCCGTGCTTCGCAGGACACGTAAAGCCGTCGGTCCCGGCCGTCAGCCATATTGGAGGCCCTCGGGCAGTTTGAAAACTTCCGACACTCGGGTTGGCCACTAACCCTTTCACCAATCCGCACTGGAGCAGCGTGGTGGAGTATGCTCTAGGCCTCCTCAAGAGGAGAGACCCGTGCCCAGTAGTGGGCCATTAATGGGTTGAAGCAAATGTGAAGATGGTTTGAAACCACTAAAACAATGCATTAGGCACATATTTTGATTTTGAAAAAATTTGCGTATTAGCACACGTCGGGTATCCACTAGTATAAATTATTTCTGGAATCACCATATAATTTACCTTGACTTACAGGGAAGTCTCTCTCTGTACTACAATACTGAACGCTTACACCCTCTCAGACAGCCACAATGATAAGAGATGTTTGTTAAATGAATGCAGAAAGATAATGAGGGTCTTTCACGACTGGCCCCAACAATTGCTGATTAGCTGTCGCCGGCTGCATCGCACCCTTTCGGATAACAACAATGACTCTTCCCCTTTTTAAGGTCTTTCAACAAACACTCGTATTCGGCACGCCGCAGGGCACATTTTAATTATCAGTTGCTTTTCCGGATAGACTATTTTTGAATTTTTATTATGATAGGGATTCTTGGAGCGTGAGAGAGAGAATATTATTTTCATAATAACTATCTATTACGAAAATAACTACAAAAATAACTAGCGACAAGAATAAAAGCTTTATGGAAATCTTTAAGGTATGGAATTTTTTCACAATGAATTTTGGCAAAAAAGCCTATGGGTTTGTAAACTAAAAGGTAAAAGCTATGGAATGAAAAATGATGAAAATATCCTTTGTTCTCACTAGTTCAATTCATGAGTTCGATCATCGAACTAGTGAGATTATTTTTTTCATTAGTTCGACCGTCGAACTAACGAATTTAAAAATAATCCTACTCAAAAGAGCGTTGTTAATGGCATCATCTCATTTTCACACGAGGTCTTTCTGTTAGACAAAAATTTGAATATAATTTAAGGTTTCGAGACAAGGCGCTTTACCGTTTTTTGTCATCTTCCAAGTGTAAACGAAGCAGAAAATTAAAACGTAATGGAAATTATATAAAAATTTTATTTTCATGAATAACTTAAAAGATAAAATGATGGTAAAATTTGATTATTCATTACAAATTCAACTTTCGCTGACGATAATATTTTATCATTATTAAATTATTCTTTAGAATCATTTTTCGTATTTAGGGGTATGAAAATGTATGAGGTGTAAAATCAATATTTCTCCGTTACGTTATGCGTTATGCGTTATATATGTATTTGTAATTCATAACACAGAATCTATATGGCATAGCTACAATTCAGTGACAACGCCATCTAATGATAATAATAATCTTCTTACTGATTTGACAATCGCAAACTAGATGGCGTTATTACTGATTTGACTATCACAAGCTAACCGGCGTTATTACAGATTTGACGATTGTAAATTAGGTGGCACAGCTGACATACAAAATTTTTATTTTACACATTTTAAGACGGTAAAATTTCGCAAGCGTGTCATTTCATTAAGGCAGTTAATAAATTAGCTAGAATGGTTGTTTAGACAACTTTAAATCGTTATATTATCCTAAACTGTTACTTAAAACGAAAAATGATAAATGGAACCTAAAAATATCTTTGAATACCTATTCAAAG
The DNA here is from genome assembly GCA_963932265.1 of Thymelicus lineola. NCBI lineage: Eukaryota > Metazoa > Arthropoda > Insecta > Lepidoptera > Hesperiidae > Thymelicus > Thymelicus lineola. Next base: position 305,468 of record OZ010703.1, on the reverse strand, counting down.
ATATCCCACTTGACTTAGTTCGTCGATATATAAATAAATAAAAAACAGGAGAGGTGTCAACGGACACCTGGATGGAACGAAGTTCCTTTCGATTTAAGTATTGTTTTGTTGTACAGCGCCATTGTAGAAACTTGGAATGTCAAATATGATTTAAATTCAAATAATAAAGAATACTTTGTAAATAGAACATAATATATCATTTTAACAAATAATAATAGATGTCGCTACAAAAATGTACTCTGAATCACGCTGTTGAGATTATTTGTAAAACATACAAGTAATCAACCTAATGACCAACAGCAAACTATCATTCGAAAAAAAAAAAAGGGTGCGTGTACTTTTGTACGCGCGTGAGAAGTTATACTTCTTTGACATGAAAAAAAAATCAAAAAACAATATTAAACAAACATTGTTCAAAATACAATATTCAAAAACAGCAATACTAAAAATAAAAATGAAATAATATTTTGAAATAATTGAATTTACGAATCTCTATAGCCAAACTATATGTGTTAAGCGCCATCTGTGATTAATTTTGTAGTATATTCTAATATTACTTTGCTACGTATCGTAATAGTTCTCGAAATAGAACATAGATGGTGTTTTTACAATTGCAAAAACAAATCAATTGTAAATCTTTTTTTTTCTGTTTTTACAATTGTAAAAACACCATCTATGTTCTATTACGATACCATGCTGTAAAACCAGTTTTTGTGGGGGGGAGGGAATGAAAGATTTTATTCAGTTCAGTTGAAGAATAATTTATTTTCTGACAGGCATTAAACTTTAATACAGATTAAGGAGAGAAAAAGAATGTGCTCCTAGTCCCAAAGACAAGTATCGATTACTATTTACCTCTGACAAGCTGTCATTACCTTCCCATTAGATTAGCATTACCTTGCTGTCAAGTGACGAGTGTTGCAAAAGTTCCCGATTTATCGGGAGATCTACTGATTTTGGTTATCGTCTCCCGATATCCCGTTTTAGCGACCGTTTCTCCCGATTTTTTGCATTTTCTACCAATGTAATATAATATTGAAAATTAAAATAGAAAATAGTGTTATAAATACAAAAAACAAAAGAAACTGAGTCGCTCAATGAAAATACAGAAGAATTTTGGGCAAACGTAGGTACATATTATAGCATAAAACGTGGTCATGGCTCACGAAATCGTGTTCTAATATTTTTTCCAACTGAATCAATGATAGGTCTATTACACACAAAAAAATTAAAAAATACAAAAAACCCGACTGCGTATAAAACATGTGCGACATATTGAGGATAAGTTTTGTAAAATGGATGGAAGCTTAGACGCGGAAATTGATAAATTTATTATAGAATTGTCTTTCAATTCGTGTTCGTCAGTTCTTTCAGTTCGTTCAGTGTGATACGGAATCTGAGAGCAGTTTTGATGATTCATGTTCGTCCGATAGTGATTATTTATCATTAGGCGTGCGTTTGGATCATTCGTATGCCAACCCAATTTAAAGCAATTCAATTTGTTGTAATTTTAATATAACTACCGAGAATGTGAACTGATTAGTTAGGAGACTGTAAAATACTACATTATTTTATTTGAACGTGTATCATTTTTACTATCGTTACTTTTGGATCAACCTAGTAAATAATATTTATATATGTAGCAGAAGGAGGTATTCTATGGTATTGGTTATGAAATGATATTCCTTTTACTTTGCACCATGATATATTTCCAGTTCTCCTAACATTCCCATCAATATTCCAAAGTACTTTAACACTACGTGATCAATAATAATCTGTTCTACATTCTTGACAATTCCCTAATCTAAATATGACATGACATTTCTTATATGCCAGCCTCTGCATCAGGCAAGCGCTGTAGAATAAAGAGGTCCGTCCCTGGACCTTCACTGGAGATTCATGGCCTCACCGATATATACATCAGAAGAAACATGTAATATTTCATGTTAGGGAATCGTACAAACTAAACATTACAACACACAGCTAAGGTTAACCAACATAATAAATTAATAATGTAGTTTTTATAAGGAAGAATATAAACGCGTATAAACAAAATTTTGATATTAATAATCGCCAAACAAAAAGAATGTATCAATTAATTACGCCTTCGTTCCGCCAAAGTAAAGTGCAACGATCTTTCATAGGGCTTGGTGTACATTTCTATAATAAAATCCCAAAATTAATACGTGACTTGCCAATAGAATCTACGAGTTTAATGGTTAAAACTAAGTTGGCGGGTGTCTATTATACTATCTACTAATTATATGGTTTTTACCCAAAACGAATGTCATAAAAAGGTTGTATAATAAAAGCTATTGCATATTTCAAGAGATTTTATTAGTTATCATTTATATTAATATTTCGTCTAGTTGTGCAGGAGTCGCTATATTTCGTTGGTACCTTGCCCAATCAAGATACCATAACATACTCATTGTAAGTATGGCCACAGCAAACTACTGATCTTCTAAAGATGTATAGGGTACGTTATCCAGTATTCAGGACTTATTCTGAACCTTTGTCAGTCACAAAACAGGCGATTAAGTAGTCCATATTCATATAGTATTGCTTTGCCAGAAATTGTAGCGAAACTGCGAAAACACATTCACCAAAACACAAGTACGAAATCGAATACAACAGTAAATTAAAATAACTGTGTGCGTGTCGATGAGTTTCAATAGTAAATAGGACTCCAAATAGGTACGCTGAAAATATTTAATAGAAAAATACAAAAAACCACGCGTAGAAACATGAAAGATCGATGACAAATATGACAGTACAGTGGTGTTATTTATAAATACTATGGTTACCAAAATTACATTATTAGGGATTACATCATCTTGGTTGTCAATCGATTAATCGATGTCAAAATATTCGAAATGTAATTTAATAAAATTAGCGTAACGATTGAATGGTAATTCTAAATATATTACATAGTTTTAATATGTATGGAATACGAAAACATGTAAGAAATAAATTAATATTATAATTATAATTAACAAATAATACATAAAATATATTATTATATTCCATCAATCGATTATTATGAATCAATTCAATCGATTATAAAATCGTTTGTAATGAGGTAAATACTGTGAAAACTTTTTTGCATACAGAAAAAATACAGAATTTAGCTAACTTCACGATGCAGAATTTAGGTGTCGGTGTGCGCGCGCATCGTAGAAATTCACTCTCATCATTTTTCACCATCGCGCCAAAAGAAGTATAACTTCAAAAAATGAATGTCGGTTCGGTTCGGGTTTATTCAGCCATCTCTGTAAAACTTTCTGAATCACGCAAGCAAAAGAAGACATTTGCAAAGTTAAGACAATTCCAGTGACGTTAGAATCATCAAAATCAGTCAACACATTTGGCTTCTACAACGCTATATACTCGTAGGAACAATCATACATAGACTGATAAGCACATTACCCTCCCTTGCGTTGCGCAGTCAGGCAAAAACATATTGAATGTCACATTTCACTTAAATCTACAGATATAATTTCAATGAAAAATTTTTAAAGACGTGACGTTACTTAGTGAATAAATATAACATTTTCTATTCAACCCAAATTTTGTTGGCCTTTAGCTTCTTTGTAATGTTGGAAGCCTTAAGATCATAATGTATTTTCGTTAAGGCTTCTGTAATCCCAAATCCGATAATATAATCAGAAGGAAGTCATTTGGCGTAGAATTACTTAATCTTTTTCCAATAATTTCGTTTAAGATTTTTTTTCTTCTAAAACCAAATTTTGTACAGAATTTCGTTTTAATCTTATAGATTTGATGAATAGCGATTTGTCTCCAGTCTTCAAGGTCTGTGATGTACTGATAACAGAGTTTTTTAAGTAAATGTACTTAAAAACATAAGTACTAAGTTAATGAATCTAGACAAATAGCGTGTCCAGCCAAGTTCAAAGCAAAAAAACTGGTGACGCAGCGCCATATTACACATAGTATATAAATTTTAAAAGTACATGGTTTTCTACTATACTTCATTTCCACGTTTGCAAATTACATTTTTGATAACGAAGATACGTCGTCTAACACGAAAATTCAATCCGCATAAGAATTACGCGACATTTGCTGCATATATCGTGTCAACTTCCAAGTTCAGAGCGCGCTTGTATCAAAATCACGCAATGTACGTTAATTCACCCGAAGTAATGCTGCGTAATAAAGTTTCCTATTGGCTTCCAGAAGAAGTTTATAGTAAACTCGACTTTATGACGCATACAATAAGGGAAGATTTTCTTAGAAATAACACTGCGAGTGATCGCGTGACGAACAAAATATATAGAGACCCATGTGTGCAAGAAATACATAAGAATAGATTGCGTCGGTGTATAACAAAATTCATTTTGAAGTTCCTGTGACGAGTGACGAGTCTCACTCGTATATCGTCTAGCGTAGCAATATGTTTTTGTATTATATTATATTACATATTTTTTTACTTTCTCCTTTTCATTCTATCTTCAAAATTTATTAGTGAAATAATATATACAGGCCATGTGTTACTTTTTATATGCATATTGTTAGAAAACCCCACCGTTGTGTGATGCCATAAGCTTTGATTTAAATAATCTAAAGTACCATTACCATAATATGTGTATCCTGTTATTTGTAATGGTCGCTATGGAACAAAATTAACACAGTGACCTTGCAGGTCACTTGCAGGACGAGCAGGGAATCTTGGACGAGACTGGAGCCTTGAATACAACAAAATATTCTGACATTGTAAGAAAAACAAAAGCAACGGGCAAAAACAAAACAGCAATTTATGCCTCGTTACATTTCTTCTCTTGCATCTGTGTCAGCGCAGAAAAAGCAGAAAACCACAAAATAATTAACTAGCAGAACCCTGAGTGATTTACTGTTTCTTTGTATTTGGGCAAAATTTTGTGAATTGAGGAAATATACGGCCGAAACCTTTTTATTTTATTGACTCGGATTTCGCGAAATGAGCATACTGAGAACCAGCCTCCTTACAGCAGGAATATTAGAGTAAACAATTGAATAAATAAACCATTAGACGGTAAGAGCTCCCCCTCATTTATCAGTGTCGCATCGGAACAGTTCGATACCAAGCGTTGGCCTATAATGGCCAAACAAAGAATGCCCAAATTTGTTATGATTTTATTACACGCACTCTTAATTAACTTTTGATTTCTAACGTGTGCTTAATAAAATGCCAATAAGTAGTGTATTATGAATTCATTCCTAAACGTTTTGTCAAATATGTGTAATAAATATTTTACTAATAATAATATTTCATTTAAATAAATAATTAACAGGTTCAGTTTATTCATTAGTTTTGTGAAATCAGTTTCATCAATGAAATCAATCAATCATTAATTAATCAGTCATGTTCAAACAAATTTAATAAATAGCATCGTATAAAAACCAGTTAGTAACCCAGAAGTGCTGACATCCTTGAAATCTAAAACCCCAAGTTTTAATCCCAAGCCAATTAAAACTGAATTTTATAGCTAGCTTGTGTAAGTATTCACTTCCATTGCGACATAAGTGGAAGTCGATTCCTCTCTTTAATACAGAGGGCGTCCCTTATAACGAATATTTGAACAGCCATTTAAATAAATAGACCATTAGAGGCTTAATGGTGTACATTCCACGTATTTATTTCAATGCCTTTGAATTGGAGTTTTAAGACGTCGGCTTACTTTATCAAATGATGCGCGACAAGCTGAATTTCTCAGAACTGGGCGCGTTGTTTTATAGATTGCTAAACAAAGTTTAATTGAAACTGAATATGAGTTTAAATAACTTATTTAGATAAATTTTGGTTATATTACTATCAAATAATCATGATGACCTCTTGACCTTGTTGGCAAAGACTTTCGGTAATGGCAGGCCTGGCGCACTGCGCATTTTTGGTGTTATATTACAAGTAGGTGCGTTCGACGTGTCGGGCCAATTTCAGAAAGGCTGCCACGCCGTGTTATACATTCGTAATCTATCACACATGTCATCACAAAAAAGAAGACAACCCTGACGTTGTCGGGAAGGTTAAGAGTTATGATTAGAAAGAGAGACAACGTGTAGATGTCAACGTCTGTTGACGATTAGCGCTGTGCGATCTGAATTACACTTTATTACGTCGGAGCAAGAGTCACTATTAATTTAAATGATTTTGCGGAGTGACTCTTCTATACTAATAGATACTAAACAGTATAAAAATGTCAAGTAAAACACTATTTATCAAATCGTAGTATTCACGTGCATAAGGTCTTAAAAATATGAAGGTTGCGGTCGAGTCAGGTGCTTGTGTAAAGTTGTCCGTTTATTACTAAAGCACTCCTTTGCTCATATACATAAGAATAGATTTTTATTAATTGAAAAACTTATCTTGCAGACAAAAGTAACTTGTTATCTCGGAATAAAGTGCCGTTACCTTAATAGAGATATTATTATATTGTGATACATTATTAAATATAATGTGATATAATATTCATGGTTCTCGAGTCGTAGATGTTTGTGGTATATCAGTTGCTAGAATGAATAAATGATTTGGATTAAGGTTTTAATATAAAAACAAAGTATATTAGACTGTACATTTTTCAACTATGATATTGTGTTTACTGTAAATAACGAAATCACACTTCGTTGAGCTAGCTACATGGATCATCGTCACAACTAAATTAAAAACATATTTTTATATCATAAATTCTTATAGCTACTCGAAATTGTATGCATACGACCACAAAGACATATAAAATATCTTTTACGCTACAAATTAAAGCGAAGTTGTGCGAGAATCTATTTTTGGTACAGTGAATTCAGAAACAGAACCGTGGGTAGCGGTCGCGCTACAATTTACGTATTTACGTCGTTCACAGAGTACGCCAGAATATTGTAAATGTAATTACGAATATATATGTGACGAGATGATACCAACGAAAGAGATTTTAGGAACACGACATTACTAATAGGGCACGACCTCGGCTTCAGCCCCTTTAACAGCCTACTTCTGAGCACAGGTCTCTCTTCTTGATCAGGCCTAAAACATACTTCACTCCACCACGCTGCTCCAGTGCAGAATGATGTGAAAAGAAAGCATGCGTATGAAATAAAACAACTGAATGCTGCACCATAAACCAATGCGCTAGGATTTATTGAAGCAACAATTATAAAACTTACGTAAATATCGGACATTTAAAAAGCTAATTAGAACTCATGTACCGTTCATTCTAGAATGAAGTTGTAAGATAGAGAAGAAGAAATTGAAAGTGGAGAAAGTAGATAGATAGGTAGAGGAGAAACGAATACAGTTATGAAGAAATCTATTAACGAGCACAGATACCGTCTAAATTGAAAGGGATGTCAGAGAGCAATTGGTAGACCAATGTTATAGAAAAGACTTGGCGCACATCTCTCGTCCATTAGTAGATGAAGTTTTATCCAAAAAAATTATTCTCTCTTCTATTTATTTTTTTCTGTTTGATTGATCTATAGCCATAAAAATCAATATAAAAATAAATTTAATATGGAAAGAAACAAAGTACACTGGAGTAACGTCCATTCATAAAAATTTTACGACACAATTTCATTTTGATGCACAAATAAAATTTTATTGCAAGTCTCCAAAGTCCAAGTCCTTTGAGCGCAGAACTATTATTTACGTACAATGTGTGAAAGGAAATTTCCAGAATGCCTGCAAAATTATCGAAGCAATATTCTGAGAATCCAGTTCGAAAGTTATTTTAGGATATTAAAATATTTCTCTGAATTTCGAAGTTTCATAGTTATGCTTGCTTAAATTTAGTGGTAATCAATGTTATCAAAGGAAGACTTGGTTACTGAAAATTTGAAACTACATATAAACTAATTTAATATGAGTTCACCGAAAATTTTGTGTGGTCATAACTTATCACGTTTCCGTTACGGAAGTTCCACTATTCATCTTCTGTATCAGATCAGCGCCAAAGTACCAATCTAATTTAGATTCGACGATTAGAAGTAGGTCAAAATTCACATCAAAAATCTGTTTACATTTTGACGTGATAACGTTTATAAAGACGATGAGCCTGAAAGGCATTCACGAAAACCGAGTAACGGCCGCTCACGTCACGGAAGCGCGCGCAGCATTAGAGAGAGAGGCACGCTAGACCGGCCGTCTCTCTCCCACTCAAGCGTAATCGGTCCGCTTGGAAGGCATTCTCGAAAACGTGGTAACGAGCCTGCTCACGTCACGAGCCACAACGCGCGCAAAGTATCGAGAAAGAGATACGCTGAATAATAATAAAACGAAATATATATCTGTAATTTAATATGTAAAATTGTAATTTTCATTCTATTTCCCGTTCCTAATGTGCGAATTGACAATATTTATATCATAAATTATTCTTCTACGAAATAGACGTTATCACGTAAAACCATTGTCCGTAAACCGACTTTACAGACAACCAATTTTTTAGTTAGTTTTTTTAGTTACAATACCGATTTTTTGTCTATTAAAAACATAATGGTCGTAGCGCACATATCAACTCGGAAAGGGAACGTCACCGGATCGCCTCGCCGTCAACCTAACGTAAGCGCGTTACCAACCGACCAACAGCTCCAAATCGACTCGGCTACGGTTAGGCGACGCCGCGCTTACGGCTCGAATGACAGCAGTTCGCCGACGCAGCGGTAGCCGCGGCGCCGCGGCGCGGGGCGTGCACGAGGAAACGGAAAGTCGAAGGATAGCGTACGGTGAGACGTAAGCGCGGGTACGGCAAGTCGTCCACGCACCGTACCGCGGTTCGTGATCTTGTCTCGAGGCGAGGCGATTACGTTACGATTCCGATAAGTGTGCTTTACAGTAGGGAGTTTCATACAAAGAATACTGACATGCAAGAGTTGATACGTTTAGGTACGTTCCGTTTACGAGTTGATATGTGTGCTACGACCATAAAGCTGTGGATTTTGTGAAAATAAAAAATAAAATAAATAAATAAAATTTATAACAAGCTGGCCAAATAGAGTCAGCCAAAGGAATCGATAAATATATTTCTAAGTTATAACCCTTATTTATGATCATCTATATAAGTTAATCGACTTTATTGTAGCATTTGATATCGTTTTTAAAGCAATTAACCTGATTGAACTGCCAATTCGAATGAATTGCTATAGTGCTTTTAAAAGCAATTACATGGAATATTTTTTGGATTGTTTTCAGAACAAACAAACAATGGAAAATGTCAGAAAGTCAACAACAAGAATAATGAAAATTATAACTTCAATAAATTTTTCATGCTCACGTGTTTTACTACTGCTAATATGGGACTATTTACGAATGGGACGGGCAAAACGTCCAAACAAATCACAAACCATTTCAATTTAATTTAAATTATTATTTAAAAAACCCGACAGTTTCATTTACACTTAGACGGAACACGACGAGTCGTTTGGCGGCTGACTCATGCTCACGGGTGGTAGCTATCCAGGCAAACCTCATGGAGAAATAATAATAGTAATAATGGTATTAATAAGCAATTAAAATCAATATTACCAATATAATCCCTCCGAGCGGCCCTACCACCAACGGGCCGGATTTAGTCGCCTCTTAAGACACCAATCCGGCGTGGCATTGCGGGTTAGTATTCTAAGCCGCCCCATTATCACATAATGCTTCACAGTCAAGACACATTTGAGAGTTAAACCTCTTTCGTGTGTCCTTATTTTTTCCAAAAAAAGTAAAGTGATGCGACCTCTGTCTCGTTTCTTTAATAAGGTTTGAAAACGCCATCGAGCCATTTAGCCTACAAACCTAATTCCCGTAGTTCCGTCGCCGTCGCTGAGCCGGAACGCGAAAGTCCCTCGGGCGCGAGTTTCGATGTCATCTCGCGCCGTCCGCAAGTGATGGAACTTTATTATCTGCCGCTAAGTGCTTTAGAGGGCGGAAACTTGGATTAGTGCCAAAGTTATATCTATCTAACGCTGTAGGTGATAAAATATACTCTAAAATCATAATAATATTAACTTAGTAGTAGTCTACTTTGCATTGCCTCTCAGAAAGAAAATGTAAAAGATGTTTTTATCTTTAAGTTGTCAATAAAGAGGCTGACAATTCACCTGATGGTAAGTGGCTATCATCATCATGGACATCAGCAACACCAAAAGCATCACTGATGTGTAGCCGGTCAAGAAAGAGAGAAGAAAAAGAAAGAACTGGATCTCATGCCCCCAGCCGGAACATGACGACCCCATGTAGAAATAATAATAAATGAACTATTTATTTTACTAGCGGGCCGGATTTTTTATTATTATTTATTTATTATGAAATTTTTACAAGCTTAGCAATTATTACAGATTACAGTCGATCCTTTACTCGCCTTTTACGACACCAACGTTGTTGTTCGGGGATGGGGGGTTGGGGTTGGTGTTTTTTTAGTTACAGATGACCATGGAGGACGATGACCACTTACCATCAAAAGGTTCGTTTGCTTGTTTTTCGCCCAGTTACATAAAAATGAGATGCTTTTTCTCCATGTTTTTTCTTTACATTCGTTCATGGATGTATAAAAACCCAATCGTTTTAACCAGATCCTAATATTTACTGGTTACAGTTACAACTAGCTGTTGCCCGCAGCTTTGCATATGGAATTATATTTTAACTTATTCAAACTTTTATCCTGTTTTCACGGGAAACGTTTTGATTTTCCGGGATGAAAAGTTGTCTAAAATAAGACCCAAGGTATCAGTAACAATTTTACCAATTTTCATCGAAATCCGTTCAAGGGTTTTTATGTGATGCCCGGACAGACAAACAGACATTTTGAGTTTTATTATAGTATAGATAGAATTCTAGAAAGCTCGTATCCAATGGGAAGTATTGACGAGTCGGTAGTTTGCACAAAGCGGTTGATAGCGATTGTACCTACAGTGAAACATGTCAATGTTTTATCGGCAACTTATCTGTTCAATACCTACAGTCTGTACCTACAGAATTAACATGACAACTGTAAAGCTGACGGTTGGGTTTTAACAATAACCGAGAACAATACGTTTGTTATATGAAACAGTGCGTAATGATCGGATATAGAACAAAGGTTTGAATTTAAATCGATAGAAGGGGAAGGTTTAACAATACCCTTTTTAGGACATCCTAAGTTAACATTATATTTTCAGACTCCTGCACAATTTGGTTTCAAATCTAATCATTGCATCAAACATTGAAAATACCACCAAATTACAATAATAAATATCTATTATATACTAATATTATAAAGAGGTAAAGTTTGTGGGTGAAAGTCACATTATTTGTGAGTGTCACATGCTATCAGATTTTTGAAAATTCATCTTCTGAGGAATAAAAATAGGGGTTGGAAGTCACTTTCATACAAACCAACTTTCATCAGTTTTAGAGTTAATAAACATGAAAATCTTTATGTAACTTTATAGTTATGGACAATAATTTTAACACATTTTTTGAAAATCATCCCTTAAACGGCTAATTTAAGGGATGGAACTTAGTACGCCACTTCGTTATTTTTGAAGTTAAAAACATGAAAAATGACATATCACATTAGAAATAAAATTTAACAGGAACACGTTTTTTTGAATAATCATCCCCCAAAGGATTAATTAATAGGGTGCATGATAGTATGGCAACTTCGTTAGTTTTGAAGTAAAAAGGATGAAAATATGTATATAAGCTTATAGTTAAACACAAAGAATAACTATATCAGAGTTTTCTCGAAATTCATCCCCTAATCTAATGTATAGCAATATGGTCCAAGGTAAATGCTTGCAATAATAAACAATCTTCAAAAAACTTAAGTAAGTAGCTTTCACATTGTTTGTAATAAATTTTACCAGACATCACTGGTAGACTGATATTTCACAATTAAGTCGTAATGATCTGCATTTGATTTATTCTACACTCATGGATAGCATATTGTTTGCCTATATTTGCATAAGGCTTCTTTTTGGTGAATTATTTATTAGTTTCGGTTAGGTTAAATTCTATCAAATGGAGCTTGTAAACGACTGTTAGATTCCAATTTATTTCAAGGAAATGCAAACTTACTATTCCGGATATTTAAACTCAGACAGGCGCGTCATACAGAGATACTTTCTAAGAAACTGGGCTGCGCTTTTCAAAAAGAATAACAAACTTGTGCAGATATTTCTCACCAGATAACAACTGTTCAAAGAAATCCGAGAGATAAACTTACAATCATTTTATAGTTCCGTGGTAACTTGCGCTGTAGAAACACATAAAATGAATTTAGTATACATTTCGATAAAAGCTTTAAATACTTCTTTGAACAAAGTTTCCAAGCTTAAATGTAACTTCGAATAAAGTAAATATTTAGGTACCGGGTAGTAGTCTCAAAGGTTTCTTTGAATAACTGCTTCGCCAATAACTTACATAAAACTCTTTGTCCTAAATTAAAGTTAATTAAATGACTACGAACAACTAGTTAATAATAAAGTATTTGGCATTAATATTGAAGTGATAATTAAATTGAATTAAAATATGAGTATTTAAAGTACAGGTTAATCTTTTCTTTCATGGCCAGCAACGTATTGTTGACATTATGTATACTGTGGGTAACCATACGATGACTGTGACCGGTACCTACTTTCAAGTTTGTCGTTTTTGGCTTAAAACGAAAAAGTGAAAAATCAGACCAATCCACTAATTTTTCAAACCGAGTAAACGCGACTGGGAAGGTATTCATGAAACCACAGAAGAAATAATAGTACATATTATATAAGTGAAACTCCAATAATAGATTGTTAACATTTCAAAGTTGAGAGTTTCTTAAGCCTCGTATTTCGTTAAGAATTTATTTAAACAAGGTCAAATTAAATACAAGATAAAAAACACATTTTGATCTTTTGTTCACTGTTTCAATGTTGTTTGGCGACAGAAATAAATTAAAGAAGCTTCTAGAAACGTTAGTTAAAATCTCCAAGCGCCACGAAGCCGCGCCGGTACAAAAACTTTAGCTGCACGACCAGAGGTTCAATTTCAGGTACAAAATGTACACGAAGGATCCCCGAGGAGCGAGTACTTTAGATTGTGTGACATTAAAAGTGGGATAGTTTTTGTCTCGGGAAATTGGAATTTGCGTGCTTTATATACGTCTTAACTTTTTCTGAAACTCTTTAATGGGAAATGTTATTATTACGAATACTATTTTACAAAACTATTTTACAAAACTATTGTTATCGAAATTTCATGTAACAAAATAATTATACGAGTAAATATAGTGAGGAAAATATTCTCCATAATATCCTTACAGTGTAAAGTCAGCCAATCCAGTCATTGGCTAGTATTGACCATAATTTCTACCCTAGTTTTGCGTGCCAACCCGAGCTGAACAGAGAACAAGAGATAAAGTAATCGATAGGAAAATTTTACGTAAAAGTTTCTTTTTTTAACTCCTCTGTTTCGTTAACTACTGTCATTGCAACATCTCTAAAACAACCTATTTACCACTTGGTATTTAAACAATGTCGCCGAACTTTGTATTTTTGTAATAAAAATAATCACATCCAATCCTGTTGGCGACAAAACCCCTCGATAAATCGAGCACTTCTCAAAACGTCTGCTAAAGGGACAAACTCGGGTTCTTTTGAAGACTTGAAACGACGGACCCTTCTCAAGTACCTTGTGATTTAAGGCGGGTTGAACCTTCAGTTGATTCTATTGAACCGACGAAAGTTTAGAAAAGGACTTCCGATTTAATATCCTTCTAATTTTCGACGCGCTTGCACTGCTTTGTCTAGTTCGTGTTGTCTTGATGAGGTGTTTATAATTATTATAATATGAATTAGAAATAACTTACCAGTTATTATGAATAAGTTAAATAAAGTTGTACACGTCATCTACTAGAGAAAATTTCAACTTTGAAGGGGTTAAACATACAAAGCAGTTTTATATAAAACCGTAATTTTTGGATTTATTGAATGAATTTTTATTTTCACATTATTTTTATTTATTTATTAATTTATTTTATACACATTTTACATTTTTTCATACAAGAGTCGGACCTTGCAAACCACGCAAGGATTTCTATTTAATCTTCTTTGTGCTTATCTTATAATTTAGACAAAGATAAACTTTCTCAAACTAAAATGTGAGATTGTAGTGTAAGTAATTATTTACTGTAAACATAAATGTTCACACACAACGATGTAAAAGAATATTTGTGGCGTAGTTAGTATGCACACAAAATATAATAAAATCACCCCCTATCTAAAACACACATTTATCTGTAAGCATCTCGGAAAAAGAAGCATAAGATGCTACTCGACCGGGTGAACTGACAACTTGAAGAAGACAGCGGGTATTCGCTGGATTCAGAACCAGTCAGAGTAGCGCATGTTAGGACAGGCTATGTCCAGCAATGGACTCGTGAAGGGTGATGAATAGACCCACGTCTAAAACTCACTACTTCATCACAGTTTCCATAAAACACGAGTAGTGTATTGGTATCTATAAAAAAAAAATTGGAGTGTTTGTTAAAATAACCGCTTTTTACTAAGTGCATTTGGATGTTTACACGATACACATACCAAAAAAAAATTTACAATTTTTGTCTATCTGTCCGTTTGTTTCGGCTAATCTCTGAAATGGCTGGACCGATTTTGACGGGACTTTCACTGGCAGCTGATGTAACAAGGAGTAACTTAGGCTACTTTTATTTTATTATCCAAAGCGACACCGAAAAGGAAAAAACCATTAGATTTGCGACGCCTCGCCCCCGCCTTGGATTTGCCTGAATTAAGACGGTGCGTTTTTATTTTCTCCCGAGAACCTTGAAGCGTACCCAGGATTCTAGGAGACTTACCCGCCACATTTGCTGGTCTAGAAAAAAAAATAGTTTTAGATTAAAAACGCGATACAAAGTTCACCGGATCAGTTAGTATGCAATAAAATGGATATGTACCAGCGCGGCGGTTTCGATAACTCGAAACCTTACAAGTAGTAGTACAACGCGGTTCAAATGGCTTGTGTAATCAGAAAATCAATGAGTGTGTCACCAGTATACTTATAAAAACCAGCCTACTTTGCTGGACGTGATATCTTATTAATATCCAATTAGCTTGATTGTCTTCACAAAACATATAATATTACTGCATCTAATCTGTATCTTCTGTTGTTAATAATTTATGATTAAACTTCGTAGTTCCTGCGTTTATCGGACACATCAAATGTACGCCTATTTTGTAAAAAAAGCAAAGCAAAAGCAAAGCAACAACCCATAATTGTCCCACTGCTGGGCTCGGGGTCTCCTCTCACAATTTGAGGGGTGCAGGCCATAGTCTACCACGCTGAGAACATTATGGAGAACTCTCAGGTGTGCAGGTTTCCTCACGATGTTTTCCTTCACCGAAACAAGTGATAATTAACTTGTAATACGCACATAATATTTGAAAATTAGAGGTGCGTGCCAGGATTTGAACCCGGGCCTATTTTGTAATAATAATTGTATTATTTTTGTAATAATTGTATTACTTTGAATTGTAAAAGCATACTACAGATAATAATTCGCACCCCTAGATGAAGACTCCGGTAAATCAAAAAACTTAATTTTTCAGAAATACCGAAAAACTGATTTTAGAATAGTTAGGAAAGATATCAAAAATCTAATAATATATACATAAAGGTACCATTTTATAATGCTTTTTGAATTATTTTATTTGTATATTGGCTGTTAAAATCCTAAGAAAATCGAGATTTTTTAGTTACTCTACTTTTGCAGCAGGAGTAAGCTACTTTTTTGTGCACTAAGTAGAGTTACTTTACTTTATCTGAAATAAAAATGAGATAGGTACATTACTTTTCACCTCAGAAATAAGATAAAACTTTTTTTTGAGGGTTTTGCTATGCACAACCTGGTAAGCTTAGGAACACTAGCTTTAGTTTTTATTTTTATATAAGTGCATTAAGCACTAAAATGGTTAAATGGTAGAAATAAAACAATTGTTTATGCAAAAAGTTGTTATAATTTTATTACAGTAAAAATTAGTTTGTACTTAGTGTTATAAAAATATTATGTCCTATAAAACAAACTGAGATCGTACTCGACTTATTATAAATAAATATTGATTATTCGTTTTTAAATAATCACATAAATGTTCTTTAAAAAAAATATCTCTTTTATACTTTAAAAAATTCTTATTTCCTTTACCTGTCATTACAAAATCCTAAAATGTACAGCTACTGAACTAATATTAGTTAGAATGTTACTGCTCATCTAGAATTAACGAAGATTCTAAAATGCTGGGTGGTGAAGTTCCTTCAGCTGGCAACTCAGGCTCCTTTACTATATTGAGCATATCCTTACCAGGTGATGACAGATTTCTTACTTCTTAGTGGCCAGGGTCCTCTTTTTATGCGTTTATCAATTCTAACATGAGTTTTTCACGGCCTTTTATTGTCCTTAAAATAAACAGTGTTCATATTCAATAATAAATCAAGTAAAGTCAACCAACTCAAAAAATCCAAAAATATCACGTATTGTTTTTCATAACTTTATAACGAATAATAAAATCAATTAATAATGTCATTAACAACCTATTTCTCTATTTAAAGTACATATATCACTAAACAGACAAGAATAAATGAAGTTAGAATTAAAATTCAACAAAACTACGTTAAATCGAATTTTAGGTTTACTTTCATGTAAATCTGAGTAAATCAAAATATCAAAAAAAAAATTGCAATATAGTCTCATCTAAACCCCTAAAAATCGAAATAAACTATTTTTATTATCAGTGAAATTTCAGCAAAACCCAATCATCTCAAAATAAACATGAAACTTACCTAACTAATTTCACGTAAACTCCTGCAACTCAAAATATCCCACTATGCAATCGTACTCCACCTGCGTCGACCGGGAGACAACTAAAAATGGTGGAGTAGTGTTCGCGCCGTTTGGGGTAAGGTCATTCAAGTAAAGTAGCACTTCGTGCCATTTTTCGACAACGGTTTAAGGTATCGTTACGTGAGTTATATCTCCGTGTAGGTATTCGAGTCAGCAATTCGAAAACACCACTAACTCAAATCGCATACTTTTTGATTTAGTGGGGTTTTCATCTAGGGGTGCGAATTATGTTTAATTGTATGTTGACCAAGTTATACTAATACCAAAAGTTAAATGACTAAAAACATTAATTAAAATCTAAATCACAACTAAACATTAAAAACACAATAAACTGATAAGGTTATGCAGTCGGTACTTTTATCTTTTTCAAACCTATATACACAGACACTCACAGTCCTTAAGTTTCCCTATTTGCATGAAAGATACAAAATCCTAAAAGCTGAACTCGGCAGCATAACAATGGAATCAATACGGCGGTGCTAGAGTATCTTGTTGTTGGTAATAGCTTCACCTCTCACCAACACTCGGTGCAATAATATCCATTGGTTTATGATTTAGTGTAGCGAACGTGGGCGTGATAGATTCCTTTATTACATTTGTAATAGTTTTACGACGTACGTAGCTTTTTCTACAATTTTTTTAAAGTTCTGTAAAAGGCACTTTGGTTTAATTATTAAAAGTGTAACTTTGAATGTTTATTAATAAAATAAGATGAATTAAGTATTAAGATTACAAATTATCAGGTGGAGTTTAAGTCAAGCAAGCAAGCAAGCAGTGTCATCCTATCGCTGCCGTACCTTTTGCGCGGACCTATGCGAGGGGTCTGCGGGTCTCAAGGCGAACCTTATTACCCGGGCTTAAACTCGGGAGAACTAGTGTCTCCCGGTGGAGGGGCGGACCCCGCTGTTGAGCGGGGGTTCCTATCATAATCCCGCAAAACACGCTGTGTCGCAGTCAGACTCAGACTCAAGAGTCAGAGTCAGACTCTAAGAGCTCCCGCGGAAGCGGGTAGCCCTCAGGCGGACGAGCGTGAAGCGGCGCGACACCCTTTAACGAGTCATGTGGCCCGTGGTCGGCGCGGGCGAACATCGTCCGCGCCAGCCTGACCACATGCTCTTCAACGAAAGGGACTTTCAGGTCGCGCGCTACCACGTCGTTCCTGACGTAGCGTCTCGCTCCCACGGCAGCTCGCAGAGCCATGTTCTGCTGCTGCTGCAGCAGCAGAGCCATGTTCTGCTGCTGCTGCAGTCGCTTGCGCTGCCACCTGCTGGCCAGTGCGTACCATGCCGGCGCCGCATAGGCCAATCGTGATCGGACGTAGGTGTAGTACACCGTCCGTTTTGTACGTACTGGTAGCCGGGATGTCAACACCGGTCGGAGTATAGCGCGTGCGGCGCGAGCCTGCTGGACCATCTGGTCACAGTGCTGGCTCATCCGCATCGCGCTATCGATGGTACATCCCAGGTACTTAACGGTTGGCTGCCACACCAACTCCCGACCACGAAGGCGAAGCGGCGGCGGCAGTTTACGAGCTCTGGTGAACACAATGGGGACCGTCTTACCGACATTGACAGCAATCCTCCATTTGTCCAACCAGTCCGGTAATAAGTCCAGCAGGCGCTGCATGCGACTTGCAGCCAGCTCTGCTTTGCGGGATGATAGGAAATATGCGCTGTCGTCCGCGAACAACGCAAGAACCGCGTCACGCTCCCACTCTTGGAGGTGGCCCTCCAAAGTGGGGATGTCGTTAGTGTACAGCGCGTACAACATTGGCGAGAGGCAGCTGCCCTGCGGTACACCCGCACGTATGGGGCGGGGATCTGAGGTCACGTTCTCAACCGATACCACGAACGACCGTCCCGTTAAAAACGCCGCTATAAGCCGTACCAGCACAGCCGGCACGGGCGTCTCCAACAACCCAACATGCCACACGCGGTCGAATGCCTTTTCGATATCGAGAAAGACCCCGACCGTGTGTCGCCCGTAGTTGAGCTCGTTACAAATATGGTGGATCACCCGTGTCAGCTGAAGCGTAGTTGAGCGGCCAGATCGAAACCCATACTGCTCATCCCTTATATCAAGTGATGGCACTATGCGTTTCAGCAACAGCCGCTCAAAGAGCTTCGCTAGTGTGGCCAGCAGCGTTATGGGACGGTAGCTAGCCGGGTCCCTCCTATCCTTACCCGGCTTCGGGAGAACTATGACCTTCCCCAACTTCCATAAATCCGGGAAGTGCCCCGTGCGGAGTATACCGTTGAAGAGCCTGGTCAAAGCGACCATGGCTCTTTTGGGCAGCATTGCCAAGGCCATGTTGGGAATTCCATCCATGCCTGGGGCCTTGCGCTTTGGAAGTCGCAAGGCCGCCGACCGTGTCTCAGAGGGGGCTATAAAAGACACACCCTCGAGCGACGGCATCGGGCCTGAGTTTAAGTCAAGGATTAACTTACCAAAGTGTCAGTCTGTCATTTTATTAAATAGCGCAATGGAGCAGACGGACCTTCAAGGTTTAGGCCTTAATAGGAATAAAATGAAAAGAAATATGCCAAACTCACAAATACGGCTAAGTTATCTTTCATTCCATTAAAATACGAACTAGAGATTCTTGCAGAACTTAAACTAAGCTCATTTAGAATTTAAAGATACCAAACAATCGTCATTGTCTTCTATATAGATAGTACACACAGTCGTACATTCGCAAGTTACCAAGTACATAATAAGTTTCAATTGAGCTAAATTCGCGAATGAGAATATTGGATGCTCTGGTTGCGCTGGCTGATGGTTGCTTGCAGCAATGAATATCTTGAGGAGTATTTACATTGCTTAGTACTAGTTTGCTCAGTACCGAGCACTCTTATCACTGCGATTTACAAGGCTGACTGCAGCTGAGTAAGACGTGTATCATCTGCCTCAGGTATGATGAAGATTAAATAAATAAAATCCTAATTATAAATGTGAAAGTTTGTGAGGATATATGGATGATTCTTACTCTTTTACGTAAAAAATACTGAACATTTTTTGATGAACTTTAGCACATAGGTAGACCATGAACTGGAATAAAATATAGGGTAGTATCATCATCCGTGGTAGAGTGGTTTCGAAACGAAATTTTTAATGGTTTAATTTAGATCTATATGCCCGTGGCTTTGCGCGCGTATTTTTTTTTACAAATCTCGCGGAACCCTGATTTTTTCCGGGATAACAAGTATTCTACCTATGTATTAATCCAGGATATACGATCCATTTCAAATTTCAGTCAAATTGGTTAATTGGTTGTGCTGTGATTGAGGAACAAACATTCAAACATCCTAATTTCAAAAAGTCTTCATAGACTTTCACATTTATATTATTAATAGGATTTGTATGAAATCCGTATTAGATTCGGCCATGGCCAATAAAACCATGGTTTTACCTTTGATAGTATGAAAGGAAGATCTAACTCACCAGTGGAAACTCAAATCATTCAGCGATAATTGTTAAATCATACCTTCCGTAGCATTTAACTTTAATATTAATATAAACATCAGACCCTGTATACCGAACTTTTGCTGACTCAGCTAAAACCTAGTTCTAAACGTACGATTCAGGTAAAACCTACTAGTTCAACCTCCAGTATCATTAAGTGAACAAATCTAAATAGTTAGCAGAAAGCAACCGTGTAGTTTGTTGTTACTCTGTCCGAATTAAATCAATCCGAGTTAGTAAATTACACCGTCTAACTCCGCCAGATGAACTACTAATTTAACTTACTGTACATTTTATTTTTAGAGCCAGTTGATAAGATTTGGGGTAGGAAATTTATTTAAATAGCAATAAAAAAATCGAGGAAACAGTATCTTCACAATATGAAATAATTAATAAGGGACCCATAATTTTTTGATCTCATCATGCAAGGTGTACTTATAAAAAATAGTCGATAGAATCTTCTAAATTATGTGCAAAAACTATTTAATTTTCTGAGTAATTAACTAATTTATTTTATTCATTATTTCTTAATTATTTCTTTATTTCATTTAATGACAAAGACAAAGGAAAAATAATTTATTCGTATAGGTATCACTAATACATTTATGTTAATTTTTGTTGATATTTTTTTAATCTGCCATCTTTTCGGAAAGGTGTTTTGTCATGGAGGAGTGTTTGGTAACACACATAAAAACAGTCGAATTGAGAACCTCTTTTTTTCTCTAACCATCGTGTAGAGTCATAACTTCGTCGACCAATAAGCTTCATTCGTGATCCTCTATATCAAATACACTACAATTTTTGTATCTTGAGCTTACAACTTTTCTGATAATAGCCAATTCGAGTGCCGCCAACTCAAGTGTCAAAGGTTCCCTAAGCCTAAGCTAAAGCTTATCATTAATTACTATTGGCAGGAAATTCTCTTAATTCCATGTTAGACAACTAAATATAACATTCAATTATATGACTACTATACATTATTTTTAGAAATCTCAATGAGGATAGTGTAACATCTTCATAATTTTAAACCCATCTCCCCTAATCCGTACTTTAGGCCTCCTAAAGATGGGAGACCCGCACTGTAGTAAGCCATCAATAAGTTAAAGCCAACTGCTGTCTAGAAGAAAGATTACTACTACTTACATCAATCCTAGAAATATATAATAATATCTAAAACTTGCTCTTGAAAGTAGAACATAGATAATTAGCTCTATTTCCTAGACAGACAGTTTCGTCTAACCCGCCAACATATGTCTTGCGCAATAGATAAAGTGGAGTCGAGCTGCGTCGGTCTGCAGTGGACGGTTAAGTGTGACAAAGTGCGGACATAACCGGGAATTATGGCCGACGTAGGGTCGCTTACTTTGTCTGTTTATGGGAGAGCCATTGGCTTGGAATCGTAAATATGGAATTTACACACAGGGTTAACTTCGTCATCGTCAGAACAATATTTTTTACTGGGTGAGAAGGATGTAGCAAAAAGAGTGACAACGCTAATATCCCAGTGGTTTCATGGTACACATGAAACATACTGTCCTACGCTGCTCTATTGCGGATCGGTTGAAGCTTCCTACCACCGTGGATGGATGGATGGATGGTCAATGGATTGGCATACATGACAGTTTTGCTGGCATCGACCTCAAAAAAATGTAGGTCTCTAATTTATTATTTTACAGTTTTACGTTTGTAATTTTGTAGCTTTTCTTAAGTTTTTATATTTATTTATTTTGTGTTTTTGTGTTATGCAGTTATAAGTACCATCAAGTTAATATTTTTAACTCCAAAACACACATTGGGATAGTTCACAATGTACAGGGTCAAATGTGTGCTTACATCTGTTTACCACTTCAAAAATTTGAAAAATTAGGGGCATATAGATATTTTATCTCCAACATCATACATAAATACATATGGGTCAAATAGAGAAGCTCATTTTTTTGAAGTCAGTTAATATATGCTGTATATTCCATTAGCGTATATTCTATTTTGATTATTTTCAAAATCTTATCATACACTAATTCCACCTTCATTGTATTGCGACATTCATAACGTATGCTCTGCCTCGCTTTCTAAAAGTATTATAAGAACGTACTTTTGATATTATGAATGTTCTATTTAGTTGAAGTAAACTCCAACCTTACCGCTACAGCTATTTCGCGTTTTCATTACTGAAATTTAAAATAAATTCTCTACAAAACCACAAATTTCGCAGTAAATTGTATTCCCACGTTACGTACACATTAACAGAATGAAAAGCGAGTTGCAGAGTTCTTGTGAGTCTGAACCTCGTAACTCTCAATAATTTAGGACTCACGAGATGTTCGTTCTTATGTTATGAATAGTTGTTATCTAAAATCTGAATTTTACCAAAATAAAAAGGAGTCTTCTTAATTCCACATGGATTCTATCATCAGATAAGTAAAAAATATGGGGTCAATCTGGAAGCATACTTTTTAAATGAAACAAACATCTTCCAAATTCGTCGCGACATTGCAATATACGTCACATGGAGGGGTCATGCCAGACCAAAATCACACTATTGAAGTTTTCTACATCGCTCGATGTACAAGTACCGAAAATGAACGATCGATCAGCCTCTCCAGACATGATGATAACCTAGCTTACAGAATAATTTTCCTATTGTTAAAATTCTTGGCGACAGTCCTTTAGTTACATAAGTCTAAAGCATTCTATTCATCCTTAGCGCCTCTTTCCTCCTTTCCAAACATTTTATTTCATTCTAATATGAAATATATATTTACTATGAGTCTTGCCTGGCGATATTAAGCGTGCAGAATTAATATCCAGGTAATATAGAGCTCCGAATATTAGACGGAATATTAATTTTACGTTTGAACTGTGACGTGAAGCACTGGAGTGAAACTGGAGAAAATTCTCTCTGGACTTTCTTATTACATT
This sequence comes from Thymelicus lineola, assembly GCA_963932265.1. Lineage (NCBI taxonomy): Eukaryota > Metazoa > Arthropoda > Insecta > Lepidoptera > Hesperiidae > Thymelicus > Thymelicus lineola. Next base: position 282,243 of record OZ010703.1, on the reverse strand, counting down.
TAAAAATAAAAAGACTTTGACACAATATTCCAGGAAATTAATAAAACACAAAACAAGGTTCATTTTGCATTGCGATATAGCGCCTATACCATTAACTGCTTTCGACAATGAAGTAAAATGAAATGAAATAATCTTTTATTCACACATTTATGCACGTAATTTTTTTAATCCAGCTTTTCGGAAAGGTGCTTTGTCATGGAGGAGAAGAAAAGCCGTAAAAAAACTCTTCAGCACATCTTTTTTAAAATTAAACTTATATTTATTACAAAAATAGGTATTCTCTAACCTGTACAGAACTGGTTGCCTAGCTAGTCATTTCCAAGCATCCTTATAATTTAAATATTCATGTATGCTATAATAACCCTTGCCCACGAGTTGAGTTTTTACACTTTCCTTGAAAGATTCCACCGGCAAGTCACGTATTTGTTTTGGGACTTTATTATAAAATTTTACACCGAGCCCCATAAAAGAACTCTGCATTACATTATGCATTACTGATTTAAAAAACATGAACCTATAGTGTACATGTATTTTTTATGGAAATAGCCGGCAAACGAGCTGACGATCCACCTGATGGTAAGTGGCTATCGTCGCCCATGGACATCAGCAACACCAAAGGCATCACTGATGCGTTGCCGGCCAAGAAAAAAAGAAGAAAAGAAAGAAAAAACTGGCTCTTAAGCCCCCAGCTGGAACACGACGAGTCGTTTGGCGGCTGACTCATGCTCAAGGGTGGTAAAATATAAAAATATCTTGATTATTTATGTACAGGTTCTTATACAACAAACAATCAATGAAGTAATTTTCAATCAAGGTTATTGCCGGCTACATTGAAGGAAGTCACGGCAGCGGCGAGCACCTACTTTGATTAGTTTTCCAAATGGATTTTATCTTTATACCAATGACAGACTGGAATAGACAGCATTTATTAGAGTTTTTGATAAATTACCTTCGTTATGGTACGTAAGTATTATACTATTCTACTAATCTTAAAAATTTGAAAAGTATTACATGGATGTTTGGATGTTCACGCAAAAACTACTGAACGAATTTTCATGAAATTTTACACACTGGTAGACCATAATCTAGAATAAGGTACAGGGTACCTATCATCCCGGAAAACGCAGGCAAAGCCACGGCAGAGCACTAGTACTATATATTGTAATCAGTAGCGGCGTTAGGGCAGGGTGCAGTTGGACGACCGCCCAGGGCACCAGGTTTGAAGGGGTATCGCTGGTAGTCATAACGGAATACTTATAGTTTCGTCATGTCCATCCATCCATCCGTAGCGTAGAGCCGAGACCCTTAGTGCTGGAAAGCTATAACTTGGCATGGATTTGCATATTTATTATTATTTAGTGCGTTCACCATCTTAGACTTCTTCGCCACTTACCATCAGGTGGGATCGTTGTCAAGCATTAACTTATTTCATATAAAAAAAAAATTGAATGGGTTTCAATGGTAGATAGGGGCCCGTAGGGGGGCGTAGAAATGTCGCCCAGGGCGCTGGTAGTGCTAACACGTCACTGGTTCTAATTTATATACTACAGCGTCTACATATTATAACGTACATTCTTTTTCTTGTCGTATATCAGTAAAATATTTCACTTCAGTAAAGTGTTAACTTATAATATCCATTATACTACCCTTTTACAAAATTACCTAATTTTTTACACGGAGGGAAAATACGTGACTTTGAGTTTTTCGAACGAGTCGCTACGCTCGGGCGCTAACTACACGTTGTGCAATAGACAATTTAAGTCACACATCTTCGCAAGGTGAACTATTTTAAGGACACGGTTTTAGAAAAAGTTATAATATATTAAAATCGTCATTCGTATGCCAATAACATTTAAGGAGTTCTTTTGATTTTTCATAGATCCCATAATCAGGGAAATATGAAAAAATGGCAATAATCTGGAAGTTTTCCCTTTCGAATAAAATAAAATAATAGATTTTTTATGGTAATAGCCAACGAGTTGACGATCCACCTGATGGTAAATGACGATCGGGCATTTGCGGCACCAAAGGCATCACTGACGCGTTTTCGACCAAGAAAGAGAGAAGAAGAAAAGAAGAAAGAAAGAAGAAAGATACGTTATTCGTGAATAAAGTGGTCTGTTGTAAGATTTAGGCCACTTTTCGCATTGTATCTTAATGTACTATTATTTCATTAATCTAAAATCACTGTTACTAAACTGATATAATAAAACGAATTTATGATCGACTCCACGTAAAATTTTAATTTCAATGACAATACTCAGTACAATAAAATATTATAGTATATAGAATTTGTATGACGGTTTTTATAAATATATTTATCCCTTGACATTTAATTTCTAATTCATAATGTAATAATAAATAATACTGTATAATAATACTAAAATAAATAATAATAGTATATATTATGAAACACTGTACGCCATAATATGGCAAATGTGAGATTGATTGTATGATATTTGACCAACTTTATAAGCACATTTATACAAATAAAGGTATTTCATTTCATTTCATTTCATTATTCAAGTTATGACTTATAAGTTAGTAATTCAAAGTAGAGTGTTGCCTCTGCAAGAAATTTTGCTCCCGGCGGTTGAGGAGTTGAGCTGCAGCCGAGCTTAGCTTGCAACAATAATGGCTAAGTTTACTTTGAATAAGCGTACAGTAGCTCAAGTGTGAGTTTTCGCAAGCATTTACTTCACCAACGCGTTTGCGTCTATGCAATCAAAATGTATGGAGTTATTGTCAGCGCCTCTAGCGGACAGTTAAAACAACTACACTGCGAGTGTGAGTTTCAAAATATCGTTTACGTGAACTTTTTAGTCAACATTGAATGTAACCATTCGAGTGGAGGTATTTTGACGTGTGCGATGTTTGACAAGTGAAACGCATTGTTTGGTAATAGGTCGTCATAGTAACAAAACATAATAGTAGTCATAGTAACAGATGCTATGCTATTGTTTTATCTCATTTGTTCTTTAAGCTTAAAGCGAAACAGCTATAGCTCATTGATAAAAAAAACATAATTCGCCTAAAATAAGTTTCACTTGACTGCCTTTGTAAGCTTAGGAATAGTGTACTTTTAAAATAAGTAGCTCGAGTGTAAGTTTCTAAAAAAAACTAAAAACTCAACTATCACGGGAATCGAGATGACTCAAACATTTTAGTACACGTATTTTATGCGAGTGTGAGTTCCTTAAACATCAACGAAAAAGTTATTCGTTTGCTCACTTCGTTATTAGCATAGTTGCACTTACAACTCATCTAATTTTAAAAGTACAAGTACAATTACTAAGCTTACAGTCAAGTCTCAAACTTAGCAGTCAAGTGAAACTTATTTTAGGCGCATTATGTTTTTTTATGAATGAGCTATAGGTGTTCCGCTTTAAACTTAAAGAAGAAATGAGATAAAACAATAGCATCGTGATGCTATGATATCAAACATTTGACGTTTTTGTTACGCACATTACATGGAAATAAAAAAGTTTCATACCTTATGAATATTACTTTAATTACGAAGATGCATATATAGCACGAGTTGAGTTGGCGTAGCGCCTAAGAGCTCGGACTCGAAATTCGATGGTCGTGGGTATTCCCCGTATGGTAGATTTTTCAATTTCTCAATTTTTATATAATTCATTGGCCAATTATGCAAAGAAGTTAATTATTAATTTTATTAATTTATTTATATGCAAAGATAGAAAAGGTAAAAATTAGGATTTTCCAAATAAAGAGCATACGAAAAAACTTTGTACATGAAAATTCAAAACTTTATTCATTGACATTCGATTATTTACATGTGTCGGGAATCGGGATGATATAATGGGATGCTTTAAAAGAGGCTCGGAATATAGGCCGTTGTTTTCGCTGATGATTGCGCTTATCTTGAGCCTGGGCTTCCGCCAACATCTTCCAAGCAAAGTAGGTAATTACGCGCTGCTCCATTCAACATATTGCTTAATCAATTTTCACTTCATACTGTAAGCCTATTTTAATAAATGAATGTTTAGCGATCCTACATTTGTACATTGTAGATGAGCAACCCTGTTTTGGTTACCATAGTATTTGAGAATAACACTATTGTCATTTCATTGTCAAGTTAAAAATTGCAAAATAGTATTGTATTATTGGAAATATTGAAAATATAAATATGCAAAGAGAAGGAAAAATTTATGTGTAATTTTATTGTAAATAATCCCTGAGGCTATCCATAATAAAATCAAATAAACTATTACCAAAAAATGCGTTTCACTTGTCAAACATCAAGTGAGTAACTCTACTACTATGGTTGCGTATTTTTTCAATAGTTAACTACAAAATAGTAACTTACACTCGCGCACACGTCAAAATGCCTCTACTCGTATGTTAAGTTACATTCAACGTTGACGATGTATAAGGAACACACTCGCATAAAATATGTTTACTAAAATGTTTGAGTCATCTCGATTAACGCGATAGTTGCGTTTAGCCGTTTTATGTTAGAAACTCACACTCGAGCTACAGAAACTATAAAGTGATTTGTCAAATTTCATATTTCACCGTCAATCATATTAGGTAGGATAAGTTATGTTCACACTAACATGGTTTACTGAAAGAAAACTTCCATTATGCAGGGACATAATATCTCAACGATGGTTTTATGATTATAAAGACGAATGAATTGTCATCTACAACGAAAATAGTATTAGCATTATTATTTACTTATTATGAAACTCATTTGTATACGCTAGATATATAAAAAGGCCTTAAGACTATCCTTACGGGATGCCAATCGACGGACGACGGGAAGTCATCATATTGAGTGCATACGTATTAAGTGTACATACATACTCTTTAATTCAGATAGTGGTATTAACTTCAACTTATTAATGGCCCGCTAGAAGGCACAAGTCTGTCCTCATAACTAAGTAACACTATCGCATAAGCTCAAGACCTGTCATTATAACGTCCATTAATAAAGTCATATTTTGAACCATCTGATTTAATATGACTAACTGGACGTCATCAATTAAAATTTACGACGTCAATATTAATATAATGCGTTACATACAAGGGTCCTAAAAGCTTGTATTGGCAGGGTGCCGTGTAAATCCATTTCTACATCGATCAGCTCTCCGGGATGTAGCGGGCTGCGTAATGGAAGCGAGCGGAAGAGATGCTGTAATTATCGATGAAAGCTTTGCTTCGGCGTCCTTATTTACCTTTGTTTATCGGCTAATTGATGGGCCGTTAATTTAATAGGAGCTGCTTTTATTATGGGGTTAGCTACTATTAGCTGCTTCCGAGTCGATAGTTTATAATAAGTTAATTGATTGCCTTCGGGTAATTTTAAAAGCTAACTTATTGGAGCAATCACATCTAAAAATATGTAATTAGTTAAAATTTTGTATGTCTGTTTGTAGATACTTTTATGTATTATATAACAAATGCATGGTATTTTTGTGACGTAAGTACAACGCACTTTTGTAAGAAAAAGCAAAAAAAACAATACCATTACATAAAGAAAATTCTGCAAAATAACGTCAGATACTATTACCAAGTTTCTTGACGCTCTGAAAATGTAATAAGACCTTATACTGTAGAACCAAGCCGTTCACGGCGAAGTTTTACGAATCTCGGCTTCATCACACGCTGTTCTGTTTCTAATATAACTTAGTGTTCTGTGCTATCACTACCAATCGCCGGGTAACCGCTCCGCTAGAAAATCGCCGATTCATTACAAGTTTCCCGGAAACTCGGAGGGTTCAAGTTATATTGCTCCTGAGCTAAATGGTATTAGTTCACAGTTTCAACGCTATTGGGGCAAATGCGCATGATTCTGAGGGATCTAAACACCATCGTTCTTACACCAATTATCCATAATGTTCGATGTCCACAACATACAGAAGTTAAATAATATTTCTGTACCAAGTAACATGTTCTACAACTTGTAGACATTGACATGATATTAAACATGAATTTAGGTGAACTTAAGCTTGCTATCTTCAGTTATATTTAATTCAAACAATGAAACTAAAACTAAAAACGTTAAAAAAAATATAATATAAGAACTAAAATATATTATTAAAAGGAGTCCCTTTAGGCAAGGTTCCGAAGATACTGGCAGCGTTCCCCCTTTGAATCGCTAGACTAATTCTTTGTCCAAGGTAGCTGCCAGCTCTTCGGTCTCCTGTGATGTCGACTAACCTTTTTGCTATTTCCTTAAAAAGACTTATAGCGCTAGGACCCCACGGACCAAGGGTCTCGACACCGAATGGGACAAAATCATACTCGGAGCCTAGACCCCTGTATTTGTTTAATTATATTTGATATTAAATGGAGTAGTTATTGATTGAAAATGAGAGTATTACTCTCCTTATATTATGTTTTATCGATCTTCAGTGACTCAGTGTTTTAGTTGATAGAAATTACTCTTCGTCACAGTATCTCGGTCATAGAGAGAAATTTTTAGGAATATTTATAGCTAGTAACCGGCCTAGCTGTGCTTCGGAAAACTATGCTTCAGTATCGAACTCAAAAAATGTTTAGACACTTATGTTTAAATTGATGTAATTTTGTTATTTATAAATCAATTGAAATAAACCAAACTATAAATTGTTACCTCAATCTTACACAATACACAAATAAATACTGCATCGAAAACAGTTAAGCCATTTCTGTGATTGATAAGACCAAACGTACCTTCAGCCAAATTCGAACCGACACACATACAAAAATCCAAAAATCATATTCATGGAATCTGTTAAAAATAACTCTACGCATAATATTTTGAAAATAATTTTATTTTTTGTATACACTGTACACAACAACTTCACTGTGCTTCAAATGAATTACGCCACCAGCTGTTATTACGACATTACCATTGAAATATTATTACTAGCGTATAGAACCGACACCGCGAACACCATGTATGCCCCAATCAATTGGCGCCAAAGGGGAACGGGGGCTCAATTTTGAAAATCGAACCTCCCGGCGGGACACATATTTTGCTCGAGATGTCTGTCCTATGACATTATACTTCAGTGCATATTCCCTACACTTTATGTGATCATTTTCCGTACTTGTCACTTGTATCACAACTGTATGGCTTCTGTTACGTCAGTGTTACTCAATGGAGAATATTGAACACCTGCTACAAAAGAAAAATACCAAAATATTGTATCCATACAAACGATATTATGTAGTGAATATTCCATCTGTGACATGGCAATATGTGACGGACGGAAGGGATGTCAATTGTGCGTGGATTACAGTGACAATCACAATGACATTCAGCACAAATTCAATGGTTACCTGCGACTCTACTTGATGCCGATATTTCTAGTGAATTTTAGTGTCAAATTATTTTTTTACTGATTTTAAAAATAAAAAAATCATGTAACTATTATGTAAAAAAAGAATATTAATAATATCATACACCAAAATATGGCTCTATTTAGAATGGGGTATTTTATATTATTATAACCGGCTGTAGATAAATTGAAGCCATCATTTCACTTGGATTAAGCTCCGCTGCTGCCTTCATCCATAAAGCAAGATAAACTTAGCACCAGACAAATCCTAGCTTTCGCACATATTACGAGTATAGCCTCAAACAAAGTGCTAGAGGCAGTCTCTTCTACCTTTAATTAAGTCACACAAGTCATAGTAAAGTATATCATAAAGAAATACGTGCAGGGTCTATTTCACCTTGTGAGAAGTGCTCTTAATTACTGTAACTCATATTCCGTAATGAATGAGACGAGTTATTACAATTAATATCCGGCTGTAGTTGTAATGAAAATTGTAGTAACATCTTATCTGAAGTTTGATAGTAATATTATTATTGCAGGTCAATTCAACGCTAACTCGTAACTTAACTAGGCTAAAACTTTTACCGATGTCAGTTATTGCTATTTAGCACCCAACCACTTACCGTCCATAGAAATGGCTCTTTTCAGTCAATCACATAAAATTGACACAACCTTACACAAGCTACGAATGCTTGATATAGAATTACTAAACCAGAAATAAATAAAATATTGTAAATGTCTCATTGATTTCGCTCCAACCCGCCGAGTTTATTCGAGTTGAGAGTTCCCATTTAAATTATATGAGATGCAGAAAGTTTCGACGGCGCCAACCCTGGCTGTTTTCATTTTTAAAAGAAAACTTTGCGCGCCAATGAGAGCGTGGAATGTGGTGGAAGTGAAGGGGTGAAAATTTATTCGCTAATAATTTGCAGGTCTAATGTGGGATCAGACTTCCTGTTTTATTTATACCTTTTTGGTCTGTATGATTATCCAAGCGGCAAGTGTAATCGTTATGGTTTAACTTTCGTGTGGTTATACTTACATATACCTGAGTGCAAACACGATTCCTTTTTTAATGTAATACCTTTTGAAGTTGTTAATTTATATCATTGTATCTGTTATATCTTATGTACTAAGTTCTTAATGAAATAAAATAAAATATGGCCAAAACGAGAAACAATAAAAATGCATTGCAAAAAATTACAAGCTATCATTTCTTTGTTAGTAAAACAGATTTTTATGTTACACTAAACTTGTGATGAATTTATACTAGGACATCATAAGTTCCCATAAAACAGAAATATGTTATCATTGACCGTCATGGTCACCTCGCAAATTTATTTTTAATCAGACTGTCTAATCACTAAACAAGTGAAACTTAACATATTTAGAACATTTATTGTTAATATCCAATATCTGGAATAATTTTCATCCCGAGTAATGGAGCTGTATCCCGAAATAGGTTATTAAAGTTAGAATGGAGTTTCTGTTAATAGGTAATAAACAAAGTTTTGACTGTTGTTCTACAGCTTTTGCTATTATTTTATGGTCTTAATAATTTATAGAACTAAAAAACCGATTCCTAGAAGAAATAACGAGTTTCAACATAAAACTTGAGAAAATCCTTAATGTTCATTAAGAAAATTAAACGAAACTAAAACATTTTAAAAAACAAAGACGGATGAAAACGTTATAATCCAAAAAGGATTAAAACATTTCCAAAACCTCCCGATGAACAGGAATCAAGTATAAAAGTTATCTTAAAAAGAGTTGATTGTCAGTGAATAGGCTCTTAATAAGTTAATGCGTCAAACCACCTATAGGCACTTACCATCTGGTGGGATGTAGTAGAGCACCTATAATTAAAAAAAATTGTGTATGTCATATCCGATACACGACTGGAGTTTAACGCCATCTAGTTTTCAATCGTCCAATCAGTAACAACGTCATCTAGTTTGCGATTGTTAAATCAGTAACAATATTATTATTATCGCGCGTTATGAAAGGGGGCTAGACGGAAAACTTTCTTACGAAAATTTGCCACGGTACTTTTTGAAGTGATTCAGAGAGTTTTACAGAGATGGCGCTGTACAACTTTCTGAATCACGCTAGCGTGATCGTACAGAGATGGCGCTAGCTAGCTACTAGCGTGATTCAGAAAGTTGTACAGCGCCATCTCTGTAAAACTTTCTGAATCACTTCAAAAAACAATACTTAAATCGAAAGGAACTTCGTTCCATCCGGGTGTTCCTTGACACCTCTCATTTTTTATCTTTATATGGCGTTGTTACTGATTAGTAACAATACAATCTAGATTCTGTTACCAATTACAAACATAATTCATAACGCATAAAGTAACGGAGAGAGTTTGATTTTACTCCTCATACATTTTCAAACCCCGGGCTTAAATATGAAAATCGAGTCTAAAGGAGTTAAACTCCAAAAAGGTTTCCTTAGTCTTTTCTACTTTTTCGAACCTTAAACCTTAAAACCTTAAGTAGGTAGCCGTAAACCTTCTCCCTCTTCTCTTCCATCGCAGTCGTAGGTAAAATTTAATGATAGCTGTTTCTTATACTTGCAACTTTTAGTTATGAGGAAAAGCGAAGTAAAGTCACTAGTATAATATTATATTAACGTGTAGTATCGATAATATATCGTAAATTCGTATCGAGCCGTTGTTGCTTCAAATAAACACGAGACGTATGCTTGTTTGTACAATTCTATCCAAGGATCAATATTAATGGAGCTCCCGTCGTATTAATACCAATTTAGATTCGGATTCTGTTGTAAACGACTCTATGCAATCTATCACACTTAACTCACTGATTCATGACAAATTGTAAATAAATTTGTTTGAAATATATGTAACTAGCCGTGGTGATAATCCACCTAATGGTAATGGACCACCATCCACCATGGACATAGTAATACCAGGCCTGGCGCACTCCGCACTTTTGGTATGATGTTACAAGTACGTGCCGCGTTCGACGTGTCGGGCCAATTTCAAAACGTTCAATTTCAAAACAAAAGACATATCGTCCGGCAATAAAGAAGAAAGTGAAAGAAAGAGAATTCCGAAATGTGTAGTGTACTTTAGCATTTCATACCATAATAATAATTTCAATTCTAAAATAATGATGTACACATTTTAAAAAAATATATTCATTAATTAATTGTTTAAATGCATGTATAATCAATAATGTTAGAGACGCAGGCGTCTATTGTGGCTCTAATTTATGACAGAAATATTATTTGACTTCTCTGATTTATTTAATTTAACACTGAAATAAGATATAATAAGCACGCTGCATCCAATGAGCGTCAATTTACGTTTGACGCCAGTCTCATTACGCGTGACTTGATCGAAGAACCAAATTGACTTTAAAACCCGTCAACAACTTTCTAAGAATTGTATAGGATTCGCTATAATTATTTCTGTCGTAAATAATGGACTTAAGAAAGCTTTGTGAGGAATTGTGACAAAATGATTGTTTACATTCCGCGAACCGAGGAGTTGGTGATGGTGGGTCGCAAGTTAGAAGAAGGTTCATGAAGGATTTAGGTGTATTCTAGAATGGATTATATTGAAGAAACTCAGCCAATAAAGATGTTGACTAATTTTAGGATTCAATTTTATTTTATAGATAGAACCTTAATATTCACGAAAAAATATTATAAAAATTATAATCTTCAATTTAAAAACAAAAATTGAAAGTTATTTCTCACTAAAAACGTCATGTGACGTCACTAACCAATATTCAATACTATCAGTCTTCTGAAGTTTGTTGAACTTCCATATAAAATACGAATAATGACATTATAAGCTCAAAATGGCGTTTGAGGTGACGTGATAGTGATTATTATTTTTAACATTTTAAATTAATTATATTTAATTTATTGGGATTAATTACGAAAAAAAAATAAGAATAATATTTCCGTTAATACTTTAAACATAAGTTTATATAAATTTACAGTTTGTGTCAACATCCCTATTCTTGCCATTAAATAAATAAATCAGGAAATTCCTTAAGGACAGAGTTGACTCCGTGCAGGTCCAGTACTGATTTAAACACGATGGTACGGATTAATGGTAGCATTTTAAGGTTCCGAAGTAAAATTGGAACCCTTATAGTTTCGTCATGTCCGTCCGTTCGTCCGTCCGTCCGTCCATCCGTTTGTCCATCTGTCCGTTAATCGCAGTGTCGGAGATTGAGAAATAACACAAATTCTAGGTTATTTTCCTTTGGTATTATTTATTTGGCACGCACCTCTAATTTTCAAATATTATTTGCGTATTACAAGTTAATTATCATTTGCTTCGGTGAAGGAAAACATCGTGAGGAAACCTGCACACCTGAGAGTTCTCCATAATGTTCTCAAAGGTGTGTGAAGTCTACCAATCCGCACTTGGCCAGCGTGGTAGACTATGGCCTGTACCCCTCACATTGTGAGAGGAGACCCCGAGCCCAGCAGTGGGACAATTATGGGTTGTTGCTTTGCTTTTTTTGCTTTTATTATTTATTTTCCTTTCCGTGTGCCTTTATACAACAAACACAAGTGCGAACATGACCGATATATTTTATAATGAAGTCAGTGATTTAAAATTATTTTGTAGTACAAGTATATTGTAGTATCAACACAAGATTAAATCGTATTATCTATAGTTAGAAGAGATAAGGGGCTACTCCACGATTCTGTTGTATATATTGTATTGATCGGAAGTACTGATAGCACAGTTTATAAAATAGAAATAAATACACTTCGCGTTGTGATCTATTTTTCACACTCATAGCCCCAGACTGTGGCATAACGACAGGAACACACACAGCCAGACCGAGAATAGAAATTCGAACTCTTCAATCAAACCTCTGTCTCACTGGGTATGGAATCCCTTGGCGCGGCGACACGGCATGGTAACCATTGCGTCACACTCAAAAATTCACATTTACAACTCTATAACTGACAAAGTTGGTTAAAGTGACTTCCAATCCCTATTGTCATCTCTCAGGGGATGAATTTTCAAAAATCCGATAGCCTATGACACTCACAAATGATGTGGCTTTCTATTGATAAAATAAATTTTAAAATCAGTTTAGTAGATCCAGAGATTACCCCCTAACTTTAACTCTTTATAACATTAGTATAGATAGGTACGTCGTGTTAGACAATTCTAATAAATGTAAGTGTTATTGTTTATTAACTATGTAACCTAGATAAGCGTAACTCTTTCTTCCCAGTAAAATGATTTAGTTGCGACTCCCAGGGCTGCATTTGTGTGACAAACAAACATTTATTCTTGGGATTTGGTGACTGAATCTGGTATATTTTAACGTCTGCGCTAGACTTCTACATGGTGCTGACACCATTAAGATTATCAAACTTTGAATTTTCACATAAATACCACATAAACCAGGTCATATTAAAACTCAAGTCTCACGCTTACGGCTTCCCGTATTTTTTCACAAAGGATTGAATAAGTCAAGATGTAAAATAGTTCGCGAACTACAAGTTTGAAGTGACGGCAATTATTGTGCATAATTACCCAGACTCATTAGGAATTCTCTCAAAGTAAGAAGTTTCTAGACCTCTCCAGGCAGAGTAAAGTTAAATTTAATAGGGTGAAATTTCAGCTGAGCTCACTTTGGGATAGGACAGAGTGAGGGTCATTGAAGACATTAAATTGTAACATCTCGCAATGAAATCTTCAAACTTGTCGGAAGAAATTCAAAGTGCAGTTACGTAAATACATTTTAAATAGGTTGCTGTGGGAAGTTAGCTTGGATGTGTGGAATTGAGAGAAAAAATGGTTACACTGAAGATTTGTCAATTTGTCAATGTGAATGAAACTTTACTTGCCATGTTTTTACTACTGGCCCATTGGTTTACATACCATTGGTCTTCCATCGTTGTAACTTACTCTGTTATGGTTTAATTCACAATGTTTTAACTCACAAGACACTCAAAGTTTTGAAGCCCAGTTTGAAAATAAAAACGCGACGGTTTTGTCTCAAAAGCTATTCATCAAATTTCCTTGTTTGGAAGGATATCGAGAAAGGACCACGCACAAAATGTTCTAAAATGGGAGTACCGTGGATTTTCCTCAAACTTAGGATTTAGGCTCTCTGAACGATGCTGATCAAAAGTTCTTATGGGCCCAACTTCATTTAAAGCGATCTAAAGGGCCCAGTGGGCTTCGAAGTTATGATGTTAAGCCCTATTCTATCTCCCGTCTTAGAGAAAAAAAAAGCGACACATAAATAAGAGAATATATATATATATATTTATACATGATTCTGTATATATATATATATACATATACATGTATATGTACATATATACATATATATTGATAAGGGTGAGAGTCTACTCGAGGTTTCGGAATGCGGTCAAACATCAACTGTGGGGAGTATATACCAAATGAAGAGAATAACGAAGATGAGCCAATTCAAGGTTATTATTGCACCAGTAAATCTGGGGCATGAACCCTTGGATGTTGCGCACATGTTGCCAGTATTATTTGGTTTGGTACCTTGGGTATGCTCAACATCGAAAAAACCTCAAGTATCCAACTCGACTTCTTGATAGCCTGAATAATGCAGCTAATAGGCCTCTTCCTTAGGTGGCTGGAGATGGCCGGTGGACCTTAGCTGGTCGGAATATTTATGTCGTGCCTTAGGTGGCTGGATATGGCCGGGTTCTAACCTTAGCTGGTCAGAACATTCATGTCTTGACTTAGGACACACACACACACACACACACATTTTAAGAACACCGCCACTTTATGCCACCTAAGTCAAGACATGAATGTTCTGACCAGACCTTATCAATATATATATATACACGAGTATGTGTGTGTGTGTGTCATATATATGTATATATGAGTATACATGTATATATACATATATATGTGTATATATATATACAGAATATATATATACATTCTCTTATTTATGTGTCGCTTTTTTTCTCTAAGACAGTGGGACATAGAATAGGGCTTAACATCATAACTTCGAAGCCCACTGGGCCCTTTATATCGCTTTAAATGAAGTTGGGCCCATAAGAACTTTTGATCAGCATCGTTCAGAGAGCCTAAATCCTAAGTTTGAGAAAAATCCACGGTACTCCCATTTTAGAACATTTTGTGCGTGGTCCTTTCGTATTTTATTTACACTCTATATAATAATTGTATTCTATTTTTAAGTCATTGAGATATCAAACCTAATTGAAATAACATGATATTTTCAGCCGATCATTTTAGAATAAGCAATGATGATAGCAGTGATAGCCTAGAGGTTAGAACGTTGGTCTCCCGAAAGCGGGGGCCCGGGTTCAAATCCTGGCACGCACCTCTAATTTTCAAATATTATGTGCGTATTACAAGTTAATTATCACTTGCTTCGGTGAAGGAAAACATCGTGAGGAAACCTGCACACCTGAGAGTTCTCCATAATGTTCTCAAAGGTGTGTGAAGTCTACCAATCCGCACTTGGCCAGCGTGGTAGACTATGGCCTGTACCCCTCACATTGTGAGAGGAGACCCCGAGCCCAGCAGTGGGACAATTATGGGTTGTTGCTTTGCTTTGCTTTTGCTTTGCAATGATGGTAAGTGCTAGTATTAAATAATATCTAACTTCCATCAAGAAGACTAATACAAAAATGTCGACATAGAAATGTTCGCTTCACTATAACTTTTCATTCAGAACATGGCCACAATGAGTTTCTAGATTGTGGTGCATGAATCGAGATCATTTCTTATTGTATTGGAGATCTAGTCAAAGAGCATCTATACATAAGGCCAAGAGTAAATTGTTAGACGTCTTTGTATTCTCTATTTTATAATATTTATTCTTGTTTGGTAACTATTGAAGAATTTTTTTTTAATTTCTTTGACTGTTTGTGCTAAGAAATAAGGACAAAAAATGTATAAGAGAAATAACATTTATTCCAAAGAGAACATTGGTATCTCATTTTACTATAATACGGATACTCACGATATTGGTTTCTATTTGAGAAAGTCCGGTAATTATTTTGAAAATGTTATACAAGCCAATATAAAACTATATATTTACACTATTACTTAAAAATATTATAAATACTTAAAAGTAAAAGTAAAATTAATTAAATATATGCAACTAGGCCCTTGCGGCACGGTATCTAAGATGCTGGCAGCATTCCCTCGCTGTATAGTAATGCTAACACGCTGAGCAAGAAAGCTGCCAGCTCTAAGGTTGCTTGTCTTGTCATTTAATTTTTTACATATTTTTTTTAAAAATATAGTAAGCATCGGGAGTCGAGACTCCACGGGCCAAGTGTTTCAACACCGAAAGCTTTAAAAATGTACGCTGACTAGAGATTTTTTTATTTTATCGGCCGCTTCTGCCGCAGCACCTGCTCTGATTTTGCTACCATGAATATGAGACGGAGCCAGTGTATGCAGGTAGCATCCCACACCGTCGACTGTCCCATACTCCATTGGCACAATCGACATACCGTCAGGTCTCTTGCCATCATTTCAAAAATTTTTAAGTTCTTGAGGCAGTAGGTTGTAGGGACCACTAAATCTTACCCACGGTCCAATCGTCGATTTCACGCAAAACATACGAGTTTCATTATTCTTTGTGGACGCGGGATCCTTCCAACTTTTAAATGTTAATACCAACGAGCAACCTGGTCATTAGTATACCTGATCACTGACGCCCTTGAACATTGGAAAGACGAGAAGTATCGCTCATGTATTTCCTATTTCTTCTGTATTCTGAGTACCCTCCAATAAAAAAGTGGAGAGACCTTTATTCTTACTAGCCTCTATCAATATATAAATGTACCTACTTATTGTATAATTAACAAAACACCAAAATTATTATTCAAACCACAACAAATAAAGGAGTAAAGGTTCTTTAATGAGAACGGTCTCAACCCTAATTATCTTAGGTAAGGAATTTGTTACTAAGGGATTTGAGGGATTTGTTTTGCGGAAAACTTCACCGGGTATGGAGAAATAGTTGCAGGGCACGGTCTTGCGGTCAGGCTGTGTTTAGAAGTTTTATTTCTAAGTATGTGTAAAGGGTGGCGCACATCTGCGAAAGACCGGAGGAGGTGTGGGTCAAGTTTTATGTTAATCAGTCGACTTCAGAAGTTATAATGTTTAGATATGGACACGACATTAGTTGGAGGGTTCTATTTTTGGCGGTTACCCTTTAAGATTTTTTTATAAATTCGTTTTTATATTATAATTTTTATAAAGGCCCCAGTGCACTATAATTTTAGAGGAGTAAAATCACAATTTAATTTTAGAAAAATAGGAGTAAAATCATAGTTTAATTTTAGAGGAATAAAATCACAGTATAATTTTAGAGGAATAAAATCGCAGCATTAATAAAAGGTGCTAACATTACCTAGAGGTCAAGTTACATCTTAACAATTTCGAAGATTATTTTATATTTCATAAGAGGAATGTCACCCTGGAAATGATCCAATAGTGTACATTTATTTTCAAGGTCTTGCTGACCCGAAGGCGTATTTTTTTAATACTGCAAAAACTTAACTGAAATAAAATTACTGGTCTCAATTTTACGAAGTAAATTTTATACTTATGAAAGCTCACGCTCAGTGTGTGAGCTCCTCGACTCTGTAAGTGACTCCGCCCTCGGATTTCTTGTGTTGTGAGCGATATGAACATGCACAATACAATGTCCTTTCCGGCCAGGAATCGATCCTCCTATACCGGAAAGTTCTCTAGTCACGGAAAATGTAGCTGTTATTGTGATTCACTCCTATAAAAAATGACCACTTAGACAGAACATTTTGCGAAGTAAAGCTCCAGAAAGATAATACCTGTCACTTTTGTAATGATAATAAATTTTGTCTGGAATTTAGCCCGCGGAGCCCACTGCTAGGATTATACTAAATGATGACGTCGACGAAAACAGAGCAATTACATACTTTGCAGATGCTAATAAAGCACTTTTCACATTTTACTTTAACAAGATTAATTTGAGTCATTAGCTGATGGAGTTCGAATTCAAGTTGAAGCAAACTGGTCAACATACAAAGAGACGATAAGTTTAAGACGTAGATAAGTCCGTGATACAATCTCAAACGTATGTACCTCAACCGAAATTCAAACCAGGGCAAGTGGCCCTAGGTATAAGTTGATATAGAGTAGTTAAAATAAATTAATGGAGTTAAATATTTTAAGCTGGAACTTACTTCTTATTAGATTCTTTTTGTATTTTGGTTTCGAAATAAGATTGATTCTTTCATTACATTTCGGCTCTATGCATTATAATTTAAAAAAGAACTGATTTCAAAGAATCAACCTTATTTCGATGTCGCAAAACTCTTTTTTAAACGCAATAAATATATGCTCTCCTGTCCGAGCTGGTATGTATGAATACATGTATGTACATACTACCATTATTTATAGAACATTATTTTAGAGACCATTATTTTAGAGATAACATTATTTATAGAATCTGAATGTAATATTGTGAAGAAAATAATGACAAAGTTTTAAAATACTGTTATGACTTCTTCTAAATGTAATACCTATAACTTAAATATCGTCAACCATAGTACTCTTCCCAATGTCTGACAAGCAATTCAATGCGCATTCAATCGTGCGGTGGGTTGCGCAATCGTGACGTCACCACGTCTAAAGTGGTCCGTTTGTTTTGACCCTTACGAGGCGGTAATAAAAATATCGTAAGGGCGGGTAATTAACATAATATCCTCATAATGGCCGGTTCCGACTACCGTGTTAACAAACCACCGTTTCTTAAAAAATATCTACGCGCAGTTCTGGAAAAATTATGTACCTTAATGTAAAGTTCAGGTTTTTCCTCATTATTTAGGAGATCTTGAGCGGAATCCATCATAAAGATTACCTTATTAGGTAACTATAACTAATATCAGAAGCACGCAAGATTGATTTGTATAAATATTTCAGGATTCTGTAGGTTCAGCTATGTTAAACCCTTGTAGTTATTTATCACAGGTAGATTGCATATCTGCTTTGCTTCATTCATAATTCTTACAAAAAAAAACCATCAACGAACATCACAATTGACTGACTCTTGTGACTGATGACGATTGTCTGCATAAAATACTGAGTAAAGATTGTTTTCTTCTTTCCTTTGCTAGTTATTTGAGACCAAAATAGGAACTGTGTCTCCAGTTCCAAGAGAGTCCTTTCCTCCTTGAGAAAACCAACCAGCTTCGGTGGTGGACTCTAACATTCCAAATGCTTCAAATTCTTAAGCAAAATCAATTAGTGTTTATGTTGTTATTGTTCGATATTTTTCAATAAGACAAAATTCTTACTACATGAGTAGAAATGGCAGATAAATGCTCCAATAAGGAATCCAACCTGAATCCCTTTGCTCGCTGCGCAGAGTAAACTATTCTATAGACGGATAATCCGGGGTCAGTTTTGCATGAATGCTCTTTCATAAGGCTCAAGTGTTTCATAAGGCACGGTAAACTCTAAATCCAAATTGAGCCAAACTTGTGACCTTGAGGAGCCATAAGATAATTATGATTGTTGGTAAATTAAGGCTACCTTCTTCAGAAAACTTCAGTAGAGTTCCATTCCCTTCCTGAAATCTGCACTGGAACAGCTTGGTGAGATATACTCTAGGCTTCTTCAGCCATGAGGGACGTTAGAACCCGTCCCCGTAGTAAGCCAATGAAGGGCAAAAGTCAGCCATGTTTTCCATAATTATTTCATATAATTAACGGCCCCCGAAAAACAAAGGGGGCTTCTAAAAGTAAGAAGTTATCATTGTCCTTGAATATCCTTATCAGCAATGGTATCATCGACACTTTTGAGGCCAAATAAGTTGAAAGTCATATAAAGACTACTAACTCGTATTAAACACTCCAAATCTTCACAAACTTTGACCTTAGTTTGTTGTTGTTAGGTATTTCCTACTAGGAATTTATGAATTTTACTCCAGGACAAAGCTCTATAAGGCCTTACATGTCATATCTCTACTATTCGTGTTAAATTGTATTGACCTAATTTAAATCTAATTACACAGTTATCTAACCACCAATTAGGGAACATATTATTATAAGTAGATAACGATAATTGTTATATAACAAAAAATTGACATAATCCATCAAAACAGGTAGCTATTTATAGTAAACGCCTGTATCATATCCAAACCGTGATTCATAATGGAATATTAGCGTTAAAGTTGGACCAATTACGGATGACACTGACGTTTGTTCACACTGACAGACACGGCTACATAACATCACTTACACGGAATTAGTTCCCGAACTTGACGTGAGTATTAATTCTGACGTTTTGAAACAAAAGTATTTGTACGGTGAAACTTTGACATTCCGTTCCAATCAACATTAGCGTTTAAGTGGAAAAACATAAAGCCGTTATTAGATCTGGCAATGAAGTAATATTTGTTGATACAATACGATAGCGTCATTCATTGCAACCGAAGTGTTAACGAATGATTTGTTTTCAACTTACTAACAAGTCCTACTGAGCCTATAACAGTAAATCATCGACTCACCTCAGTGGATCAGTGGTGTGACGTTCCGTCGGTCGCGAGCTAAGCGCTGAACGGTTAGGTTAGTTCGGCAACCGCGCGACAAGCCCCTCACTCACGTATTACCCGCTCGGAGGCCGGGCGCCGACTGGCCGCGTCGATCGATACATCAGCCATTGCTGCGTTGCGTTCCGTTTACACCAGTTCAGTTCCGAATTCGAATAATTCGTGTGTACTCGATTTTTATGCGAATTGGGTCGAAGCGGGAGTTCCTACGATATAGTTAATCTGTACTCGTTAAAGGGTTTGTTTAAACATGGAATCCATTAAGAGCCTCTTGTACGTTGAAGTGGCGCCATGCCGAGCGAATGAGGGGGGCGCCTCGGGAAATTTTTAAATTTTCTTATCTGAAAAAGGATTTAGAATTAAGGCACCATAGATCAAAATTGTGGTGGCTTTTCGGATGAAAAAATATTTTTCGTGTAAATTAAGAAAACATATACGCTATAAAATTTTAAGTAAGAGTAAATATTTTCAGAAATACCAACCAATTTAAGCATAATTACTTATTTTTTGGTCTGTATAGCCCGGCATGCCATGATTTTGGCAACATTTAGGACCAAAACGAATAAAACCATTCACGTGAATACTCTTGAAAAGGAAAGCCATATTTGTAAGTTTATAATTGTTCTAAAAAACTTTCTTCAGGACAAAACCAATTGAGGTGGCGATTGGACGACCTTAGGCGAACTGATAAAAGTTTTTAGATAAATGTACCTAAACGGTGTAGAGATTATATAGCGTAGAATAGTAGTTCTCGTAAACTTCAGTGTAAAGTAAGAGATTCTTCCCGTTCTTTAACTGCCACTAACAAAACTGTTCAACTGCAGTTAAATGATATAAAACGGGAACTCCTCCCCGCAGTTCACGGGAAATTTTTAGATTCTATTTGCTTCAGTGAAGATAATTAGCGATTGTAGAACTTGCGCTCGCAGACAACCACTTCAGCGAGGTTTTGCCAGCTCGCTCGCGCTCTCGCTCACGCCCGCTCGCGCCCGCTCGTACGATAAATTAATATTGCCAGTGAATACAGACTCAAATTTAAAATGGAAGAATTTATTTATTTACAAAACGTCCCCTCTTATAGAAGAAACAAAGGGCAAACTTAATACCTAATGGCATTGTCCACTTTAATGTATGAAAATCGCGGTATAACGAGTAAACTATATTTTATTTTGTAAATATAAAGGGATAATCTTACTGAGTAGGCCTACTCTGTACCTATGTGGGTATGTACAGTTGGACATGTGCCTAATTCCGGATACTATTAATGTGAAATTTAAATATTCTCATGTTCAGGTCTAACATATTATTATGAGCGTAAAATGTTCAGAGGTTTACATACGTATGAGCAGAGATGTGCCTTGTTTCTTTATTGTTACATTTTCGCTGTCATCTCACCAGGACTTTTGTATCCCTTTAACTGGCTGCTACACTTCAGCCGAGATGCTGCGTGAAAATTAGGGATCTTAACTACGTGGCAACTCTCATTTGTATCGATATTCGAATGACACAAGAAATCTTAGCACAGGATAGTTGTGGTTAACGCGAGTTACATTCTGTTACTTTTTATTGCTACTGTGTGGCATATCCGTTGTTGGTATATATGTCACATATATAAGCTTAAGAACGAAATATAATAGAATAGAGTAGAGAGATATATACATATAGCAGTCGACGTGGTCATCCGTGGTCTTTATTGGTGACCTCATTCGAAGGCTCAAAGTCACACAGCGCGCTATTTAACGAGCTATGTTTGGTACTTCGAGATAAGATTCGTAACAATAAAGTCCGTAAGCGAACAAAAGTTACCGACATAGCTCGCAGAGTTAGCAAGCTGAAGTGGCAAAGGGCAGGCTACATCGTTCGAAGGACAGATAACCGATGGGGTCGCAAATTTCTTGAATGGCGGCCATGTCTCGGTAAAAGGAGTACAGGCCTTCCCCTGGCCAGGTGGACTGAAAACCTGAAGAAGACAGCGGGAGGTTGCTGGATTAAGAGGGCCCAGGACCTGTCGGAGAAGCACCAATTAGGGGAGGCCTATGTCCAGCAGTGAACTTTAAAGGACTGTTAGATTAAGATAGATAGTTGTCTACGACATCGCAATAGTGCCAGAAGCTTGACGCAAAGAACAAAATAAAGATAAATATCTTACAACTACGTTGCACAAACAGTAGAAAGAAAATAACTGTAGAAGAAAATGCTCATAAACACATACATAGTTACACATACCAGAAAATACAAACCACATACCATGAAAACTTGAGAATTCTGCAAATGTCCTAATGAGCTTGCTTGGAAAGGTAAGTTGAATAAAAGGTTCTACATATCACTCTACATGCTGGCCTCGCCCACAATTATTATAAAATTTAATGTTTACTTGTTTTCAACAGCATAATTAATAATTATATAATCAAAATTATTGATCAGTTGCCATCACTTCTACAAATTCCTTCCATGATTGGTTTTGGGGGACGAAGCGTCCAGAAACTACGTGACGTTTTTCATTTTTCACTTACAGTTTCAGTTGTCACTTACTACTATTGTACCCATACCTGTTAAATATCTTATATTCTCAGTAAACATTTTTTTATATTTGTACCACTAACCCCTCCAACCATCCTTACTTGAGTATCGAGATGAACATTGCCGGCGTTAGAACCATTGACACCCCAGGCAAGAATATTGCGGCGCCTACATAAGGCGCGGGCCACACAGAAAAGACGCAAGACACGGACCCGTCGCAGTCGCGGCGCCCGTTTAATCTACTTTCATACAAAATGTATGCAGCCGTCGCGACGTAAAACATACAGAAAAGACGGGACGCCGACACGACGCCTTCTCGTCGGCGCCCTATTGGAAAACATACAGAAAGGACAGGACGCGGGCCTGCGTAGGCGCCAGCGGGGGAGCGGAAAGGACGCGGAGAGCAGGTCTCTTAAAACGTAGTGATTAAGTACTCTGTGGCCGGGAAAAGCCCAGTGTGCACCGGCCGTCACGCCCGTTCCTTGTCTTTTCTATATGTTTTAAAAAGTCGTGACGGCGCCCTGTCTGCGACGGGTCCGAGCCCCGTCTTCGTCTTACGTCTTTTCTGTGTGGCCGGCGCCTAAGAAAATCAAAATAGAGCTTTTTTGCTCGAAAAATTTTTTGCTGAACCAATGGGAACGTTTATTAAGATTTTTTTCCTTTTTTTGCTCCTCACCCCAAATGTAGTGCCCCTCTAAATTTGGCGCCCGACCGCTCCTCCCCCCCCCCCCCCCCCTAACGCTGGTACTGGAGATGGAGTATTCTGCTAGGTCTTCTTAAAAGGAGAGACACGTGCCTTGATCCCATCATTGGGTTGATGTCATATCGTGACGTCTACTTATAAAGCCCCCCCTTTAAGTGACTCTGTAAGCAGCCTGCAGCAGTTAAATAATATTTTAACGTAAGTACTGATAAAATATATTTAACACAACTACTTACACTACAGTGTATTAAAAATATAAGAAGATCAGAGGCCTTTATATTTATATTAAATATTCTTGAGGGGCAGTTAAAAGAGGCAATTTAAGGAAAGGAATACAAAGACGCAAAGTTTGTGGAAACGAAAAGTTGAGTTTCTTATTTCTATAATTTTCCAGTTGGTATTGTTTGCGACTGTACCACCTTTTGCGTTATTTCAATTATCTAACACTTTTGTTTGCGATTACACTTCTGTGAACATGATCTGATTATAAGTTTCTTTTGAAGATTCTTTGGAAGTTTGTAGAAATGTAGGAAAAAGAGTTAATAAAAAATCATTACTTTTGAATTATAAAACCTTTATCAGAATTGAGGGCTGAAAATTCAATAGTGGCCAATATTCTAGATGTCTTATATTATTAAGGAGCCAAAACAACCTACTTATCTGTCTAGTCTATCTATCGTTCTTCTGAGTTTTGAAATTTCGTTTTATGAAACCACTTTTCCGCGGGCGAAGCCGCAGGAAGAGAGTACTATTTTCTGCAATATAATTTCAAAATCATTTAGTTATCTAAGTCATACGCATTAAGAAGGGAACGTTTTTTCTACTTTTATGTAACAATAGCAATGTTGGAATATTAATTATAATTAGAATTAACATAAGCTAAGACCGCTAGTGGCAAAAAATTCTTGAGCGTTTCCGTGCTTCGGAGCGCACGTAAAGCTGTCGGTCCCAGTTGTTATCTTAGGGT
Organism: Thymelicus lineola; assembly: GCA_963932265.1. Classification (NCBI taxonomy): domain Eukaryota; kingdom Metazoa; phylum Arthropoda; class Insecta; order Lepidoptera; family Hesperiidae; genus Thymelicus; species Thymelicus lineola. Next base: position 258,183 of record OZ010703.1, on the reverse strand, counting down.
AACAGTCGTTAAGCCATGTTTGAGGCCCTTGGGTTCCGACACTCGGGTTGGCCACTAACCCCTCCACCAATCCGCACTGGAGCAGCGTGGTGGAGTATGCTCTAGGCCTCCTCAAGAAGAGAGATCCGTGTCTGGGCTCACTACTGGTAGTGGGCCATTAATGGGTTGAAGCCAAGCTAAGACAACCATTACACGGCTTAGAAATGATTTTATAATTATTAGGGACCTATACTATACTTAACTATTAGTTACTTAAAATATACATAGAAGTCTCTTTCACTGCTTTTTCTCCACGTTAAAGCTCTCTCAGAAACGATAATGTGCATAACACAAGTGATTGAGAAAATACAATAAAATGTGAGGTGAATTGAACCAGCAGTTACAGCTTGAGATTACATGCACATAGTTTCACCACAGAAGATAATAATATAATATTACATAATTTCATTTTCAAAGGTTCGGAAAATGGTGAATAACTGATACAGTATAAACATGTCATTCCTTTTACTAAAGCAAGTGAATAATAATTGAGTTGTTTTGTAGATCGCTCGGTTCAAAGTATTGCAAGTTCAGTTTTATAATTTGTATTATTATTATTCATTAGATTTAAATGCAACTTTGAAGCCCGTTGCGTAGAATTGCTATTTCTGTTTGAATTGACATTGAACCAAACCTAAACTATACCAAACTTATTATTTAAGCAAAGGTAATTTTTTGACACGCTACAGAAAGTATCTTATTCAAAGTCACCCAAGCTCAAATATTTAGACCTGCTACTATTTATTTCAAGGAAATCGATATTGCCGGCCAAATTAGCCCTTACCTGGCAAAACTCGAGACTCACCGAAACTGACCCGATACTTCAAACACTGCAAATGGACTTTTTGCCAACGGGATACGGTTTGAAATCCGTTAAATCTAATAAGAACTTGGATATGCGTATCGACCAAACTTTTGCCTCAGTTGCTATTGACGAAAAAGTTATAGTTTGGTGAACTCTGGCTCGTTGCTGAAGTAGTGCCTCAGGTTTGTGATTTAAAGTTTTATGGTTGAAAATTATTATATTGTGAATTAAATTTATAGTGGCTTTGAATAAAAATAGTGTGGATTTAATAAAATAATCTTGTTAGTGTTTGCAAACGAGCTCTATCATTCATCTCTGTTGAAACAAACCGATTGAATTCAACCTCTTGCGGCTGCGTTCAGATCATCAGTTTACATGTGAAATGAGCTGCATCTTTTCTCAACGGACGCGTTAAAATCTACATTACTTACTTAAACGATCTAGCTGAACGATGTGATGTAAAAGTTAATTTAGCAACACTTAACGAATTTATCGACGAAATCCTATTAATATTATAAATGTCAAAGTCTGGATGGATGTTTGTTATTATTTCAAGCAAAAACTGCTAAACAGATTTTTAAGAAATTTAGCACATAGGTAGATCGCGATCTACAGTGTTATAGGGTACCACCGATTATCTGAAAACGTGGGCAGTGCCGCGGGCAAAGGCCTAGTTTTTCGGTAAAATGCAACAGTTACAAGAATATCTGGTGAAGAAGTTCCAAGACTGGCAGCCGCAAGCGCCCGAAGTAGTGGAAAGGACGAAGCGGTCCGTCACCTTAAATCTGGATGCGGGTCCGTTTGGCTTCATGACCAACCACCTGATATACAACGTCCAGAGAAAAGAGAAACTACCCACCTGGGTTACAGTGTACAGGTATAATTTATATTATAAAATATATCAGTTGATGACCTGGCCTAGTAATTTATTTATTTATATAACTTTTTGCACCATACAATTCGAATAATATCAAATGCGGACTTAATGCTAAGAGCATCAACCAGTCTCTCCCAGTCAATAGTAAGAACACAACGATATGGCGGTATCTAGGTTGTAAGAAATAACACTACTTAGGATCCAAAGAAAAAATACACACACATACATACATAAATACATACAAACATACGTACATAACTTCATATATAAATACAATAAAAATACTGATAAACATGTTAGTTAAACCCACATCTATTACAGACGTACGTAATAGGTGATGTGATTATGAATGATGTAGGGCATCTACACATTTGATTTATAGTAATGTCCATGAAGTCTTTTCTTGAACGTAAGATTACTTTTAATTTCTTCTAGTAAAAGTTTAGTTTCTTGAACGTAATGACCCAGGCATAGCGACAGGTCTCAGGCCCTGAATACGAGTCGCTTGGCATCTGACTTAACCCATACTTACGCATCGTTGCGAAAATTTCAATACGGCAACAGCAAATTCCCGTACATCTAGCGAGGCAAGTTACACGAAAAGATAACACCAGTGACAACTATTTATAATATTATACAATACGACATCTTATAAAAATACAAAGCGCATTCAAATTCAACTCCTTCGTAGTTTTGTAATTCAATCTGTATAAATAGTAAAATATGGCGTTCATTCTACTTGGCATGCAACAATGCGTTGTGTCGCCCCCGCGCCGTTGCGAATGTAGCTCATATTTTTCACTGTAGACAGCTTTCGAGCGCTTCTCGACAAGTGACACGTATCATTGAATTTTTCAGAAATGAATACTATGTGTAGTGCGTTAGGTAAAATGTAGATACATGTCAAATTTTGATATACATAAAAAAATCAGAAAGCAACAATGTGGCTGTTATATATATTATAAAACATAAGTCATATTTTATCCTAACCATAGAGACATAATACTCGTACTCGTACAATTTATATGATACATAATATTGTACCCTATCTTACTCTATTACAGATGAGAGTGTTACACTTTCTGACTTTTTTTTTATGTTTATTAAAATTTGACATGTATTCACATTTACGCATTATGTAGCATAGTCTGTAGCGACCCTGCCTGCGAAGCGAGAGGTCCTGGGTTCGATTCCGGGCCGGGGCAGATATTTATATGACAGATAAAAATTTGTACTCAGATGCAGGGTGTTACTGTGATGTGTTATACTCGTAATTGTGTGTCGTCCATGCTACCCACGATACAGGTGAATACCGACCGCGGGGGTGCGTGTGTAAGCGGTTTAAGCGTTTATTACAGCAAGCATTTAAACTCATTAAAGAGTAAATAAAATAATTTATAAGAGTCCGTCTTTCTTTCTGCGAGTGTCAGATCCCTTCTCTGATTGTAAGGAATTACGCCAAATTTGTAACATTAGAAGCACTCACTATGAGTGTAAGAGAAACTAGTTCTTTACGGTTTAACTAAATTTATAATGAGATCCGTAGACGAACAAGGGTAACCGACATAGTTCAAAGAATTAGACGGCTGAAGTGGCAATGGGCTGGCCACATAGTGCGAAGGACCGATAACCGTTGGGGAAGAAAGGCCCACGTCTCGAAAAACGCCCCGTGTTGCGTGCTTTGGTGGGCGGAGTATAGGACGCCCCCCGACCAGGTGTACTGACGACCTGTAGAAGACAGCGGGCATCCGCTGGATTCAGAAGGCTCAGGACCGGTCAGAGTGACGCAAGTTAGGGGAGGCCTATGTCCAGCAGTGGATCTCCAAGGGCTGATGGATGGATGGATGGAAATTTATAGGACTACAAAATTTACGGTATTCATATTACAGGATTTTTGCGCATGTACTTACTAAGGAATAAGTACAGCGACTGCGTGTAGCTCAGATAGAACTGGGGCATTAAATAACATGCACAAAACATTTTCATCTCGTGATATTACGCTACCAATTATCATATTAAAAAGGAACATAATGAGCAATTTGAAAACTGGCAACATTAATGTTTAATGGCCGCAATAAAACAAACTGGTTCCGTAAAACGATAATTACGGCAAAGTTTCAGCGCTAAACACTGCCGAGCATCTAAATCGCGTTCTTCGGGATAACTAGGGCGTACAACATCTTGCATATATATATCTTTATTTTTATTTTTATTTTATTTTATTTTATTTTGGAAAACTTACAGCTAGTTTACAAAAAGAAATTTTTGAGCATCATAACTGTGAGAGAAAGCCAATTACAAGTTTTCACGTGTAGGAATTTCAATATGGGTAATATTAACAATTACCTATTAATATAATTGCTAAGTCGGTAGATATATAAATGTATGAAGTAAAACTGATACGGTGTAATAGCTATTTAAAATTCCCATTGGTGCCTGCATTTCTTGGATGTATTTAAATTACTTGATTATTATATTATATTTAAAAATTACTAGTTATTCGTTTTGAAAAAGTTAAGAGTAATAATCCGCTTTAATTTTGATACACTGGTATTAAATAGATCTACGTCACAATCCCGCGCAGTAGCATTTAATGCTATACTTGCCCTACTGAAAAATGAGTTCCGTCTATAGTTGACATTTGATGGATGGACGAAAAGGGGAGCTTGTATTCTGCTGTTTGATCTGGGAACTCTGAATGTAATGTTGTTCAAAAGCTCAGGAGAGTCTACAGAACCATTTAATATGTTAAACAAATAAGCCAAATCAGCTATTCGTCTACGCTCATACAAAGGAAGTATATGGTGTGTTCGACATTGTTCAGTGTACCCTGCGGTAATATTTTTGCTCCGATATTGTAAATACCTAAGAAATCGCTTCTGTATGCGTTCAATGCGTGTTACATATGTAGCATATTTAGGATTCCAGACCTGGGATGCGTATTCAAGGTGACAGCGTACGAAGGTGCAATACAGGATCTTAATTGTTTTTATGTTTTTGAACTCTGCAGATAGGCGAAGTATGAAACCGAGTGCTCTTGAAGCCTTACTGACTACATCGTCTATGTGTTTATCGAACAGAAGTTTGGAGTCGAAAGTGATACCTAAATCTTTAATAGAATCAACTCTAGTTAAAGGGGTGTTGTAAATATTGTAATTAAATAATATAGGGTTGGATTTACGTGTGAAAGAGCAAATAAAGCATTTGGATATATTTAGGTCCAATTTTGATTGCATACAGTAGTTTTGGAATGAGTCTATATCCTTTTGAAGATTAAGGGCGTCTTCTACTGAGTGAATTGCATGTAAAATCTTTACATCATCTGCGAATAGTAAAATTTTAGAATAAGTAAAGTATTTCGTGATGTCATTGATAAAAATAACGAATAGAAGAGGTCCAAGCAATGAACCTTGCGGAACACCTGATGGGATAAGCATTTTTGATGATTTGTAACCGTTAAGTACAACTGTTAGGTTTCTGTTCATTGTATAGGAGCAGAACCATCTAAATAAATCTCCCCGTATCCCAGCAGCATATAGTTTACGCAGGAGTATTACATGGTCTATTCTGTCAAAACACTTCATAAAATCAGTGTACACAACGTCGACTTGTGCCGGTTCTGACATATGTCTTGACAGATATTCACTACAAAGAATGAGATTTGAGGTAGTAGACTTATTTTTAAGGAAACCGTGTTGATTTTCGGTGAAATAGGGCTTAAGGGCAGAGTATAGTTGTCGGTGTATTAATTTTTCAAATATTTTTGCAAACAGGCATAGTTTTGAAATGGGTCTATAATTCTCAATTTTATTTTTTGCTCCTTTTTTATGTATAGGTGTAATAAATGCGGATTTCCATAACGTTGGAACAGTACCATCTCTAATAGATTTATCATAAAGTAAAGATAGAGGTATTGTTAGACTTTTGGCACATTTTGTGATAAGAATAGCAGGAATATTGTCAGGGCCGGCGCCCTTTTTTAGATCTATGTGTTTCAAGAGCTTACAGACTTCAGAGCGATCGATCTCTATAGTTGAAATTAGGATATTGGATAGGTTTTCATCCTCTTGAAAGTTTAACGTACTAGCATTATTCTGGTTATTATGGTTGAAAGTGGAGTGAAAATACCGTGCGAACATGTTACAAATATCTGATCCTTCACCAGAGGTACACTGTTCATAGCTCATGACTGAAGGGTACGAGTTAGTCTGTTTAAGACTTTTTACATAAGACCAGAATGCTTGAGGGTTCTTGCGAATGTTGTTCTCTGTGTTAGAAATATAATTTTTGTACAATTGATCTTCTAGGTTTTTTGCGCGCTCTCTCAATAGTACAAACGAGTCGTAGTCTGACCTATTATTATATTTTATAAATTTAGAGTGATATTTATGTTTATCACGTAAGATGTGTTGTAGTGCTGAGTTATACCACGGAGGGTGGTTACGGTTAGATCTTCCTTTTTTAATTGGTATGTATTTTATCCGTAAATCATAAAGCACACTATAGAAGAATTCAGTGGCATCCTCGAGTGATCTGTTACTGAATTCATAGTTCCAATCGGTTTTATTTAATATATCTGATATAGATTCATAGTTTCCTTTATTGTACATAAATACATCACGTGTCACGGTGCCAAGAGTGTGAAGCTGACCAAAATCTGCGTATATCACTAGCGATTTATGATTTGGGTCCTCTGGTACTAAGGGATCATTGCAATCTGTTATTGATAGATCAAAATTTGATAATACTAAATCTAATATTCGATTATTAATGTTCGTAAAGTGATTAAATTGTGATAGATTACATAAATTTACTTTGTCAATAAAATCTGTTTGGACTGGACCGTATATATTGTCGGGGTACAAAAATGTGTTATTATTAGTTTGCAGCCACTGAATATTAGGCAAATTAAAGTCACCTAGGATTATAAATTTGTCTGTGACATTATTAAGTACATTATCAACAAGTTTATCCGAAAAATTATTTAACTGATCGGAGAATGAATTACCCAAATTTTGTTGGCACATATAGACAGTACAAATATTAACTTTAAAGGGTACCTTGGAATTACCGTACTTGAGTGATAGTGTAATCCACATGTCCTCGGCCGAGGAGCACCAGTCACACCTCGCCTCCGCCGCCAGTGTTCGACGTACAGCTATTAATACACCCCCTCCAAGTGTTTGATTAGTTTTAGAGTAGTTTCTGTCACGTCTCCATACTAAATACCGGTCATCAAAGATCTCACTATCACTTAATCCCTCAAGAAGCCAGGTCTCCGTCAAACACACCACATCATAACTATTTAGCGATACGTTCCTACGAAATGCAGACGTTTTGGTTCTTAGACCCCTAACGTTCTGGTAATAAAACGTAATCACCGCCATTGTGAAACGTTTACCATAACACAAATAATAACATTTAGTTTAATAGCAAGTGCGGGGCAATAATACAATAACTCGTTTAGCATTGTAAGTACTACAAGCAAAGGGTACGAGAAAAAGTTATAATTGAACGGGAGTGACAAAATTGCAAACTCACTTGAATTAATTGTTTTACAATTCACTGTAAAATGCAGGCCAATAGGAATCTTATTACAAAAGGAATAAGGTACAGCACATAAAAAGAAATAGCTAATACAAACAAAGCGATGAGGAGATAAGCGAACAAAAGGCACCGGGTACGCATCGCAGTAAACAAGTGCGCTTCTCAACCTGTTCAGTCCGGTGTTACAATGTTGTAGAACTAAGTTTAAATTAATTAACGTGACATTTTTTTTAAATCGAAGTCTGATCTTATGTTTATAACCGGGGAGGTAGCATTTCTTCTTACAAAAATCTTGCATCCTTTTACCCATGTAAATAAAAAACCCTTTTCTCTAGCTAGTGTCTTCGTCCTATTTAGCAAGTTTTTGTTGTGCAATGTGAGGTGGTCGTTAATATATATCCTTTTGTCACCGGATAGTCCTAAACTACTAGCTATGATTGGCTTGCTGGATCTTGCGGCCGCCACAAAGTCCTCTTTTAGATACCTGTTATGTAAGGATACTATGATGTTTTTAGCGTTATTGTCTCCCCGTGTCGGCACCCGCATAATGTAGTTAATCTGCTCCTTGGCAATCTTGCAATTTATTATTTCCCCGATCTTGGATATGTGCACGTATAGGTTTTCAGAAGCTGTTACTGGTACGCCCTTTATTTCCACATTGTTTAGACGCGCTCGTTGATCCTCTTCGTTCATCTTCGTCTCCAAATGGGTCATACGCAACTCCATTGTAGGAATAGCTTCCTTAGCTGACCGCAGAGACTGGACTTCTTCCTCCAATCCATCTACTTTATTTGAAAGTGAAGTTAGGGAATTTTCAAAAGAAGACTTCAAATTACTAAGCTCGATCTTTATAGTTTTTAATTCTGTTAGTTCCTCTTGGATTTTTTGGACGCTTTCAACAAGCGCTGGCATAGTTGATATTTGCGCTGATAGGTATTTTAGTTCGCAGAGAATACTTTCCATCTCGGGATTTTTCGAGGGAGTTGGACTGACACTCGCGCCACTGCTCTTGCATGTGCTGCATCTCCAGGTGGACTTTCTATCTCCAAGTTTGCGAAACCCTGCCTCAGTTATACCAGCGCACGGAAAGTCGTACCGATTCATGCATACTGTGCATTGTACCCCATCTCTAAACTGAATGTCACAACTTTTGCAATTGAACATTTTTCTAACTATAACGAGTTGGGACAGATATGAAAAGTTTGAGAACCACTGGCACTAAATAAACTTAAGCGTGGATGCGTCTCGATGTTGCAGTGTCTACCGACCGACTGTCGACATCGACTATCGACTATCGAATATCGACATAATATAAATTACATTTTACATATACGAAGAGATTTATCTCTCAAACAACGGATTATTCGCAAAACAAAGGACCCTTTCAGCCAAATTTGAATAGCTTCACTAAAGAAGTTGCACCAAACTTAGCTTAGTTATACTTGCTAATAAGTTACAACCCCTTATCGGCCATAGATTTGGGTATTTCGCTACAAGTGAGATAGAACATCCACCTATCTGTTTCTGAGGGATGAGGTACAGTGTTTATGTATGTTTATACCTGTCTTGACTTAACTTACATCATCTGGCCATCTGATGAAAACAACTGATTTTATTTAGCGATTTCAAAGTCAAAGTCAAAATATTTTATTCATATAGGTATCACTGATACACTTATGCACGTCATTTTTTAGCTTTTCGGAAGGTGCTTTGTCGTGGAGGAGAAGAAAAGCCTAAAGAAACTCCTCAGCACATCTTTTAAAAAAAATATTACAAAAAAAGATAATAATACAAAAGTATTTACTATTCTGAGCGGAACTGGTTGCAGAGCTGGTCATTTCCATGCGTCTTTATTATTTAAGTACTCGTCTACACTATAATAACCCTTGCCTAACAATTGTGTCTTTACACGTTTTTTGAAAGTTTCTATTGTTCTATATTTCTTACCTCTTACATCTCCTACAGCATCCAGTGAACATAAGGAGAGAGATGTAGGTCGTGTGATATGACCAGCTGGCTTGACCTCAACCTTAATGGTCCCTAGCGATCTACCATTAACCTCTCGACTCTCCCGACCTCACCCAATGTAAGCCACAGTTTTGGCAATCAATCACTCACATTATACATACAGCCGTTTTGCTATGAACGCATAATTGACGCTTACTACAATCAATTTAAAAGATACTTACCTTCGTTGTTTCAGCGGCGGAAAAACAATAAAATCTATAGAGGACTTAGCCCCGAGTCATCCTCATAAATTTCGACTTCAAATCATTCTTAAGTCATCAGCCGTATCTTTGCTAACAGAAGAGGCCATGAAACATTATGGAGATAAAGTCACTATCTATAACATCATGGAAAATATTAGCGTTTGTGAAGAAAAACCAAATACTCGTAACAAACCAAAGGAAGATTGTGTAGTACTTTCTAAAGAAATCTCAGTAACATCAGTAATTAAATCTGATGTAACACTCCAGGAAGTTTTGGAAATTCCGAAAGAAAAGTTGGAAACTTTTCCGGAAACTCAAGAAACTCTCGAACAATATATTTTGGAGAATAAAAAAGGTTACACGAGGAAAGAGACAAATGATTCCGCGATAATGACAAAGAAATATCCGATAACTTTGGATAATAACGAAGGAAGGTAAATTGCTGTGTATTTTATCTTTTGTTCGTGACGTCAATTAAATTGTGATGTTAAGTTAATGAGTAATATAAATTATTATTTTACGAATAACAATATGTTGGATTAAGTTACATAACAATACAAAAAGGGGCCTTTAAAATGAATTTATGTGTTACATTGTTCGACTGTGTTCAATAATTTATTGTGATTCTAATTAATAATATTGTTATTGTACCATAATAATAATTGTATGTTTTAACGACTGCCACGTATGGTTAAACTCGTATTACATTGTCACTATACATTGTAACAATTAGCGTTTCCAATGAAAGCTCTGTAAAATATTTACATTTTATCAGTTTATTTGAATTTATGAATAGAGTAATTTGAACATAATTTTCTATTTACCACAATCTTTTACGTTCATTTTGATCTAAAGAACAGAATCTGTTTTATTATTTTCAATTAATGTTTTTCTTCTATCGTCAAAATAAATCAAATATTTAAAAATTCCCCGACCACGTCACCTAAATTTATGTGACACAAATTAGTATTTTCAAATATTCAATAATGTAGGGATACTTATCTCGTATTTAATTGCGACTATAACGTACCACCAACTGCACTGGAGCAGTATGATGGAGTATGATCTAGGCTTCCTAAGAGAGACCCGTGGTTAGTAATGGGGCATAATTGGTTGAAACCATATTACGTATCTTACCATAAAAAACCATAGGACGTTTATGTACGTTTTTATACATCTGTGTACGTTTTGTAAATACAAATTAATAACAACAACATAAATTACTAACAACCCCGGATGTTGTACTAAGTATTTTGAAGACAACGGCATTTATTTCCACTAAAATTACCTAAGAACTATCTTAACACACATAGCTTTCGATTAAAAGACCGCATCATAATATTATAGGTCCATGGGCAACAAGTAACTTATCATCATGTGGCTGTTCCTTTGTCATCTACACATTACATTAGAAACAAGAAAATAAAGTAACTTGGTTTGTCTATTCCAGGACCAAGAGTTCAAGCTCCAAGCCAAGTCCAGCTCACACGTGGCTCCAATCCCAATGGTCAGAGGAGACGTGGACTAGCACTGATACTGACGGTACTTCCACGATGTGTTTCTGCATGGCCATCCGATGTGGATACTTTAAACAGGTTTCACTTCATTTTCCATCGAAACACCATCAAAATCATGTCCAGGTAGATATTAACAACTGTTATGTCTTCACCCATGGACACTTATGCAATTATTCCTTTCTTCAAGCAGGCTTTTTGCACTTGCATATGGAATACATCGAATGTCCCACGACTCTCAGCGCTAATTTTAAGAGACTTATAAATGAATATTGATATTACCCTGTTGAAGGTACAAGTGATGCTAGAGGAACGGCCGATACTCATTGGTGCGATCAACTCCATAAGTGGACTGACCCCTTTAGCCACCGCTGTGAAAAAAGGTAATCCGAATCTTTCCTCGTTTGAATGTATTGCTTCTCAAAAATACTCAATATGATTCAGCTTCTCAAAAATACTCAATAATTATGGTTATTTGTTGGATAAAAAAAATGATTTTAGGTGACCTGAACGCGGTCAAGTTCGTGCTGTCTCTCGGAGCAGAAGTCGATCAACCAACCACTGCCAGCCAAACGCCTCTTCATCTCGCGGTTTTGGCTGGTCACACAGCTATCGTTGATGTTCTACTGGAAAAAGAAGCTAATTTTCAGGTATTTTAATCTCCTTTTGTTTAAATCGATCTCCCTTGACCACAATAGCTGAACGACAGAGGACACTGGACTCTGGACCACACAATATCGTCAGAAATACTCAGGAATACTAAGATTTTGTATGTTTTTTGCTTGTATCAGTTGTGATGTTAAAGAGCCAGCGCAGATTGCAGAGTCCATATTTACGGGCTACTGATGTTTTTAGGGTTTCGTAGTAAACTAATAAGGGTTCCATTTTTTATCCAGGGCCGTACAATCGTACATCTGCAGCTTAGTTCAGATTAATACTAAAAAGCTGTAAATTGGGTTTTTTTAACTTCGACAAATTGGTGAAATAAAATATTGATTAACCTTTTTTAATACCTCCCCTAAACGCAAAGTGGTGATGTTAATCTCATTTCTGCTCTACCCCTTTGTTCGTTTAGCGGTGGTTTACATAAGAAACATTTTACATGAATTAAGAGTATATTTACGACAAAATTGTATTATAGGCTCAAGATTTGAACGGACTTCGCGTCGAACACTTCGCTGTGGACTCTTGCGATTTGGAAATGGTGAAGCACATCATGGACAAAGGTGGTGACGTCAGAGTTAAGGACAGTAACGGGTGGACGCCGCTTTTCAGAGCTGGTATTGCACTGTGTAAACTGCAGCTTGATAATTTATTTATTTAACCCTTATTGTTCACAATAAAATATCACCGCACAAATGGCGAGCTTAATGCTCAATGCATTCTCTATCAGCTAACTATGGCCTAACCATTGATAATACGCCCTTGCTATAGGTATCTGCGTTAATAATGTTAACGCACGCCGGTACGCGTCTTACTTAGCGCGAGTTATTTATTTATTTTATTGTAAAACAGTTACAATTCCTTACTATTATCTAGATTAACAAAATGTAGCTTAATAAATATTACAAACAAGGTGTTATAAACTTATTAGAACTACGTAC